>JAPZPB010000031.1:0-26139 GCA_037952635.1 Bryoglossum gracile | reverse complement strand
CAGCGCCTCCCGCCTCCTAAAATCCCTAACCTCTTTCGTTCCCAAACTCCCTACTCCCCCCTCTCCTCTCCTCTCCCACCCCCCCAACCTAATGACCAAACAAGTCGCGTTATCGCCCTCCCTACTAACCTCCGTCGCAAAACCTACCACATCCCTTGCTCCCTGCTCGGGAGTTTTCGCTTCCTTAACAACATCTACTACTTCCTGATCACTTAGCGTGCCGGAAATACCATCTGACATTAACACAAGGAAGGAATATTCCGCTGGTGATAGTTCGATGCGCGCGAGCTCCGGTTCGGCGCTGACGCCGATACGTTTGGAGCGCATGTCCCCAAAGGCGCGCGTGTTGGCTAGCCCGGACATTCGTTCCTCGCCAAAGGAGTCCGTTACAAATGTTGCTGCGTATCTGCGCAGTCTGGTTCCTTCGATGGGGGAAGAGGGGTGGTGGTTTGTGGTCACGGGTTTGGCGAGGCCGGTTGCTGTTTTGCAGAGGAGGATACGTGTGTCGCCGACGTGGGCGACGAGGAGAGTAGAGGGGGAAGCCGGATGCCAGAAGGGGGTAGGTGTTGGTGTGGAGATCATAGCTATCGAAGCTGTGGAACCCCCTATGAAGCGACTTGGTCCCCCAATGCGGTGTTCGGATGGAGAACGGCGGAAGGGAAAACCAAGGATGTCGTCTGCATTTAGGGGCTTGTCGCTGTTGTGCGAATCCGAAAGGTCTGGCTTACGAGCTTGCGCTGTAACGAAGTCGAGATCGGCTTTGAGGAAGGCATACATCAGAACCGTCTCGATGGATATCGTCTTTGAAGGGGGCGTCCCATCTAAGGATGCAAAAACATTGAAATGCTCTGGCTTGAAGCGACGGAAGTATCCTCCAACCGTCTCTTTCCACTCAGCTATCAGAGATTTCTCCAACTCAACCGCTTTCTCCAAATTCGACGCCGCAGACCCCGGATTCTCGCCCTCCATCACAGTCTCAAACTTCCCATCCCTCTCTTTCCTTAGAACTTTGATCTCCCCCTCCCCCTTTTCCTTCATCTTCACCCCATCCAAACTCTCCTTCCCCTTCCCCACTAAATCACCCGCATCTTTCTCCCAACTAACCCTCCCCCCCTTCCCCCTCTTCTTCAGACTGCTTCCCAACTCAAACAGCTCACTTGTCCTCTCAATATAAGTATGCAACTCCTCCTTCAAAAAATCACTACACTCATTCCCACCATGTCCATCAAACACCCCAAAATAAAACACTTGTGGATCACCACTCGCGCTATCCGCACTCGTCGCCAGCGGCTTCCCCCCTCTACTCAAACTTATCGGCGCCCTTTTGGCAAAAGCAGGGATCTCGAGTGTGCCGGCTTGGTAGGCGTCTTCGTTGTAAGGCCGGGTCCCTCGGGAGACAGAGACGCCGAAGTGGTGTTTGGCCGAGTGGAGGGGGATTCGGACGACGGTCAGTTCGCGGGAGGCGCCGATCATTGGAGGTGCGGCTGCTGGTGAGTGACCGGAAGTGATGGTATGAGGAGTAGAGGCTGAGCGGGGGAGCTTGTGGTGCGGACCGGTGGAAGAGCCAGAGTCGGGGTGGAGGGAGGAGGAGGGGAGGTGGGTGACGAAGTAATCGTTGAAGTGCCTCTTGGCTCCATTATCATGAGGAGAAAATGAGGGGCATGAGAGCGGAGTCTGCACTCTATGTACACGTACACAGCTGAGTCTCGAGATGCCGGAGTGGCATTCCCGGATATTCCATCTTCGTTGAGGGGTAGAAATGTAGTGTCGTTGCGTTTGGGTTTTGCTGAGGTAGGTAGCAATGAAGTCTACTCAGAACATTTAGCCCTGTCCTTCTCACATTCTCTTGTGCTGATTCCCAGCTTACCATAAGAATCTGCCAGCGACCACTTGCCCTTCGAGCTGGAGCTCTTGAGTCCAGACATGATGACCATTCTTGCCAACTGACCCTTAACCCCACACTCGCAGACACACAGAACGAGGTACAGAAGCAGGTACAGCACCAGTCGCAGAATCAGCAGCAGGGAAACTCAGTGCCATCTAAGATATCGCAATACAATAGTAAGGCCAAGATCCAAGAGCTGGTGTTCCCTCGTTACCTGGGAGTAAACGATTGAACTACAGAACCGTAGGTTCGGGCGTACGGGGTTGATCTGGGTTGTGCCGTAGTGATGCTTGGAAGCGACATTTACACTCCGATAGCGAGCAATAAACACCAGTATCAAAGCAAAGCTCAAGTCATCTGAGAAAGAAACGAGTGAAGTTTGGCTACGCCACGTTGGTAAGTGAATGTGTAATTTGGTCCAATGTTGTTTGGTATCGGGGTCCGGGAACAAGGCAGGGGTTCTCCACATTTTGAGTACGGCTGGGAGGGGCCGTTATCGTACTTACTTCTCTTACATGCACTCTTATTACTGTATTACCCAGCATTGCCAATTATAAGGAATCTAGTTACCCGGTATCAAAACCAAGCATCCCATCTCACTATTTTAACATTCTCAAATCCTCACTATAACATTACTTGCCAGACCCAAAACACTAGAAGAGTCAGCGAACTCGAAATATCCTAGTAATTCACCAGTTTGAAATACCCAAAAGAAGCAAGAGAATAACATAACTTGGAGTAGCCAGCACATCCTCTGGGGCATTTAAAGTAATAGATAACTCCAGTCACTTGGATACGGAGGTCGAGCGGTATTCACCGTGTTACGAAGGCGACTTTATTCAAGAATCATGGGTTTCCAGGAAAATGACCACCCAGGAGGTCTCATGATGCTTTGCATTGGCTAGATTGTCATCTGGAGCGAAGTGTTCATTCGTAAAAATCGTTATATGCAAAGTGTCTTACCCATTTTATGTACAATCATAGACAATCATAATGCCAGCCGTAGCTCATAGCATCCCTCCAATGCCCTATCCTATTTTACTCCTCTACTTCACCCCCCTAAACCTCGAGACTTCTATCTAACATTCGTCTCCGGCGCCTCGGACACAACAGATGCTCTTGTGACCATCTCATGCGATTGTGACTCTTCCTCTGCTTGACGCTGCGCTTCAGCGGCTTTGTCGGCTGCGCCCATGCCTGCCATTCCGTACCTGCGGGGGTTTTAGTGTTGGAGAGTGAGGTTGGGGGAGGGAGGAGGCATACCAAACAATGCATGTTAGGCCAAGAAGTGCCGACACGCAACTGAACGTCAAAGCCACGATACCTCTCGGCGTAAAGCCAGCAGGAATTGGGCCGGGCGCCGCATTCGCTCCAGTCAGATCGAGAAAGTTGACAGTATTAGCAGCCGCATTACCGGCCGAAGGCACCCCTCCCGCACTACACACATCCAAATGACCTTGCGGGATCGTCACGGTTCGCTGGAGATCAAGCGGCGCTTCGACCATAGTTGCGATGAGACCTTGATCAACGTGCCATTCAAGGTGGCAGTGGAACAGCCAGACACCCGGGTTGTCGGCTTGAAAGCGAAGGACAATGTAGCCGTCGGGTTTGAGGACGAAGGTATCGCGACGCATGGGAGTAGAGGGGTAGGTTGTTTGGGTGGCGTTGGTGGAGTCAAATGTGCCGGCTTCGTCGGAGGAGCGGGCGATGGCTTGGAAGGCGTGACCATGGAGATGGAAGGGATGCTTACCGGAATCTAGGTTCTTGTTAGTGAAGGGGTGGGTGCTCGAATTCCAACGGGATGGTGCTTACCTAGATTGTTGACGACAATCTCAATGACCTGGTTTCGCTCCAGGACAAACGAGTGAGAGAATTCGCCATAAACCATGGGGTTTGCGGCATCTTGGCCAGTCGTCATGACGGTATAGAGCGTTGGAACCTTCTGCGCTACATATGTGGTGTTGCCAAGAAAGGCACTGGCCAATTATTAGTAGATGAACTGGTACGCAAGCCGAACGACTTACTATGGCTTTCCGTTTCCAAGGTTGTCCATTGTAACATCAAGAGTAATTGTCTGGTCGGGCTCTGGTAGGAGTTTCATCTTATCATACGGGACCAACGTGAAATCATCGTAGTCGTCAAAGGAATCCGATTCAAGAAGTGTGGGAGTTGGAAGAGGTAGAGCGGCGTCGTAGATGAGATATCCAGTCGTATTCCAGTTCAGGCCAGCTGGGATCGTATCGAAGAGCGACTGTATCAGGTTAGACATGATGTTGACCGGGTGTGCATACAACTCACCGTATCCATACTGTTGACGAATGCATAGTTGCTGGTCGTCTCATTCTTGGCCGTAAGCAAGACACTGTAACGTTGAGCAGCTGCAATATAAATGCTTGTCGCCTCGGCCTTGTCGGTGTAGATGCCATCGACTTCGACAATCGTCATGTTGTGGCCCTCAAACCAGACATACTGACCAGCAAACGCGCCAATGTTGACCAGGTGGACGAGATACGTCTTTCCTGGTTGGATAGTTACATTCAGATTTTGCGTGTCGTTGACGAGAGCAGCTTGAGGAACCGGCTCAGCTCCAGTGGGGTTGGCTTTGTTGATGAATTTGGGGATCAGGACTTGCATCTCCTCATGGTACCAGTCCGAGAAGGAAATGACAAGCTCATCATCGACCTCGTCCTGGTACGGGAAGTCGGGGTCGCTGATGATGAAGGGTGCTCGCAAGCCATCTGGATACTGCCCCTTGTCGTGGGAATGATACCAGTAAGTGCCGACTTGGTTCGCCTGTAGATGCATGAATTGGTATTTCGCTTTTCATTTCTTGAGAAGTAACTTACAGTAAAGTTGTAGGTGAAACTTGATCCCGGAGGAATTGGGCATTGCGAGACTTGAGCTGGGCCATCCATTTCCGTAGTCCCATTCATGTACAGACCGTGGAAATGGAGCGTTGTGGTTTGGTTTCCAAGCTGATTATTGACATTGACAATCACGGTGTCGCCCTTAGTGGCGGTCATTACTGGAGGCGGCCATGCATTGTTGATCCCAATGGTAGGTCGTTCAAACGCACCGTCGGGATTTGCTCTAACCCAAGTGATATTGAAGTCGTAGGTGATGGTACCAGCTTCTGCAACGCAGCAGAAAGCAAGAAGCTGGCCCAATATAATGGGGAAGTAGGACAGTGAGATGGCCATTTCGTATTAGATTATGAGACTCCAAGAGCCGACGAAGTTTTTAAAAACCCTTCTGAAATCCCGGTGGAAGTATTTGAGGGGGGATTGAAGCGCACTTGGTGGTTCTCTCTCTGTGGCGCTCTGCTCTGATGGCAGCGGCAGCTGGTAATTTCCCAGGAGAAAAGTCCAAGAGTTGGATCGAGACCGACGCCGGACCCGGGACAGCACGAAAGAAGGGGTTGACCGAGCTTGAAGTGGATTCTGGGCTACGTGCAGTAGGGGGGGGAAGGTAGAGTAGCGACCAACAGACCCATGAAGCGGAGACAGTACAGTAGTGTAGTAGTACTGTAACCTTCCCTTGGATCTGATAACTTGCTGGCAACTGATTAGATGATCTGATTAGGAGGATGGTGGGCTGGTGGTGGGCTGATGGTGCCCAAATACTTTATCAGATTGGAAAGCTCTCCCAAGTGGCTTTTGCAAAAGGTAATACGAAGGTATGATTCGGCGAGTGGACCCGGTTCATGTACTGTACTGTACTTGTACTGTAATCAGTGCAACCGGCACGTGCAGGATTCTCTACTGTACAGTAGATGGAAAGACTTTTTCGTAAAAAGAAAAAGAAAGAACCGGATAAAAGGCGGGCACAGGTTCGTTCTCTCTCCGGTAATTTGTGCCAAATTGCAGGTTGTATTGTTGGTTCGTTTCGTTTCGTTTCGTAGCTTTTGTTTATCCAATTCTCTGCGTTGAGAATGGAGAGGTCGGTGAGGTGGGCTGGTGGGCTGGTGGGTTGGTGAAGGCGGTGGGTTGCCAAGCGATCACCAGCATTCAAGGTGTGGAGGTGTGATGAGTAGAGTACAGTGCAGTGCAGCGCAGTGCAGTACGATAAGCCGAAGACGAAGAGCGCCGTCTCTTGGTTGCTCCCTCGCTATGAAATGATGAAGGTCAAGGTCCTCCCTCGCCCTCGATGCTGAAGCCCTTGGTCCTCGGGTTGTTTTTTCTTTTTCTTTTTCTTTCTTTGCGGGTTTGTTATCAGATGAAGTAATGGAGGCTGATTCGTTGTTTCGTTGTCGCAGAGTGCCGCCCCTTGCGTTGATAAGCATCAACAACCTTGTCGAGTCGTGAGTCGTGAGTCGCGCGTTGTCTGTTCTTCCCTGTACGGAGGTACGCAGGACTGGATGGAGGAACTCTGGCCTTGCATGTTATCAGATCAAGCCCGCTTTGGCGCTAGACCCAAAAGCGGAAGGGCTGTTTATCCTTGTCAGCAACCAGACTTTGTTAGTGCTGTACTCTTCAACTCTCTATCCAGCTCTCCCGCTCTCCCGCTCTCCCTGCCTTTCTTCCAGCCCCCTCGTCTCTTCACCAAACACCACCAACACCACCAACACCACCATCACCACCATCACCACCATCATCCACACTCATTCCCCCATGCTAATTCGTTCTAGATCCCTCAACTCCTCAATCTCTCCAAACCATTTCTTCCGATCATCGGCCCAACGGATCTCCTACACATCTCTTCCCCCCCACTGCCGCTTAATCTGATCTCTCTGCATAATCTGATCCTTCCCCATCAGCCTATGCGCACCCGTGCGTCAACATCGACACCAACATCAATCACCACATCCAAGTCATAAAGATACTTCTCCCGCCTTCTCTTCTGCACTAGCCTCACACACATCTCAAGAGATCGATCACTTCTCCATATCTCCAGAGCGAGTCTCGGTCGAGGATCACCTGACTGCAACACCCCCTTTGTTTGCTGGAGAGCTTTGCCATCATGACTGTCAACGTCTTCTCCGTCCCTGTATTCTTCGTCGTCTTTCGCGAGACCCTGGAGACTGCAGTCATCGTTTCAACCCTCCTGGCCTTCCTGAAAAACACTCTTGATGCCCCTAGAGAAGATCCAGCCATCTACAAGAGATTGATCAAGCAGGTGAGTTCCCTACGCTCCAGCTCGCGAAAAGCCTCCTCACAACCATGCAGGTCTGGTATGGGGCACTTGTTGGCCTCTTGATATGTCTCGTCATCGGCGGTGGTCTCATCGGCGCCTTCTACGGCTTGCAGAAGGACAGGTGGTCCGCAACCGAGTACTATTGGGAAGGCTCCTTCTCCCTCTTAGCCACGGTGATTATCACCATCGTCGGCGCTGCTCTCCTCCGTGTCTCCAAGATGCAAGCAAAATGGACAGCAAAGCTTCCCAAGTTACTAGAGATGAAGGCGCCAACCAACCAAAGCTTGTGGGCAGGCTTTAAGCGGTTGTGTGAGAAATATGCCTTCTTCTGGGTTCCCTTCATCACCGTCCTTCGAGAGGGCATTGAAGCCATCGTCTTCGTTGCCGGTGTTTCGTTCCAAGCTCCTGCTACTGCGGTCCCTTTGCCGGTCGTCTGTGGTTTGCTCGCTGGCGCCTTCGTCGGTTGGCTTCTTTGGCTGTAAGTCTTGACAACTCTTTCTTGCTGTGACCAGAGCTGATGTCCTCCCAGCGGCGGTGCTTCCTCCAAGTTGCAGTACTTCCTCATCGCATCCACCGCGCTCATCTACCTCGTTGCCGCCGGTCTCTTCTCGAAAGCCGTCTGGTATTTCCAAGCCCAGAACTGGAACAACGCCGTTGGAAGCGATGCTGCAGAGCTTGGTGCCGGTGCCGGATCTTATGACATTGACCAGAGTGTCTGGCACGTCAACGTAAGCCCCTTTCCCCTTCCCATCCAACCCGCATCGACTAATATCATATAGTTTGGCAACCCAGAACTCAACGGTGGTGGTGGCTGGGGAATCTTCAACGCCATCCTGGGCTGGCAAAACTCGGCCACCTACGGCTCCGTCATCTCATACAACCTGTACTGGATTGTAGTCATCTGCATGTTCATGTGTATGCGCCACAAGGAGCAGAAGGGCTACTATCCTCTCATCAAAAACCTCAAGCCGCTGAAGCCAGAGAAGATCATGAATGGCATGAGAAGCAAGGATGACCTCGAGAAGGGAGATGTGGCCCAAAGTCCGAGCTTAGCTGGTAGTGGAGTCTTTGAGCAGGATGAGAAACACAAGAAGGCGGAGAAGACTGTCGAAACTATTGCTACAGTGCCAGCAAAGACAATTGAAACATAAGAAAGCTCAAGAGTATGAAAAGATATGAAGAAACGGTAGACTTGCACTGGGGCTGGAGTTTGGGTGGTGATTGTTTGCTACAAGCGCGGCTGCATACTTAACAGGTAGCTCGAGACGACTTCTTGTACATACCTGGCTGCAATTTGCGGACGCTTTTGTTGGATACCAACAGCGCAATGAGCACCGAAACCCTGAACATCACGAGGATAACGCAGTGGAAGTTGCATCTCCCAGTGACCGTGTTCCCCTCCGCCTCGGTCTCTAGACCTCAACACCACGGTGGAGTGCCACCTCTCTCCACTCTTTCAATGTACCATCCCTGGAGCATAATGTTTCTCTTCCCCCGTACTCTAGTCACTGGCCAATCCAGTTCAACTCTCTCATCTTTCATTTTTCATCTTTCATCTTTCAAGCTAATCGCATCCCAAGACTCGGGATTTTGTCCAAGGACCAAAATCGCATCTGCTTTTGCAGCACGATGCAGCATCGTCTTTGCCTTGTTTGTTTGCTTGCTTGCTTGCTTGCTTGTTTGAAAGAGAATAAAAAGGCGCAATTAGCCAGGCTGGAATTAGGGACTTGCTTGGAGGATTTTGAAGATTTGACTCACATAACAACATTTTTGGGAAAATAATTTCTGCTTGTTAGTCCGGAGATTTGATTTCATCTTGCTTGGACTGGAAATTGGGTGATAGGAAGACAGATTTGGCGAACTTGGAGTGAGAGGCTCTTAGTAAGGCTATCTGGTGCTTGAAAACAACGGGCAGAACGTCAACAGCAGGAAATAATGGATTGGTGGTGCTGAGCACCGGCTTGGCTTGCTTGGCCAAATAAGCAAATCGCTAATATACAAAGACAACTTTGTCATGTTCGAAGCCTGTGTCAGGACCAAGAAGGGGAAAGCATGTTCTTGAATTAGTACTCGTATAAAAATCCGGCTTTAGAGCTCAGAGCATTGGTTCTGGGGTGCTGGTAGTATAACCGGAGATCCACTAGACATAAAGGACAACTTTCCCGCATTGAGAGCAAAGTTCTGTGTTCAAAGCTGCTCAGAATATGGACCGTATTTCAAAAGCAGTCTCTTGCAAAGCCACGTCCTTAGCTTGTGCCGTGCGATACTGGGCTTAGATAGCTCAGCGATTAACCACCACCATGTCAGTCAGTCCGAGATGATTTGTCGAGACTGCTGTTTGGATTCTGGTTTTTTGCCTGTGGGTTATCTGGTGCAGCTGTAGGATTGCTCTCCGCGGAGGAAGTCCTCCTAGGATGCTGAGGGCTGGTGTTATGCTAGGGTGTTGTTGAAGTCGAGGCAAGTCCGCCGAGGTGTGGGGAGGGAGGCGACTTGGGAATCCTTTTCGTAGTTAATGATGATGTTGTTTTCATTTCTAGCCCAAGTTAAAAGGAAGCTTTGCATGTAGGGTGTTTGATTTGCTTGCTCGAGATTGCTGTCTTGAGTGCAGGTTGAGGTGCTTCGGTAGGTGGGAACTGGAGTCTAGGATTTCGTTGGTGGTGAAGGGCAAGGCGTGGATAGTTGGATTTGATAAGATAAGATACCATAGAGTCAATCTGATTGTTTAAGGGACATGGATAAAGTAATGTAAATCAGCGAAAGAAAGCATCACAGGAGTTGTTCCAAGGGTGTTTGAGAGGAGCTACTTGATGGTTGTGGCGTAAGCGGAATTACTGAGCTCCTGATTGGTCGACACGTCGGAAAAGGTGGGCCCACTCAAAGAAAGGCTAAAAGAGAATGATGAAATTTCGGGACCGAACTGAGTTGCCATCATAAAGCAGGAACCTGGGAGAAGGACTATTCAGGTTGAATAAGGTCGAGTCTAAATTCATGATATAATAATGGACGGTTTCCAAGAGTTTGTTGATCAAACAAACAGGAAGCACCTAAATCTAATACATTTTTCCAGCTCGTCTATCATCAAAGACCGTCAAGGCTGCTCTATCCATCCCTCGACCCAACCATCAATTCCAGCCTGCCAGACAAGACTCTATGCTTCCTGATAACTTCCACCCACTCCTCATCATCCTTCTCTTCCTCATCTTGCCCCAGCTCCGTAAGAAACGCAAGCATCATCCCGAAATCTCCACCTAGCCTCCCCAAACTCCCAGCACAGTAAAGTACCTGAGTTAGCAGACTATCTCTACTACTCCTATCCCTCACATTTGGAAGATAGATTCTCAGTGTCTCCTCCAACATGCCCACTAATGTGAGAGGGAATGTCCCCAACGCACTCGGCAGCGGCATCAGCGGGTCTCCTTCCTCTGCTTCAACTTTCCGGCCCATATCCTTGAGCAAACTCTCCTCGTGAGAGGAAGCGGTAGCCGGAGGGAAGATACTCCGGTACATAGAAATAATAGCAAAAGATTGCTCACGGAATATTTCAATGTAGCGTTTCAAATATCGCTCTGTCTGCTGCCCTCCCTCCCATTTACTCTTCTCCTTCCCCACCACCTCTCCCTTCCCACCACTGAGTCTCAGAGTCTCTTGATCCGCCAATTCTCGTAGCGGTTCCAAAGCTCCTAACATTTGCTGTAAATTCGCCAACCTACATACCAGAAACAGTGATCCCAGAGCACCCTCTCTACTCGATCCATGACCATGGTTCATGGATGGGTTGGCTGAAGATTTGTTTTGGTCCAGCTCCGGCGCAACTCTCCTGAGCCAGGATATCGTCCGCATAGCACTCGCAAGCTTCAGAGAATTTGTTTTGAGCGACGCAATAAGATTAGTAGCCATATCCTGCATCGCATCATCCGCCTGCTTCTCCACCGAAGATATAAGTGCCGAGTCCGGATATAAGCCATGTAATCTCCTTATATGAGCATTCAGATCCAGCGCTGAAGCATAATTCAAGGTAGCGTTCGAACTCGCTGTCGATACAGCAGCGGTGTTTGATGTGGAGATTGCAGAAGATAATAAGGTAGGGAGATCGAGAATGTCGGATAGACGGTCGATGTTGCGGGATAGGAGGAGGGCTTTTCGCCGGCGGTCCAGGAGCGCATTTTCGGACCGGTTGTTGTAGGTTTCGCTGAAGTGGATGGCAGCGTCGTCGAGCTTGGGGAGGGCGTCTCGCAGGGAAGCGGTCGATTGGGCGAGTGAGGGGAGGGTTGTGCTAAGGGTTGAGAGGTGGGTTGAGGAGTCGATTATGGATTTGTGGGAGCGTTTGGAGAGAGCTTGGAGGGAGAGGAGGAGGGAATGGGCGGATTGGAAAAGGGATTGCGGTTCGGTGGTTGTGAGGGAGGAGAGGGGTAGGGTTGTGAGGCGGTTTAGGTATGCATTGGTAAATGGGTCTTTGGGGGAGGGGGCAGGCCGAGCTGAGGGAGTGTCGAAGTAGGGAACTAGAAGTTCGTAGAGGGGGTCTGCCATCGTTGTTGGCTATATGCTTGGTGGTGGTTGGGGAAAGGATACAGTACAGTCGAGGTGCCGTTCTGGAAGCTCGCTAGATTTTGACCAGGAGCTTGCCCCTCCAAGCATCATCAGCTATTCCCGACGACTCATTTACATTACACAAACGAAATGCAAAGCGATTAGGAGTTTCTTTCATTCTTATTCGTTTTTCCTGCCAAGTTTGTTTCCTGTTTCATAATGCCTTTGATCAAGCAATTGAATGATGATGAGATCGTCTTCAGAGGTTGCCACTTGCCAGGAAAGCCAGAAGCCAGTCGTTGGAATATCTGTTGCAAGAACGGGCTCGTTAGCTCCCTTGAAGCATTTGAACCTGATCAAGAAGACCCTGGGACCCGAATATTAGTTCCGAGCTTGTGTCATCCTCATTTACATCTGGATAAGGCCTTTCTTCTCTCTCATCCCAAATATTCAGATCTTGATATCAAGGAAGGGAACTTTTCAGAAGCCCTCAAGTTAACGAGTACGAGGTTCCTTTATTATTGTTATGCAGACTTCTTATGTATGCCATAGGTGAAGCAAAGTCTCGTTTCGAGCATGATGATCTCATAGAACGAGGACGAGCTTTGATCGAGGAGAGCATATGTTTTGGAGTCACTCACATGCGTACTTTTGTGGAAGTTGACCTTGGGGTCAATATGAAATGCCTGGATGCGGGGCTTGCTCTGAAAGAAGAGTTCAGCAGCCGATGTCACATCCAGATCTGTGTCTTTGCTCAAGATCCAATTTTCAGTTACGCAGATGGTGGGATGGCTATGCAACGATTGCTCACTTCTGCTGCTGGTTATCCCGGAGTCGAAGTATTCGGCAGCACTCCCTATGTTGAGGAGAATGGAGACCCTGAGAAGCAGGACAAGAACTTGAAGTTTGCGGTTGAGTTAGCAATGATGCACAAACTTCACCTCGATTTTCATATCGATTACAATTTGGATCCCAGTACCAGAGTTTTTGTTTTGGGTGTGTTACAAGTACTCCCAAAATTGGACTGGCCAACTAACCCTGCGGATCCGGACTTTAGGATGATTCTTTTTGGGCATTGCACTCGACTCACTCTTTTCACCGATACTGAGTGGAAGAACTTGCACCAAAAGGCTTCTGGGTTACCTGTATCCTTTGTCGGTCTGCCGACGTCCGATATATTCATGATGGGACGACTCAATAAGGGCGATCTGGTACCAGCCCAAAGAGTCAGGGGGACGCTGCAAGCTATTCACATGATCAGAGAGTATGAGCTGAATGCAGCTATTGGCATCAACAATGTCGGCAACGCATTTACACCGCAAGGTAACTGCGATCCCTTAAGCCTTACGAGCCTTGGGGTTGGCTTATACCAGGCTGGAACTAAGGCGGATGCTGATATTTTACTTGTAAGTAAATCAAATTCGAAATCGAAAGAGCTTACTAATAGCGGGAAACAGCAATGTGTATCAACAAGAGCCAAGGCGGCTATCGGCGTTGCGTCTTGCTCCTCTCACGAGCTGGGGCTCAAGGTTGGAGATCCTGCAGATTTGTAAGTGCTATCAACCTAGTTCCCTCCTTGTCCCCCACTACTGAGTCACAAGCTACAAGTGTAGGTCTCCGTGAAGGCGGTCATGAGGTTTTGCTTGGGAGTATTGGAGAATTAGGACATAATATCAAATCGAAGCTAGACCCAATGCCTCTCTCGGTTCTCGGTCCAGTAGTTCAAATAGTTATAATCTTCATCTGCGTCTAATTAGATCCAAGTTTCCTTTTGTGTCCGAAATATTCACTTCATAGCGAAAAAAAACTCGACACCCTCTACAGTTCAGATAGCTGATGTCTGCAGCGTTCTCTTCGACAATAAATCAAGTACTGGTTTCCGAGTCAGAAGGACTGTGCGAGATCTGGTTTATGATGCCGGAAGGGACAGAAAGACAATATTCAAAGGGACAGTAGTTAGCGAGTGATTTTATCAGCCTACTCCACAAAATATTCAAAATATATATCTATCTTGGCTTACACAGCCGCCTTCCTAGGTGGTCCTCTGATTCGCCTTGCCGACCACGTGCAGCTGTCAGCCTAGAATCCCCCAACAAAGACTATCACGATGGCTGCCCAGCTGCCTACTGACGCCTTGGGATGCAATGAAGTTCAAAAGGACCCCTAGCTCCATAAGTTGTAATAAACCCATCGAAATATAAAAACTATATTCACTTGTGTTTCTTACGGCCCCTGGATTCATCCTCCCGAAGCGAGACGGTGCCGACCCCTAACTTTAGCCAGAGCTTTTGTTGGGATCCTCAGCCACAGGAAACGCTGTCACTCTGTGTTACTACTTCGTACTCGCAACATCTCGCATCACTTTATTCTTACACTTCCCTAGCTTGTAGGGCGTGGACAAACTTTACGGCTAGGGATTAATTTAGCTTTGCCCGCCTTAAGTCCAGATCTCCTATCCGCTTTCCTACAACCTCCCGCAACCTCCTACAATCTCCTACAACGTCATCCGCAAATATGCACGACCCATTCCCTATCCCTCCGTTACCATGGCTCAGCGACGCCGTACAGCCTTTCGCAGACTACTTCGGCTTCACGACTCTTCCTCTTCATATCCACGAAGTCCTCGGGTCGTTTCTGGGCTATACCTTCATCAATCTCTTTGTTGCCCCGGTGTTGTCGAGACAAATATTCCCAGTTCAATACGGAAAGCTCTCCGCAGAGCGCAAGATCAACTGGGACGTCCATGTGGTCTCGCTGGTTCAGAGTACCTTGATCAATGTTCTGGCGCTATGGGTGATGTTCACAGATGAGGAGCGCAAGGGAATGGACTGGCAGCAGCGAGTTTGGGGCTACACTGGAGCTGCTGGAATGATTCAAGGATTGGCTGCAGGCTACTTCCTATGGGATTTAATGATTACCCTACAGCATGTCAAGGTCTTTGGGTTGGGAATGCTCGCCCATGCTCTGAGTGCGCTCCTGGTATTCTCCTTTGGTTTCGTGAGTCCCCCCACTTCGCCCCGATGACTCTACTGACGATTCCCCGCAGAGACCGTTTGTGAACTTCTACGGCTGTACATTCATCCTCTACGAACTCTCCTCGCCATTCCTTAACTTCCACTGGTTCTTTGACAAACTCGACATGACTGGCTCTAAGCCCCAGCTCTACAACGGCATCGCGCTCCTCTTTACATTCTTCTGTTGCCGCTTGGTCTGGGGAACCTACCAATCTGCACGGGTATATCAAGACGTCTGGCGGGCACTCCACCACAAGCCGGCTACGGCAAGCGTTAATATCGATGCTATGAATGGCACTGCGGCAGCATCTGGAATCAGCGCTGCCCCCATACATGGAGATATCATGCAATTCGCAGGCGAGGAGTATGTTCCCCTGTGGTTAGCATTCACATATCTTGGAAGCAATGTTGTTCTCAATACACTGAACTTCTACTGGTTTGGTAAGATGATCGAGACTGTGAGGAAGCGCTTCCAGCCACCAAGGGAAACAAGGAAGAAGGAGAAGGCAATCGCTACACGCACCACTGGGGCCAACGGTACGGTCAAGGTAGCTATTGACGAGACCGAGGTCCGCAGGCGGAACGTGGTCGAGGAGATCGAGGAGATCGAGGCCATCTCGTAGATGTAAGGTTAGGGAGGGACAAGGGATAGGTAGCATAGGCGAATTGGCGAACCAGTATATTTTATTTTGTCGTTCTATTGCCAGGCTTCGTCCTTAATAAATCTCAAGTCTTGCACACAACCCGCATCACTCTCGACGTTGCCTCATCGTGCTTCGTCTGTTAGCCTACCCACACCCCCGCCAGCTCAAAATTGTTGAGAATGGTCCATGTCATCTCGACGGATCTCACGCGTATTTAGGAAATAACTCCGATCGTGTGCGATACGAGGTCGGCTTACGAAGTAGCCCGCCCTTTCCCATTTTCGGAACACATCACGAGATGCGTAAGCATCAAGATCACGTGTCTTCTATTGCCTCTTAATCATCTCTCCTCCACACTCTTTGCTGGTATGAGTTGAGATCATCAATATGGATATACAAAATCTGTCTAAACCAGATGTCTGAATGTAGAGCAGGATGAGGGAGAAATCATCGCAAATTTGCGCCAATGCGAGAATGGCAAGACTTACCTTCGGACACAGTCACAGCCCACTATCTAATAGCAGCTGATGGAGCAAGTTTCTCCCATTTGATCAAGATCGGTGTCTCACCATCTGTTAAACTTCCTCTTTGAGTATTGCTTGTGGGTCCAGATGGATTTGTTGCTTATCATCAGGGGAGAATGCCGGCTGATGCTCAGAGCAACCTGGAAGAGACGATGAGACGTCCATTGAGTCTTTGGAATTCCACGTACAGTACAATATAATACACTAATCAGAAAATAAGCTTGATGAGCTTAATACACCTCGGTTATGCCTAGCTTTGCCCCCCTCGGGTATCTCGGGTCAGCCTCGCTTAATTTTTGAAATCGCAGTTGAGTAGTACTTCGATTTTGGGTCTTCGGCACTTTTATATTAAGACGATAGTCTATACGTCTTTCGAATCAAAGACGACATCTACGTTCCGACGGAGGTCCATCAGCTCCTTCAGTCCCACATATCAAAAAGATGAATCACAAACACATGACGATACACAGGTATAGTACTGTACAGTAAATCCGATGGTGCGCAAAAAGTCCCCACCAACTAAATGCTCAAGGTGCTGGAACAAACAGAGTTGGTCTCCACTTTTTCCTGTCAAACTGTGTCTCTCAACGCCAACAACAAGCAGGACTGGCTAAGTTCGTGTTGAAGGACGAGGTGCCCATTACAGAGGGTGTTGCTTCGCTGGGGCTTGAAACCTTTCTGCCTGAGATCCGTCAAAACAAATTCGAGTATTACCTACTTGCCGATGGAGATCGGGAGGATATTTACCCATATACGACCACACTGTACTTTGGCCATAACCAGAGCCAGCAACCAGAGCGGTGCTGCTGATAGGGAATACAATGTGACTCCCAAACATGTCCTTGCTTTTTGTGAAAATCATCCCTACTTTTAAGCCGTTGCAGTCTGGCACAAGACACATCCCTTCTATGCCTATAAAATTTTGGCTGACAGAGCTTGGGCAGATACGCTCTCAGATTCAGTTGTTGGTAAGGTCAAGACGCTTTTCATTGCGTAAGTTCCCCAGAGAAGTTGATAATACGGCCAAGGGGATGGCCACAGCTAATGCTACCTCTATGACAAGCAATTTCTTTTGAATCGAGAACTATAGTATGAGTGAAAATGGCCATGGTTGTACTCTCTGCCCTGCCATGAGGATGCAATATATGCACGTCCAAACGATTAGTATGGAGATGCCAGACTGCGGACCGCGCCACGACGAGCTTCAAATTTAGCTTCGATTACTCACTGGGGATGCTGGTAGCAAATTACTGCATCTTGTAGTGTTCCAAGTGAGAGGTGTTCTATTCGTTATCGAAAACCAACGGATGGCCCGCGAATACATGCGAGGCGTACAGATTATGACACAAAGCAGATAGGGTGCCCGAATCACTGGAGTTTTGGAGCGAGTCACAGCTAGTAACACCTTAGAAGATTATATCTGGGTCCCACCAAAAGGACAGATTCTCCAGTGGGTATTTGACCCAATCGATGAGGGTGCGGGATAAGCGTGGAGACTGAGCTGGAGTCGGGATTGAAATTTGGAGGCAGTTCTCAATATAATTGGGCTAAATAATAGATGAAGATGGTACTGTTCCCGGTGGGTTGTCAGTAGAGAGAGCCATTCATTGAAAATTATCTCAAAAAAGAGCCTGTTCAGATAGTTTCTACCAGTGGACAACCAGCATCCTTCCCATCAATAAGTTTGTGAGCATTTGCAAAAACAGAACACACACCTTTCCTTTCCACAAGCTTTTGAATCCTAACCAAAAGATTTCTTCTGATCTACACAATGTAAACCTAGTGTTTCATGAATACAGCAAAGGTTACACCGAATCGCTATACTTTAAAAGTTAATCTGTAACTTATCCTTCACCACTCTACTACCTCCTGAGATCCTCATTGCATCAAGTACATACGCCCAGCACTCCTCCCTTCGGAGCTAGCCAAACCCATTCCTCCCATCTCGAATTAGAATGGCCCCTTTCAGGGACAGCCGTCACTCCAAAGACACTGGTTCCGGCCCTGAGCCAGTCCCTAAGCTCATGATGCATATTACTTGCCCTATTCGCATCGTGATAATTTTGGGCACTCACACGGAACACTTTCAAGCGCTCAAACCTATTCTTATCGTCTCTTAGCAGAAATCCAAATAACGTCCTAGACTACCACCGCGACCTGGCCCGATGATGGTTACCTGCTCGACGTTCGGGCAGTGTATATTTGATTCGATAGACCGAGTAAGGCTGTGGCCTTGGGGGCACGCGCTGCAATAAAACCAAGTTAGACTAGTGATTTACTCATCTCTGTAGCTAGAAGACACAATACTCACAAGAGCAGAAGCTTCCGGACCCTATTTCCGGATTCTCCGTTCGGTTTCTTGGCCCAATGAATGTCGGGAACAACATCGCGTGCGCAAAAGGCTCCCTCCATGTGCTAGACCTCGACTGCCTCGAAATACAGATCATTGCCCCCTGAGGAAGTGCAAGGTCAGTAAGTTCCCGTTTTTACATGGAGAGTCTAAAGTGAAGAATGGCGGTCGAGAGAATGACACCATTCCACCTACGACGAGCTTTCACAAAATTCGGGGTGAGGTTCACTTCCCGGTTTCTTTCCTCGGCAACTCCTCTTAATAAATCGTGACTAGACGGGAAGTCGTTGTCCACACAGAGCTCGAATATGGCCATCCGAATCTCAGTTGGAAGTGTTTTCAGATTCGATGAGGGAAGGGGGTCAAGGATGGGGTTGCTAGCAGGTGTAGTTAGAGTCATGGATGATGGCTGCACAGGTTTGGGTGCGAGCTGTGGAAGAGAAGTGGGGAAGGTCTAAGAAGAATATTTAAATGCTACGAGAGAACATAGTAGGGAGGGCTAAATCAGCAAATAAATCCAAAGCTATTCATGCACCATTAACTTTCGTTGTGAGAAACCCCTAAGCTAACAAATATTGAGCACGTTCTTTGACCACAGTGATATCAAGCAACACAAAAACACAAGGATACCCGTGAGGATAGCCAAAACTTTAAGAGAAGAAGCAGCCTTCTTTCTAAATTCTATGGAGCTATGTCAAATGGAACCGGTCTTGATTGAGAAATTGAGAAGGCAGCAGAATTTGAGAGCAAAAAGAATGTATGCAATTCTCTTGAGACATTCACCAATAAAGTAGATTTTTCCAGCGACTTGCTGGTGACCTATGTCCTAAATAGGTCTGTATGTATCTTCAAATTTCAGGCACATGCCCTTATGTATTTCCAAAGCCTCTCAAAAATTCTCTCATTTTCCAATCCCTACAATCCGACTCCACACACTCAACTAATCTCATACATTCCCTTCTCTCCCCTATCCCCGAACATCTCCACATTAACCACCTGCCCATTCCTCGCTGCGCTCTCCAAGTCCTTCTTAGAAATCTTGCATCTCGCCGTATATTTACACTTCCTCGTCTCCCCAAAGAAACTCTCATCTGGACAACTCACTCCCCAAAGCTCTAACAAAAGTACCCAAATCACCAGTCCCGTCGTCGTACTTACCAATTGCAAGGAATTCAGTTTATGGCCCAGAGGAAGCAGAAGGATGATAACGCAGACCACGAAGCGGTTCGTTATGCGAAAGGACTTTTTGAGCCGGATCCGGGCACCGGTTGATTCTTTGTGGTCATGGGCGATGGAGATGACGCCCATGCAGGCGAGAGCGATGGCGAGACCGGCGCAGTAAAACCAGCGCAGTCCGTCCGGGATCTCTGCCTCTGACTTCGCCATGTAAGTCTCGGTCAGAGCTTCAATTAGCGTGTCTGGACAATCGGTAGCTACGACGAGTTTTGAGAGAGCAGCGGCAGAGAGGACGAAGCTCATGATGAATGGAAGGTGCGCTGCTCCCCATAACAAGGCTGTTTGGTTGTTAGTTGGGAAGAAAGATGTCAGTGGGAGGTGGGAATGGTCTTACAGGTTGGAACACTCCGTCTGATAGCATGGGCGTATAGGTCCGAGCCGTCCAATTCGAAGTATATCCAATTGAAAATAAACGCCTGAACGAGCCCCAAGGCAGCCTTTCCAAAGAAAGCATTTAATCCAAAAGATGCAGCGTTCTGATAGATGATTGCAACAACCGAGTAGCCAAAAACCAACGTGACGAAAGCGTTGGTACGTTCGACCTTATGCTCGATGTTCATGGCGGGGTAGAATTCAAAGACTCGCTCGGTCCATTCGTGGAGAGATTTGGAGAAGTGTTTGGAGCTACGAATGAAGATGACAACGAACATGGCACCGGCCAGTTCAATCAAGATGGCGATCCAGATCAATGCAAATCTTTGGGGTAGGTCGACATAAATGGAGGCTACCCATAGAGCTCCCGGGACAGCGGCCTACAATTTTGTTAGCATTCGCAGCGCAGGAGTTGGAGACAAAGAATAGGGATCTCACCAAAGCAGCATGAGTGAGCATCATGCCCCTAACCATAGGTATCACCCCTGCGAGAACTACGTAGTACGCTCCCATGAAGAGACGAGCAGCTAGATAGAACGCAACGAGCATGGTATATGTTTCATTGAGTGCGTCAAGCATGTTGGTAGTAAGCCTTTAGAGCAAGTCAGCCCCAATCGTTCCAGAAGCAGTCATACACCAAAACTTACCCCAGGAGACAAGCCATAATGAACATGACAGAAAGCCGCTGGATAATATCATCTGTCTCGAACCAGCTGATAATGAGCGCCAGATCACTCCAGATCTTCCAGCTCATGATGAAGGTAATTGAGAAGCGAAGAAGCTCATGACCGTCAGGAGTCTCCGCAGCATGATCTCCGTTGATTGCCAAGATGCCCACATAGAGCAAGTCAACGAAGAGTTCAAAAGAGGCGACTTCTGTAGTCTCGGAGGCTCTCCACAGAAGACCCTTGTGGAAGTATTGCCTGACGGTTGGCTAAAGTATGTCAGCTCTCAGTTCGAAACTGCGGCGAAGTGGGAAGATTCTGATGCCTCAAAGCGTCGTGAGAACTTTACCTTCTTGTAAATCTTCATAACTCTACCATTCCGCCTCTCAGACTCCCAATCCTTCTTCTCATGCTCTTCATCATGAAAGCCACTGATACTGTTCGCACTTGATCCCGGGGCAGAATTATCATCATAGGTCCTCAAATGCGCCGAATACCTTCATCAAATCAGCCACATCCGCTAGACTCAACTCTGAAACTCACCCATATTTACTAAAATTCGCATCCAATGACACCGCATGATCAGTCAACATGTGCAACTCACTCCCTAAAACATCTAGCTCTTCCCTCACATTCTCAAACTCATCATAATCATCTCCATGCTTCGCCTTCAACGCATCTCGCCGCGACTCATGATGGGAACGCGCGCGTCTCAAGGCATCTAAGTGTTCTGGGGAGCCGTTGAGGACCAGGTCGAAGGACGCGTCTTTGCGGACCGCGGCCAGGCGTTGGCGAAGGGATTCCGCTTCTTCGGGAGAGAGAGCGATGTGTACTTCTCGTCCGTCGGGGAGGAGGAAATTACGGAGGCGACGGCCGCGGTGGTGGTGATGACTGGTTGTAGTGGTTGTTGGTGTTGTCGACATCTTGATTCTCCTATTGTTTGGACCTGAGCTGGAAGTAGAACAGCTCTCATCAAGTGTTTTGCGAGAGGCTCGAGGCAATGAAAGCTATGCGTCTTTCCTGAGTCGATACGAATATCCAAGAGCGGTCTCTTGTTTAAGAGCTTTTCTCCTCACGAATCTTGAGGTCTTGCCATGGCACTATCTCTTGGCTATTATGCACGCCGCTTACATGGATTCTTGGAAGCTTGGACGCGGATAGGAGAGATGGGAATGTGGCTGAAATGCAAACGAAAGACGCCGTAAGACTGTCACTTCAGCCCTAAAACACATAAAGCAAAACAAAAAATGGGAAAAGTAAAGAATTTGTAATTTAAGACAGATTTGTAAATAGAATCTTATAAGATTCGGAGTTAATGTAGATTGTAGTTAAAAAAGGCATATTGAAAATAAATTAAAGTTTATACTAAATAGGGGATCTGCACGGGGTAAGCATGGACTGGTATTACTAGAGAGGATAGGATCTTTGATTATTATCTTACGTTTAGGTATTTTGTACAGTAATAAAACCTTGCATTATTGCGCGAACACCTATCAAGCGAGAAAATTAAAGGAGAGTGGAGACTTCGTAATATTGTGTAGATACTAGCTACCAAGCCTTCTTACCTGGAGCGCCGCGTTTAGCATACCTTCGTAATCGGGGTGATATATGGAATAGACGCATCACCTTGGGAAATTTCGGAGCTGTGGTATAGTACGAACAATCGAAGCAGAGAGCTGGGGGAGACTGAAGGTAAGAGGATATGAAATGGCTAGCAGGAGCAGTAACCCTTAAACACCTTTACAGGAAGTTAAGAAATAAGTCAAGAACTCCTTTGACGACTATGTATATATTGGTAGATATATGCCAGTCCGTCTAGTAGTGGAAGCTGCTGGTTACTTTATAGTAAAGTAAAGTGCATGTGGCCACATACGGTATAGTGCACTTCAGCAGCTGCACCGAACCTAAACTACAGAGGTGCTCCGGCATCAACCGGGTACAAATAAATCAATTAATCGCGTCGCCAACGACCTCTACATTCACAAAAACTTCAAAGCACTGCATTTATATCCAAAAACTTCCAGCTATGGACAGCCTCCCACGGGAAATGATCAACCGTATTTGTGGCCACCTAACCCTCGATGAGCTCAAAAACACCCTAACGGTATCCAGGCCATTTCAACTTGCGAGTGAAAGAGCATGCAGGCAATTTAAGCAGTTTATTTTAACGAGCTCCAACGCAGAAACATTTCTCGAAATCTATAATGGACACCGCCGTTACTATCTTCGAGATATTGAATTCCAAACATACGCTCCTCCATTAGTGTAGGAAGATATATAGCTAAAGAACGGGGACTTTCCAACTTGTCGTGATACTATCGATGATCTCCGAGCGATCGACGAGTGTTTTACCCACCAGATCAATTTTTTATTTGCGACATTGAAAACGATGGAAAACAGCATGGACAAGGAGCATGGTCCAGGGAGGATCAATCTTACAATTCGTACTCCAACAAGGATTGTAGATACGTATTGCATTCACCGCAGATAGATATGCTAGCGTGTTCATCTACTCTCACCGGAGAAACTCATTGGGCTTTTCTCTATCAGTTCCCTAAACCTTCTGCAGGATGGAGCCGGTTACTCTTTTGGCGAGGAAGCGATATAAACGCCAGCAAAATTAGACTTGCGTATTCTTCTTGACCTATCCGTCAAACTACCTAATCTAGAGTACTTGGGTTGCAAACTTTTGAGCGACGACTGGACGACAGACATAGCCTCTGAACTATTAGACACTACACCCGGAACTGGGAAGGCCACGACTTTGCTAGCGCTCTTCAGGACCCAGGTTCTAGCTACCTACCTACATCGTTGAAGGAGGCTCAACTAGATTTTATCGATGCTATCAAGTTAACTGATCACATCGACCACCGCCAGCCACTACCTAATCTTGTAAAGCCTGCGTTATACGATCCTTTTAGTTCTAGCCTCCGCCTACTCTCGATTCAACTTCGGAAACTCAGACTTCGAGTCGTCGTTGATGAGACGCTATATTGGTCTGCTGAAGGCACTGGATGCTTTTGGCCCAATCTTGAGAGCCTTGATGTTATGTTCCATATGGCAACCCCGAAAGGAAATTGGTATTTTCAAGGATTGAAGGGCGATGGCCGGACCCAGGAAAGCTTCGAAATAACCGCAGCCGCATATCCTCCACTCAGCCGAGACAAAGGGGATGAGAGGTGGGATGATCGCGCATTCGATATGGATGGCATGAATTGGCCGACGGGAGCTCTCCAGTTCCGCGTCATTCCTGATGACGAGGTATTATTGCCGTTCTTAACCGGATTTGCGAAGGCAGCTGCCAATATGCCTTTACTCAAGAAGGCAGCACCTTGGTCGCCACTCAAATTTTGCGCGCACGATGTGAACCAATTCTACTCTGAATACAATGAAAGTGAATTTGTATCTGATTCCGGGGCTAAACTGGCATGGGGAATTGTTTATGCAGCGCCTGGTGAAAGAGCTTTCTATGAAATGAAAATTGGTGCTGGATTGAATCGTCCTGAAGCGAGTCGTTCCGACTCTCATCAGATTTGGTAGAAAGTAGGGAAGTGGGAACCTGATTCTGATCTACATCGACTTTTTCAGCAGATTGGCCGCCAGAATACAGGAGAGAGCCTTATCGAATATTGGGAAGATGATATTTACGGTCAATACACTATTTAGCTATATATAAGGGAGACAATCCAACCAAAGCCACTTCGGCTAGATCATCTTAGAGTAAGTAAAGCGTCAGGCTGACTCGTTAATACGCTAGTGACATGCTCATTACACTTTTAAGTATATTATACTAGAAGCTTTAAATAACTTTTTTTATCTGATATATTAGGAAAGGAGAGGTAAAAGAGTTCAGGGACGTAACCTGATTGGCTAAGGTATAGCAAGGCTAGTAAAAGTAGACCACTTAGTAAGCGAGGCTACTTTTATGCATATAAAAGAGGCTTAACTTCGTACCTTCTTCTTAGCTAGTTAGTCGATTTAATATTAGTACGTTCTACCCTATAGCTATATTATAACTGTGAGTATATAGTCTAGAGGATTATACCCTTTACTAGGCTGCTATTCTTAATAGGTTATAAGCCCGGCATAGCATAAGAATAGAAATTTACGACTTATAAAATCTCCTTGATAAGAAGTCCAGGGGACTAACCAAAGCATAAAGCCTTTAATCGAGAGGCAATTAGAGCCGAAATACTAAGGAGGAGCTATAAAGAGCCCTTATAAATATATTAACGAAGCATAAAGTCTTTAGTTTAAGATAGATAGCTATAGAGTGCACCTGGAATTTAAGGAGCTATAGAGTGCCCTTATAGATACTATAGCGGAGAGGTGCTATAAAGAGCCCTTATAAACGAATATAATAATAGGAGAAGCTGAAAGTGCCCTTATAGATAATATATATAAGCTAGGGAGAGTTTTAATAGCAAGGGAACATCTCCGCAGATTAATAAACAACCCGTCCTTACCTAATACGAATCTGCCGACTAGAATACTAGACGTTAATAGATAAAATAAAGAAGGATAGTAAATATCTTTTAACCTTAACTTGCGATAACTATAAAGATTAGTTCCGCCGCGCGAAGGTTAAGATTAAGGGAAAAGGAGTATTCTTTATAGTCGAGAATAATAAAATTAAGTACGCTTAGATCTAATAAGAGGGAGACTTTAAGGGTACTAGTACTATAAGAACTAAGGGTACTCCTATTACTATACTTATTACTACTACTAGAGATAAATCCGATAATAACGAAATCGATACTCTTACTAGCAAGTACTAGCATATAAGCGGATTATAGAATATAGATAAAGCAAAGGAATAAGACTTAATAGACGCAAAGGCCTTAAAGACGATATTAAAAGGATTAGGGGAGGATAACGCTATACTAATCAATAAGTATAAGACTATAAAGGCAGTTTAGACTTAACTTAAGCTTAAGTATAAGAAGACTAGCATATCTACCGCTAACTAATATATAATAAGCCTCTAAAACTTCTTATTTAATAAGGATATTAGCATTAATAGCTTATAGACTAAGCTAAAGGAGTATCGATATAAGTTAATTGCTATAGATAGCGCTATAAAGCTAGTATACTTAGACTAAGCCTTACTTCTTATATTAACTTTAGCCCTCCAAAAGCAAGGTTAATATATAATAGTTATTAATAGTTTCCTTACCTAGCAAAGCCTCTTTATAGAAGAGAAGATTAAGATTCTAGGAGAAAAGGAGGCTTAGCTAAAAGAAGTTAAATCTAGCAAAGAGCAAGTATACCTAGCTTAAAGACAATATAAGGCAGCTTACCGCTACTTAAACTAGCTATCTAGGAGATAGAGTAACGTATTAAACGCAAGTATTAGCGAAAGATAAAGCAAATGCTACTACTATAAATCTAAGAAGCATTAGTTAGTAAACTGCGAGTACTTATAAGCTAGCAACGAGTACGCCCGCGGACTATGCCTTAAGGATAAGGAAAAGGCTAAAAGCAAGCCACGTTATAAGGCAAATAAGACAAGCGAGAAGAATACTAAACGCAAATCTTGCTTAGCTAAGAAGTCCTTTAAGAAGAAATATAGATATACGGCTATTTTTAATTCTAATAATATTAATAGTAATATGGAAGGCACTAATTCTAACTCCTTTAAGCAAGAGAATAATAATAAGGTACTTAAAAAGGTTATGCTATTTAAGGAGTTAATTAGTAAGAGCACCCCGTATATCTAGGCTTTTAATACTAAAGCTAGTTTACTTATAACTAACTAACTCTACTTATTTAGGGACTTAAGAAAGATA
>JAPZPB010000030.1:0-158435 GCA_037952635.1 Bryoglossum gracile | reverse complement strand
CGCGTCGCTGTCCTTCTGTTCTTCTCGCGTGCTGTGGCGCGTGTGGGGGGCGGGCGGCGGGCGGCCACGGGGCGGTCCGTAGGGAGGAGGGGAGGGAGGAATATTTGACTTTTGACTCCTGCCCTTGACTGGATCGACGAGACTAGGAGAGTTTAGTCTGGCCTCTGGAGGGATCTGGGAAGGAAAGTCAGCCATACTGTACTCTTCTGTAGTCCAGGAGGAATCTTGTCAGGGAGGTCCATGACAGACTAGGTTACAAGAGAGAGGGAGGTCCTGGGAGATTACAATCTGAGGTACTGTACTTCGTAGGTACTGTACGTAAGTAAGTACTGTACAGGAGTTGACTTCCGGTGATGGGAAAGACAGCGAGAGGCTCTGAGTGAATCTGTGAGGCTTGAGGTGTGCGGTGACGATGCTTGTCCATACATACTATCCTACCCCTATATTACCCTTACACATGCCATGCTTGTACACTTTCAAACACCGCAGAATATACCTACTTAAGTCGGCAGGTTTCATATAATTATTTCTGCTAGCGAAGGGACTTCGGACATTTCACTGGCTCGCCACTTGCGAACTTCTCCGTCCCAAATTAGTCTAGGGACCCTTCGTAAATAGTACTTACTGTACTGTAGAAGTACGGAACGTAATACAGGGGATACATCAATCGACTCGGTGGGATGAGCCTGCTCCCCTGTACTGGAGCGACCAGCCGGCTCGGGCAGATGCGCTTGGACGGGAGACTTCCCCAGGATGTGCTCACTGCCCACTCAGACACTCCCATTCAACACAGGGGCCATTACTCAGGCTGCTGCAGTCTCCGGACTTTATAATCTACCACTACAGCAGAGCACAGCGAAGCATAACATAGCATAGCATGGTATAATCTAGTATATGTACTGTACCGTGAAATATACCTCGTAAAATCCTCAACCTCTTTCTTTCCTACACTTGGCCGTGGCACCAGATACTGTACAGTACTATACTATACTTTGAAAAACGTCATCTTTTCACAATCAACAATCCCCATTCAGGAACACCACACCCCTTCCTTAGCCCTATATTCCCCACGCCGACCTTTCCTTTTTTTTTTCCCTCCCACGTTTGCCACAGATCACACACAGCACGACAATCAAGGAGCCACGTTTTTGGACTTTCAGGTTCCTCAATCGGTCACATTAATCCTGGCGCGCTGTTGGATGATGCATTGGAGATCTCCCGGGGGGGCCTCCTTGCTGGCACCAAGCTTAACTCTGGACTCGTACTTTGTCACAACGACCACCACCACCACCACACCAGCTGCTTAGCCCTCCGACTCGATGAATAATTACTGTACTGTAGAAGCATTTAACCTTCTGGGCTTTCCCGCAAGTTGAATCGCAACACGAATCATTTTTTTTTCTTTCCCTTCCTTCCTTCCTTCCTTCCTTCCCAGTCTCTCCATACATCGCCGACATGAATACCATGCTGATGGATGCATCTTGCAGCTTCGTGCAACCAACCTCCTGTAGCTCTCGAGTGCTAGCTCCTTTGCCGTTTCAGTCTAGTAGGAAAGTATAAAGGAAAACCTGTCCGGGTCAAGCTTTTTAATCTAACTTTCTTCCGTTGACATGTTGAACTTAGTTTCGGATCACTGGCTGATGTCGCATAGCGTTGAAGCTTCAGATGTGCGATTTTCCGACCCCTGCGGTATCTTTTGCTGGCCCGGGGTCTCGAGTCTTGATTTCGGAGGGAGCGGTTCGTGGGAGATGAGCCAGTGAGATAATGGCTCGGGTCCGGGGCTGGAAAAATGGAATTACAGATAAAATAGGTGGAACTTGCCTACTTACTGTAAGTACCTTTGTACCATACATACCTTTGTAGGCTACCACAAGACGTCACGAGATGTTATCGCTTTTCATGATACAACAAAAAATGTTATGCCATCGGCTTGGCCTGCTGACTAGTAGTCCTACACATATTTTATATCCACATTCTCAGATGCAGTAGGGTTATTATGCCGCCTTCTCTTGCTTAGAATCTGGTCTTCAACAAATAAGGCGTGCTCCTTTTGAGAAATTTAAGGCCAGGTTGGAATATGGTCGGTTCATATCATGTGACTAGGCAGCACAACCCAACTTGCAGACCTCAAATCCGATCCTGTAGCATCAAGGGACCATATTAAGTGTAGACACCAAGACATCACAGAATATATCGCGACGTTAACCCCCCAAGTTCAGTGATTCCACGCCGTTTCAAGATATCCAAGCATATAGCCTGCGTAACCATGACATACAGAACGATAGCAAGAAACGGCCCCGAGCCCAAATCGACCCAAAACACCCGACTCTCACAGCATCATCCACATCCACCCCCCAACAATCCTCACGTTCCGCAGCCGCAAGTCGTGACCGCGCCCAGCCTTTCGGATCTGTTTCCACTGTTTGCTCGATGCCACGGATCGCCCCATGGTGCGGATCTCTGCAAATCGTCACGACGTGTAGTGTAGTGTAGTGCGAACATGTCAACCAGATCCCTGCGGACGAGGCGTTGAAGAAAACCGTAGACGCAAAATATGCCAGAATGCGTGTGCGTGCTGCTGTTGTTTCGGAGCCGGTGTTCGTACAGTATGGTCCGGTCCTGTCCAAGCCACACTAACCAGTCCATCTCTCGATGCAGGAGTCGGTGCTGCACTGGACGACCAAACCGTTAGCAGACAGACGACTCTCATCGAACATCAACACACACACACACACACACACACACGCCCGCCATTGACCAGTGGATGATTGATTCTCTTGTAAGAAAAATTGTCATCTGATGGACATATGCTCTTGCTTTTTTTCGTAGGAGATAATGCTGTGGATTTTTGATTCGCGATTAGGGTCTTGGGATTGTTGGGGTGTATATAGGAACTCCCGGTACTAAACATTGTTCACAGGCTCTAAGGTTTGCAGTCTAGAGTTTGTGGGAGTTGTGGAGAGGGAGCTGGGTTGGGTTTGCGGAGAATAAGCTGCTTGTATAAAGATAGTAGTAGGTTAGCTAGCTTGCAAGTTGCTATTATAGCAAGTAATTACAAATAGTAGTTAGTTATTTTTCTGCTAATATATTAGATATAAAAAAATTACTATCTTATAAGTTATTACCTAATTTACCCCCTTTACCTGCTAAGCTTTCCTCAATAGTTAGTGAATATACTCGGCAGTTATAGTTATTTCTCTTTCTCCTGCCTATAAATACCCCTCTATCCTCTTTCTGCTTATTAATAGCAAGGTAGAAAGCGAGAAGAAAGCGTTTAACTAGTGCTTAATGCTATGCTATAAAGCTATAATGCTATAATCAAGAAAAATAAGAAATTACTACCTTACTACTAGGTTCGCTTTCCTCGATAGTTAATAATATTTAAGTTGAGGGCTAACAGTTCCTAGATTTGATTATTTGCTTAGCGATAGAAGAGATGTTTATATAGTATGGTAGGGTTGCGCGATTACGTGGAATATTGTGGGATCGTGTATAATTGCAATTACGTGGTCGGGTTGCATAATGTGATTTGTGCCGTCGTAATTCTGCACGTAATGTCCACAAGCGCCAAATTTGAGGTTGGCAAAGCTTGCTTCCCGGCCGGCCGACCCGGCTAGTGAAAATATCAGTTCTCATCATCTATCATTAGATGGTACTTTAACTTTAAAATGTATCCTTTGTAAGGCTATGAAATATGCATTTACAGCCTGCTACAGTTTAATAGTTCAAAGCTTGTCTCCGCCTCGCCATGATTCTCTTTAAAAACCACGTGTGTATTCCAAACTTACAGACGGCCAACCAAATATCACAGAAATCTGTAAGGTTGCCAGCTAAGTTGTAGAGTTACAAAACTTATATGCCAAACCTAACTCACAGGACGGCGAGTTCAAGGTTGAGAGTCAAGAATGGTAACCTTGGCTGGGCTGGCGGCGGCAAGAAACGGGATACGAAGGTAATCAGCTACGTATTACAGCTTTTGTCACTAACTGCTATTTGGCACGGCGGCTTTTTAGTGCCATCATGAGAGTCCGAGACATGGAGCTCGATTCTGCAGCCAGCCCTCTCATTTTATGCCGTGAGACTCGACTGCTCGAGTGCGTGACAGTGACTGTCCCTCATGGCCAAGACAGTGCAAGACAGTATGACGAAGGAAGGGTCGTACCCAGGCGGGTAACTTGCATCGGGGAATTCCAAGAAAATCAGATGAAATTGTTCCTTTGCCGGCAGGAAGTAGCTCCCGAACGACGTGCTCCCAGGCCCGGTGTGGATGGCTTTCGAGGTCTGTGAGTGAGCTGAGACTCAGAGAGATGTATTGTACAGCAGCCCCCTCTCATGGCACGGCACCGAATCCGAAGGAGAAGGATACTGGAGCCATGCGGACTTAAGTTTCAGGCGGCTGCTTTGGGATGAAGCTGTTTCTTATGTACAGTACAGTACGAAATTATTTCTTGCTTCCCTGCTTTCTCCTCTTCTGATTTGCATGCCTGGTCCCTCGTGGAGTTGTGGGCAAGCGGGTTCTGCGTCGTTTGACATACGCCAGCCAAGCCACGGTTTTTTATTCTCGTTTATCGGATAGCCATGTTCCCCCCTGAGTTTCGAAATATTGTATGCCGTGACTCCGACGTGAGAAGCTCAAAGGTTCAGAAGCCGCCGGTCAAGACTTCGTTTCGCGGCGGGGCGTTTGCCAGAAACTTTAAGTCGTGAACGAGGACGAGTCATGGTGGACAGCAGGGGGGGGAGTTGACAAACATTCGAAATTGGACGATACTGTATCTCTGTTTCTATGTTGGTGCTCAGCGACTGGCGGCCCAGTGCCCACAGTACTGTTCACAATTTCCTATCCGTGGTTCCCAGACTGGGTATGGATTTGTTTCAGCTGTAGCTACTTATTGTTTGTAAGTCTTACCTTACTGTACTGTAGGACCTCCACACGGCCTCCACAGACAGCAATGTAAGTTCAGCGTTGGAGAAGGCTGGTTGTGCCATGTTTCCAGTATGTTCTGTTTCTGATGACGGGATACTCCGTACTGTGGGAGATGAATACTGCTGGCACTGTATTTTCGAGTCGTCGTCGTTGTTGGTGGGGGTTGAGTGAGATTAACGAGCACGACCCTTCCGAGTTCCAAGCTTCTGTGGGCGAGGGACACAGCTTTCACACCATACCCTTGGACTCTTCGTCCACCCAGCATGCCAGCATACTGTCCACCTGTCAATCAGAGATCTCTCCCTGCCCATATGTGTTCTGTACTATATCACTATACTGTCAGACAGGCATTATCCCAAAGTCCGCTTCGCCTCGCTCACCAGGTTTGCCATCTGCAGCCATTCGCAAGAGTGTCTTCATCAGGACTGCAATGCTGCAACCCGGCTATCAGGCTTCAGCAGAAGCCTTGGGGTGATCTCCGAACCCAACCAAAACGAAGTTCGAACTGGGTTGTACGATCTCACTGTAGTCTGTTCGAGAAGTCATGGAAATTTGGGACGAGATACTTGGAATTTATGTTGCGTACAAGTACGGTACTACAGTATGTTTTTCAAGAGAGGCGGTATTTTACAGTACCTCCAGACTAGGGTTTGGATGAGTTACAAGTCCTCCTACAGGACTTACGAGTTACTCAAGCAAAGCTATCTCAGCAAGTACTGTACTGTATCAATCTCAAGAGGCTTCCCCTCACCTAGACACTCCCGTTACTGGTCACCTGTCACCACCACTCCCGTCTTCTATCTGAGAGCACGAGCACACTGTATAACATCTGTATGAGCGTTCCCAGTACCATCTATCTGTCATGGTTGCGCAACAGCGGCAACATCGCGAATCTCGCTGGCGGGAAGCAGCAGGTCGTTCGAAGACGGAGGACAATACTTCGTGCAGTACAGTACTCAATACTCAATCTGGGGGAGCCTGTGCTTCGGAACCGGTCCCTTTCTGGGCCTCATGAGAACGCATCACGGTCCTCGAGGCTTGTCCCAAATACTGTATACTCTCTCACCTCGCACCAGCAACGGTAACACGCATACTGGGATCTGTCGATAGCCTCATCATGCGACTGGAACACACTCATGAACAACCACACATTAAGTCGGCGTGCAATGCAGTTCGCCGTCTACACCCATTTCTGGGCTAGGTAGATTTGGTTGAGAATACAGTACAATAGGGAGCTACTGTACTTAGAGACTGGGAACAACTGAATTGCGAGAAGGCTTTATTCACTAGGTCTATCCGGCTCGTCCTTGAACTGTCAAGTTTCATGACTCGAACCAGGGTCTTGATGATGGAGCATGGGGGCATAGGATGGAGCATGGGGGTTTGAGGAGACAGCGGCACGGCCAACGGGGAGCGGCAAGGAGCACCGGAAGATCACCAACTCAATCCTGTACAGTAATAGAAGTCCTGTACCTCCGAGGAGGGGACGGTTCCCTCTTGGTGTGTCCGGCCGGATATGGCAATTTGATAGACTCCGCCGTTTCTTCTGGGGCTTGGGTCTTTGGGACTTGTCCGACATCTGATAAGACTCTTGACTTCATAGCACGGCGACGAAGTGATGATACTGTAATATCAGCATTAGCATGGCGACTCCCCACTGCTACAGTAACAGTACACTGACACGGCCCACTGGGCCCAGCCATAGATCTGGGACCTCGCTCACTGGTAACGAGTAAAGGTAGCATTTCCAGATTGACAAATACCATGCACCAAAACTCGTGGAAAGGTGCATGGAGATCTCGCAGAGAGTTCTGCTTGTAACAATACGAGATCCTCTCGATCGTCTTCATCGTCCCTCTGCCACTCCGTCACTCTGACAATGCATTCTGTGCAGCCAAGAACTTCCAGGCTCATTCTCCATCCCAGTTCGGACCATCCCCAGAGTCAAAATACGAGTATACAAGTAAAATCCCCCGGCCATTGAAGCCTCATCCCTGGCTGTGGACTCGCCCTCCTCCGAGCTCTACTCCCACCGAGGGGCCTCTCCCGATTCCCGAGCCAGCGAAGGGGGATTGGGACGGCAGTGGCGTCATTGTGCTACGTACTGCTTGTCCTGTACAGTATAATCTGCGAAGAGAGGAAGCCATGCAATTGCCCGACTTTCCCACGGATGCTGGCAGAGCTGAGCTTCAGGTAGGACGTAGGCCGTACCACTATCACACTACCAGGTCAGTGGGCGACGGGTGTGGGCATGAATCCGGGAAGCGGAAGCCTGTGTTCTGGAAAAGGTCCCAAGTACGGGCTACAGTACTGACTGGTACGTATTCGCTCTTCCAGATTCCAGACAAACGACAGCTGTCACAAACGCGGCCCAGGTTGTCACGTTCCGGATGTTGTTGTTGGTTGTTGGTTGTGGACTGCGAGTGCCTGGGCGGCTGGGACCTGAGGAAAGCGAAGTTTCGAAAATCCCGAGTCCTGCCAGACCTGTGTTTTCATCTTCGGGAATGTCAAACAATCACTGCCGCAACAAGATTTCAAGCCAAACCAATATCGAACAGACGTACGTCTTGCAGCCATTCCAGCACTAAAGGTGGTATGAAGCACCGAGACGCTTTGTGCACTGTGCCCCTGAGGAGACGAGCCCCTGACTTAAACGACAGTCGTTGAACAGGAGTTCGTGACCAGGTACGACGTGCAAAGTCTATCATCATTGAATATTTGCTTCTTACTCCATCGGATCTCGCTTCTACGGTTTCGCTGTTATTTCCTCACTCAGTAATTGCACACTCTTTCTCTCAGACTCTCTCGTGTACTGACTTGTACAGTAAGTACATTACCTCACGAAGCAACAACTTACTCGTTCCATCCCGCACCAGAATCTACACTCCTACAGTAGCTAAGATGCTGATAGAATCCAGGTCTCAGACTTTGAGCCAATAATTGGGGAATTGGACTGAATGATACGAGAGGACTTGAACCCATTTCTTGGGCGCTCGGAGATTCGGCATCAATAGCTTCAAATCTAAGGACCTTGTAAGCGAGGTCGGCATTTCCTGACAAATCTCTCTGGTTCCTGACCATAACAACTACTCCCGGTCTGTGCCAAGCAGCCAATGTCTACTGCCATTAGCCACTATCGTCAACACCACACCATTCATCCCCTGACAGTAGCTGAACCTAAGTGCAGCCAAGAGTACCGGCGCTGTCTCCGACACTGCGTACGCTAGGCATTTGACAATTTGACAACGGAGCTCCTTCTCCTCGAGGAAATTACGCCGAATAACACACAGTCTTGACGATCTGGCGCCAGTTTGTGCCGCGGCTCCAGCCACTTGCGAGCTTCTGCCAGGATGCGCGGGTAGCTCATGAAGCTATCGCGAGTATATTTCTCATGGCTTGCCGTTTTGAGTCGTCACCCGCCTGTGCTCGCAAGCTAGTATGTTGTTTCCTTACTACTTTCAGTATCTCGACGCAAGCATATTCCTTTTCGACTTTCTGCTATGATACCTCGGTGGCCCTACACCGAGGTCTGTCACCCATTTCCAAGTTCCATTTTGTAGATGTCTACTTGTCATCCATCAGCATAACTCGCCGCCAACTCCGACCTCTGCCACTAGACCCTCTTTCTTCTCACGGCAGCTCTCCTCGAATCTAGGCATCTTCAGCTGAAGCCTCGGCCCCCCTCAAATATGTTGTCACAACTAACTGTGCCACAATCAACCACCTGTCTCTCTTTAGCCCAAACCCAAAGTAAAAATCCATTTCCAAAGCTAAGTCTGCAAGCCTTCAAAAATTTTCCTTGGTCCATTCATTTCCGTCGCAGCTGTCAAGATCGTTTGCTTGTCCGGTACCTGAGCGAGTGCTGCACCTACAGTACTTTGTCCAGACCCATCCAGTAAGGGCCAGTGACAGTGCAGAGCGACAATAATTATCAAGGAATCTACTGTAGAGACTGCATGCAGGCGTAGATCTCTGGTATTCGGGAATATCCGAAAGCTGTCATTCTCCTGGAGATCACCGTTGGCGGGATGTTACTTCATGCAATTGTAGATGCAGTTTGGCCGAGTTACCTCATTTGCCATGTGAAGAGCTGTAGATCTCGATAAGTGCGGGGTTTCCTTGATTCTCTACTTGTGCTTGTTTACGGGATATTGGAAGCTGATTGTAACGTCTCCGGGGGGTAGGGTAATGAAGTAACCTCGAATCAAGGGGGAATATTTGTGAGTTTGCGTGGTTGACATCTTCTCGTTGTCATAGGAAGAAATAGGGCATCTGCCGGCTAGACACTTGCTGAACGAGATGTCGCCTCGACTACGAGCTTCTCTTGCTTTCTTGAATAAGTTGGCACCTCAAGTTCATCGTCTGATTTGCGCATCACATCGTTTTCCCGGACTGGGGAGGGATTGACATGAAGAGAATCTCAGTCAATGATACCGAAATATACCACTTCGCTTGCACTCTGCTACAGTCTACCTCTGTAGACAAGCTCAACCACATCAATTGGCGTATGCTAGTGCAAGTAATAATCACCGAAGACATGCTCAGACTCACAATTGTTGTACCTCCATCTTGTTTCCCGATCTTAATACCACAAAATCTCCAAAAGACTACCCAAAGCCGCTCCCACTTCTAACATCATCACAATTCGCAGCTACTTGTTCTATCCTCCCAATTTTTGATTCGATCCTCATTATTACTTTACCCCCAACAGCAAATCATCTCTAGCTGTGTGAAAATCACAGCCACAGTTCTGTTTTCAAGCCATGGTTTCCTTCTAGTCACCTTGAGCCTGCGGCTCAACTCAACTCGTCCTGAATACATGCACAAACGTGAGTACCGAATAGTCTCTGGCTCTAATACTAACTTGAGCTTCAGAGTCAGGTTGGAGTTTGACCTTAAGCAGCAATAGGGATTGTCCAAGTGTTGACAATGTGTAGGCAGATGCTCTTATCGTTTGAAGTAGGAACTCTCAACATTCAAGAAGAGCCTCATCTATATTGGTATCATTGAGGGTAGGGCGACAGGGCTGAGTGGGCAGTGTCTGAAAAGTGGGGCGTGGAAAGGACTCAAGGTATACATCGTCCTAGAGTCGAAGAGGTGGACCTGGCAAACATTAGCCAGCAGTTATTCCGCGAGGTCGCAAAAGCTTCCTTGTGCAACTATGATCTCAAATAATCCTCTGCCGCAGCGGCAGCAGCACCCAGGGCCTCAAATTTTGGCAAGCTCGTGGTTCAGTACCTCGCTTCTCCACCCCTCCTTTGCCTCATCATCACTCTGCATCCCTCTTCCGCGGGCCGGTTTGAATCAGGTATGTACCTGCAGAACTGCAAAGATTTCCAAATATTCACTCGGCGTCGCTTGGTTGAGTGGCAGCCGACTTAGCTAGGTTTCTGCAAACCCAACTCTCCAAATGTGTCAAGTGTGGTACCGAGTCACGGAGAGTCAGAGCCTCGCATCCACGGCATGAACCCAATAGCCCCTCGCATCCAACAAACAACATATTTTGGTTCCATTAATTAACTAGTTTTTCTCGCCGTCCCTGTCCGGCCACGATCTTCGTCAACAAAAGCAGAAAGAGAGCAGCAGCGAGATTTGAACTTCATGCACTCAAGCCAGGAGAACTCGGGGAGACACTTCACAAGGCAAATCAGGGACTCCAAGTGCTTTAACTCACCCCGTCACTTCACACAACGCAATGCCGTCCGAAGAGGTGACAGGTGGACGTTTCCCGAGCTCCAGGGCCCGGAGACCGGAGAATTTAAACATTCTCCCCTCCTCTCAAGGCGATTGACCTTCCCCTCCATCCCTTACCAGGCCCTGTTCGCGGCATCCAAAACAACCTCCCCGCCCACTCCATTATCCAACCCATCTCTCAAGAGCCCTCAAAATGACAGGGAAATCCCCTGTTGCATAGGCAATGTAAATAGAGTTTACTCTTGTACAAAGGCCGGACGCATCGGATTGGACACTTGGTGAGTGATGTACAGTACATTTGCAACGGCAAATATTTCTCCTGTTGCTGCCATCTCGATGGGTCTCAGCTCGATTATATGCTTATTCCAGCATAAAATGGCCCGTGAAAGCCACTCGGGGCACATCTACCGGCCCTGGTCGTCCAAGCCGATGCGTGGACCCTTTGTAAGGGGGCCTTGCAAGCCGGCGGGGGTGTGAGACAGAGGCTGGAGATATCGACCTGGACCCACGATTCCCATAAGGCTTAAAGTATGGGGTTTACCCTCGAAAGAAGCAGAACGCCGTGCTTGTGGCGAATAGAAACACGGAATCAAAGGGGAGTTGGGGCCGATCTGAATGAAAAATCTACCTTGTCCAGGCTCTGTACTGGCCACGGCAATTGTTCCCCGCCCTTGAATATGTTACCATTTTTGCCAGCAGGCAGACAGCATTTGCATGACGCCCGCTTTCCCAGGAGGGTTTGGCCCTGGTGGCCCCTTCGAGGGAAGTCTATGTGGGCTGATTCCTGCCTCACGGTACAGATCCCACTCGCCTTCGACTTCCCTTTGCCTCGCCTCATCGACTTCTCCTGCTTGGTACTCGATGTTTATCTATGCGCCAAGCCTTCTAGCAAATTCTTCGCTTGCAAGGGTTTTTACCGATAATACGTAGTTGAGTATTCACATGTTTCTGGAGATATCCTTTAGCCTCTTGATGCAATAGTTAACTGACATTTGAAGTATCCGAACCTACTGTACAAAGTACACTTTTTGCTAATTCAACAACACTAACAAACCCAAACCGGCAACGCTCCCGCCCGCGAACACCAATACCTGGAGAGCTTAATCACTCACCAGAACCTCAAAATTCTTAACCTTGGCCACAGGAATTTACTTTTTTACATACCCCTAACACGGGGGCTCCCGTCGCCCCCTAAATCCAGGGACCAGCGCTGGCTTAGCCCTAACTTAAGTCGTTGCGAACGATGTTAAAAAGTTGCTTGTCTTCGCGAACGGGAGTTTTGCCTGTTTGGGTTAGTGAATGATAAAATAGCAAAAAGTGTATGTTAAAATAGGAGACGCCGCCTCGTCTCCACTCCTCAATCCGGAACTCTTCTTTGGCACAGAAAGTATGGTATGGGAGATGATAGGCTGTTGAAGCTGGTCAAAAATCATGGGTGTTGTTCGGCGCTGGGGAAGAAGCACCAGTGCAGATGTTGAGGTTGTATGTACGAAGTACTGTGCTGGACTTCGTGCTTTGCGAAGTATCTGCGCTTACCTCCCTGTTAAGCTTGCAACGCTGGGCTACTAAACCCAATACGAGAAGGTCAGAAGCTCGGAAAGTTTACTACGGTCGGTAATCAAGAACTGACAGTTTCCTATTGTGGAAGTTCGGCTCAAAGTGAGATTCACGGGAGTTTTTCAAACTTTGGTAAACGCGAGCTTTGTCGCTGATTGGGCGTTGGGCCTGACTCGACAATACTCAAAGAGGATGTTATAGAGCAGGTAATGGCCAACTGGTCTAACTTTCTAGATGGGGACGGCATGGAATCAACGAAGGTGGCCCAATCCTTTTGCGGACGGGGAAGGGTCGAAAGTTGAAGATTTCTAGAAGCCGATCGGGCTTCGGAAGGTTTTCACCCTGCCAAAGCTCTATTTGCAGTCGTTGCTCCATGGTTACACAAACTAGGCTAGGAAAGGCAGCTGGTATCGTGATTTTCAAGCATGAAGTACTACAACGTCTCAAACTAAGTGATATTATCCTAGCTAGAAATTACTCTTTGGAAGGCAAATTCTGTCCTTTATTTAGGCCTGTTTTGGGCGAGAATAATGGCCTCTCTTCGTGCAGCTCGTTGCAATTATCTCAAGCCTTTATCAAAACTTTCATACTCGAATTTTCAAGTACAAAGCTAATAGAGGGCAGAAATTTCATACCACTTGAGGTCTGGTTGTTGCTAGTAAATAGTTGCATTTCAGTCTTTTGTCAAAGTGCATTAATCGGTTTCCGGCAGTTACACCTTCCTGCTCGTTATTTTAAGTTGAGACTGCGACTAGTCTCGTTATTATATTCTAGTAACTAAGTTTTGCTGCAGTTGTGTGGTGTTTTCTTTCACGTGGGTTGTAGTCATGATATATTCGCGGTATTATATCGTGTTATATCTATCGCCTTGCGTCGAGTTAAAACTAACTCGTAAGTATCGTGTCATGGCTTGGCTATAGCTCTTCTTATTCCACTTCAGTTACGCTACTCTGAAATTGAAAGCATTTGCGGAAGGATTTTTAAACTAGTCAGCTTTGACGCAAGCATAAATGAAAATATTTGCTATGAACTAGGTGTGAGCTGGGGATCATTTCAAGCTCTACAATAACAATAATATGCTCATTTCTTTAATTCTAATTATTTCAGTTTTGAATGCGCACAGCTTTTATTTGGCCGTTAATCTTGGCTAGAAACCTATAAATACGACATTCATAAGTTCCACTAATTAGGTTCATGGGACTGCTATGTAATTTACATGTTCTGTAGAATACAAATTCAATTTATTATTTGACAGAGGTGTGGTATTCATCATTTCTGAGCTGGGCGCAGTCTATCCATTCCATCTTAGTTTACAACTGCTAAGCTCAGAATTGATAAATTATACAAATAGGATCCACGATCCAAACTAGCAGAGTAAATTACTAGAATTCATTATTAAACCATAGAATTTGTGAACATCTCGTATCCACGGGCACCATGGCATAGTACAATAACTTAAACAAGAGCCAAGGTTGATTTTAAATGCATCCATTACTCTATCTAGGTCCCTACAGTGACTCTATTGCAAAACTTTATTCAGAAATTCTCGAATCTTCTATAAAGAAGTTCGAGCCTCTAAGGGCCAGAAGTGTAAATAATTACAGCTTAAACCTGTTAAAACTTCTTTTATGTAGCACTCAAATCAATAGCCTGGTTAGTATAATAGCATAGTTGTGACACATATCCTAGTTTAAGCACTTGACAATTTGCACCAGAAAGTATGGCGTATTAACAATAGCAAGGTTGGAACAGGTGTGAATCCCAAGCACCCAGCAAGCTGCTCCGTGCTGGTGGCCAACTCTAGGGACATAGGCTTTAAACACATTTGCCTAACCTGCAAACTAGCAGGCCCTGGACCCCAGATTAAACACGGTGGAGATAAGTAAAGACTGCAGATTACCACAGTAGTTAAGAAGTGGTGCTGATGTATGTTGTTGTTAGTTGATTTGAATAAAAGCAATGTGTGCCTCACCTTCCAAACATCAAATATGAACAATAACAACAAAACTTCACAGGTAATTGTATTTTAATAATATACTAATTCACTGCTCTTTTGCTAAAGTTCTCAGAAATGAGTCTTTCTGGGACGTGTCGAAGGGCTATAAGGGAGTCATATCTCTGAGAGCCAGAAGTATAAATTCTTGCTTCTAGGACTGTTTTAATTTCTAAACTTTATTCTACTTTTCCTACAGCAACCAAACAAGAATTTCAACAACCCAAAAACCACATACAGTCTTACATTAAACAAAGATGTCGCGGTATTGGTCGATATACGAGAGATATGCGCTGAGACAAATCCTTTGGGATCTTGGCTATACCAGTCCGCAGTCATCAAGTCCGCAGATATCAATAAGTGCCAAAATGTCACACGAAGCTGAAGAAGCCTTGAAATCCTGTGGAGAAAAGCCTAACTGGGGAGTTAGTGTTAAATTGACTTCGGTTGTGGAGCCTTGTAATCCTGGCTTTCGCTCAGCATTGGCGATTAAGAGTTATATTGAGAGGAACAACCCGAAGTATTTCAACACTCCACCTGAAGATTGGCATCTTGAGCATCTCCCAACTTCCCCAGAACCTGGAACCATAGTTGATCCCTCTTATACAAATCCTACCAACACAGGGAATGTTGGGAATCAGGCGTCAGCTGCAGCAACAAGTGGTCCTTCTTATACCAATCCTATCAACACAGGGAATATTGGGCAATATGAGCCACGTGTGGTCAATTTAGGTCCCCCTCTTCATGCTCCTAAGGGCTGGGGGATTTAATAATGGCTCTAATAGCAGAGAGGGTGGCTGAAGACGAAGCTTAATAGTTGCCCCGCGGGGTCATAGGCTATACTTTTATTAAAACCGAATAACAATTACCTGGGATTTAAAACCAAATGAAATTTACAGGGAAACGTTACTTGGTAGTGTCTGTCAGTCTTTCTAAAATGCTCTTAGACTTGATTCGCACCTGCAATTCAGTGAAGTTTCTGAAAATAGATTATATATAAGAGAATGAATTTCCGAGACAAGCTCTTACTCAAGACATTATTAGTATTAGTCCTTATTAGTAAAATACTATCGTAATATGAACCACACTCTACCTCGCCCTTTCCTAGCAAGCTGAATATTTAAAAGTTTGATCTTGAAAAGAATAAATTTAATGGGCCGACCTAACTTCAGAATATTACTTAACTCTTGCCACTTGGGATTAGTGTTGAATAATAGGTTTTGCACCTCTGATAACGGCTGGCTCTGTTCAACCATCAACAACAAGATTCAGCAGATCCTGACAAACCTTCTTTGAGGATGCTGTCTTGCCCAATGATAACTCACCTCTGTCGCTACTCATCAGCAACCTTTAATTACTGGTCTCACTCTCTCTGGCGCCCCACCAACAATTCCTAGTATAGGGTGGGCTATCACTAAGGGAGCAAGGACTAGAGGTGCTTTGCCGTTATCTGGGTTTGTAGCCAGCCCAGATGCTCGGATTTCCCCTTCTATATTCCCAAACCTATATCAGTCTATTAAGCGATTTTCCTTTAATATAAGAAGACATCCAGACACCCAGCATATGAAAGCAGATAGTGAAGAACAGTTCGCGGGTCCATGAGCACTCAGTGAGTCAGTATCCCTCGACAGGTTATATTTATAGACTTATTCCAGTTGTTATATATAATCTTACATTGGAGGAACACAAAGAATATGGGAGAGAAGTTCTTTCTTTATAGTAAATGAGTATATTGGTACTGATGGACAGAGGTCTTTCATTATTGCTCTACACTGGGCAATAAATCTTTTGGACTAGTTTGCCTCAACTTTCTAAGATATAGCTTGCGATAGCTAGGGATATTATAGAGGGGAGAATTCATAGCTTAAATTACTAGGGATAATCTCTTTAAGATGGGTTCTTATTCGGTGACTTAATTTTATGTTATATTTATGAATCGCAAAGAGGTCTGATAGTCTGGGACTGATATTGCTAGCCTAAGTTACTCCCCCTCACCCCCACCCCCTAAGCTTGGATTTAGATAATAAAATCACTGCAAAGAACTAAAATCAGATTGCTAAAAGACTATTATTAAATTAATAAATTGACAAATCCAAAAAAATCTGTAATATCACTTTGCAGCCCACAAGTAGCTCTCTACTAGCCCGTTTTCTTAGACAGCTGGCTCTCACTATCTGACCCATCTCCATTTCTGTGATACAGTAGGGCTGAGACAGACTGAAATGCTTTATCCCTTGGATAATATTGCTTATTAGCCCTAAACTCGAGAATCTATATCTACACACATTCTCCAAAGCACAAATGTCATCACGCACTCAGAGCAGAATTGGTCAATATCATGATTCATTTTTACTTTAGCTCCCCGCAAAGAACAGACCATCTGCAGAAGCCCCCTCGAGAACCAATTGTGTATATCAATGACATTATCCTGTCATATAAACAAGTAGTGCTCCCTGCCTTTGGCCACCGAAGCTTTGGCCGGAGAATCTCGTACTCAACGCCAAGAATGATAGTTAAACAATAGCATGCCAACACTATTAACCCAAATCATTACGAATCTCCCCTCACTTTCGTCGACTTCTTCGCTGTTCCAATATGTGTGTTATGAACCTGATATCTGTTAGTTTTGTAACCTGGGAATTCCCTGAGACTTACCTTTGTCGCAAATTTCAAGCTCGTCAATGTCTCGGCGAGGTGGGCTTCCAACGGACTAGCCATGACAAACATAAGTGTCTTGGAGTTACCACCCAACGAGTATTGAAGCAAGTACGTCAACTAGTTAAATTAGCTAAGTCCACATGTAGAACTAGAATTTCATACCTTAGAGTTTCTATATGGAATGTGCCCTCCCTCCTTTCCCTGACCAAGTGCGCCAATCACATCTCCTAGACAGCTCAAACTCTTGTTGATATTCTGTGTCTCCTTCATTCGGTCACCCTCTGCACCAGATGACTTCAGTCTCTCGGAACCAGCCAGATCAACCAAATTTAGAGTGCCCTCGGATGTCTCATTGGTGGTGCTGTTCTTTCCAACAAGCTTCAAAATGAAGACCGAGTGAGAACGGGATGACCGCTCGTTGGATTTCGTGGCTGCCACACTACGGTTGGAAGCGGCCTGCTTTAATATCGATTCAACTGTGTCTGGAGAGTCTAAGCTCACAGTCTTTAAGCAAGTGATGGTTGTCTGCTTCTTCTGGTCATCATGACGTATTTCGTGCTTCTTCTTGTCAAAGTCCTTGGAGCTCCCAAGCAAGTCATGAATCTCCTCATTATACACTTCCACGAAACTTCCTTCCATAGTGTACGTCCAGCCTTTCTCCTGCAAGGCAGTAGCCGTCTCATAGATTTGGTGGGTAGCACGAGGGATCATGCCATCTGCTGACGACATTGTGTGAGTCTTGCCAGAGCCAGTCTGCCCATAACAGAAAATGCACACATTGTAGCCATCCAAAGCGCTCTGCACAAGCTGCGAGATCTCCTCGAATACTTCTTGGTTCTGGCTCTCAGGGCCAAACACCCGATCAAAGGTAAATGCGTGGGTTTTCCTGGTGATGTTCCCCAAGCTACTCTTCTCCTCTTTCCCTAGGATTTCCAGTTCCTTCGACTCTTTCTCAGTGTCAGGATATGTCAATGTCGCTGCGTCTCCTTCTAAGCTGCTGAAGACTGGCCGGACTCTGCACATAACACGGATGTTACCCTTCAACTCCTGAACTTGGTTAAACAGAATTCGGCGCAAGGATTCCTCTTTGATCAATTTCTGCTTCGAGACTTCTGCGGATCTGACAGCTTCTTGTAGTCTTGACTCCATCTCGGCAAAACTGTCTGACTGTGCCTTGCTTCCCGATTCAAGGAAATGGATCCTTGCCCGGAGACTCGCTACTGTATTTTCTAAACTCTGAATCGTAGAGGCAGATTCGACGCTAGTCTTCTGGAGACTTTCCTTCATTGCCGTAAGAGTGCTCTGAGCGTTGTTCTTCAAGATCTGCTCACGGTCCAAATCCCCTCTAACATCTTCTAATTCGCCTCTCATATTTTGGATGTCCCTATCCTTCTTCTGTAACATAAGGTCCAGGTTTTGACTTTCGGATGTGATCTTAGATTCAAGGTCCTGAACTTCCCGGATCCTACGAGTTCGCTCCTCGTCAAGTGTGGCATCGTGACGTCGTTCAAGTTCTCGAATTCTATCTTCAAGTTCCAAAGCTGCTCGACGTTCCAACTCACGAAGTTCTTCCCGATTTACGCGGAGGAGCCGGTCGATCTCATCGGTGTTCTGTCGCCGGATCTGATCAAGCTCATTTCTATGATCTCTCCGAGCATCATCCATCTCAAGACGGTTGGATCTGATTTGATCATCGAGAGTGGTTGTTGCTGTAAGTAATTTCTGTTCATACAGGTGGGCCTTCTGCCTCATCGCGTCCAAATCGCTTTCCAGGGTCTTGTTCGTCGAAGTTAGTTGTTGTCTGAGACTCTCGAGCTCCCCAACTGTGGCGAGTCAGTATAAATCAACAAAATGGACTTAGGCTACTGACTTCGTGTCTTGTAGACAGCTACAGTTTGTTCAAGATCGTTTCGCTCTAAGTTAGTACCTGCAACTGTCGTCTTTAATTCGTCATACATAGCCTCCATGTCTTCCAGACGGCCGCGTACATCCCAAGCTACAAATCCAGGCATGTTAGAATCTTTTGTCAAAAATGGTGTCTTTTGGGGGGAAGTCTTGGGATTCTTGCGGGGTGTAGGTGTAGCAGGCGTAGCAATCAATGCCTCTGCCCTCAACACCGGAATTTGGGATGGGGTCTTTGGAGCTGCCACAAGTTCTCCTGGAGGTTGGAACAACACGAGTGCACTTTCTGTGCTGTTCACTCTCCCGTCTCTCAAAGTCCTACTGCTCTGAGTCCTGTGAAGAGATCCCTTGATCGGTGGCGGTCCCATCTGGTAGGAGTTCGCTTGAAACTCCGGCCCGTTGAAACAATCGCCTTCTCCATTAATATTGAGCATACCCATGGCCGTACTAACGGACATTTCCCTCAGATTGGTAGCAGACTGCTGAAGCCGCACTGAATTCATTGACTTTGGAGCTCGCAGCTTCTTCATCTGAATTGTCGAGGATCCGTGGCTTGACTGAAAGGAAGACGGCAATGAAGTGAGTGGCCCTGTACCCTTTCGTTTCCCTCCAGCTGGTATATCTTCTTCGTCTGAATGGGTCTCCATAGATGTAGCTGGACGGGTTGCGGGCAGACCAGATATTGGCCTGGATGAGGTGGACTGGCTGAACGCCATCGATGTTTGAGGACGAGTACCATAATTTGACGAACCAATGCGACCTGGTCCAACGCTACTTGAGAAGCTGCTGTTTGAGGTATTCCGGGATGATACTGATGGGGTTCGAGATGATAATATTGAGGACGAGAATGATGGGTTACGGCCGTGCCCAGCTTTCTGAGGATATTATCAGCAAGCATTCAATGGTTGTTGAAAAAGTTGGCCCTGCGTTATTATTCAACCATAGAAGGGTAGACTGGGCTGTCTTGACGGGTATGCGACGGTCTTGTCGAATTTTATCTGACGGTATCTTGTACTTGGAGGGGGACCGGGGTTGCATCTTGCTGAAGGGAGAGGGAAATAATTGCAGGATAACTTACAGCTGCTCCAGCGAGAGAAGTGCCTTTCACAATAGACCGAGCTGGTGTGGGAGCTACGATGGACCTGGGTTCCCCTGCCCTCTCTGCTAAAGTCTTTCGTTGTTTAGGTTCCGGTTCAAAAACTAAAATTGTCAACCTCTGCACCTATCTCGATTCCAATCCTACCACTTACATGGTTGGCTTAACTTGTGCTTGACGGATATTGATGGCGGTGGGAGCCTCGAGACCGGCTTCGATCGTGCATTGCTTTGTGATTCGGAGATCTCAGAAAGACCCTTGCCTGGGGACATTGGAACTCGAGTGGACGGAGGGCGCATTTGAGATTTGTACTGTGAAGAAAAGCAAAGTATCAGCCAAAGTATTCTTACATATTGCTAGTTGCGCAACCCACCGAGTTCTCTGCTGGATGATCCATGTTGATTGGTAGCAAAGGCTACACGCATTGAAAAGCTATTGCATGCAGGCAATAATTTAATCGAAACTAAAGTCAAGCTCTAGCAAGTCGCGCAAGTTGTCGATACAGATTGGGCGCGGTTTTGAGATGGATTGATAGCTTCGAGACTTTATCAAGGCTTTGTTTACCAACAGCAGGACAAGACAGGGTTCGCGCATAGCAACGTGATTGCCTCAGGCACTCACTTTTTGATGGCTGATGACTCGCATCTTGACCCCTGTCATATCACATGGCAGTCGTTCAAAAGAGACACCAAGAACATCGAATGCGATTCCAAGAGAAGACGAAACGAGAGAATCACTACTAGTATTCTACCAACAGTCTAGACTCGACTGTCTTGATTATACGGGGTTATGCGCCGCCATTAGCTGATAAGACCATGCACCCATAGACGTATTACATCTCGCTCCTTCACCTCACCATCCCATCTTCACATCCTCGGCGCAAAACACATCTCGCCATGGAGAAGTACTCCCAGTTCCGTGATCGAGGTTTGTACAACAAGACTTACCGCGGAAGCCATGGACCCTTGCTAACACATGAGATATAGGATCAGGAATAGCCCCGTTTTTCCCCGCCAAATCCGAACCAGCGGGAATCTATCTCCCAGTTCATATCTTCTTGTTCCTTTTCAAACTACCCTTCTTCATCACGGCTGTGACAACCTACTTCCTCTTCCTACAGTGGTTCCCACTAGGCTCGCTGGTTAAGAAGGCAATATTATGGACGATGCTGGGCATACCAGGAATATGGTGGATCGACCTACAGATTGATGGAGTTAGGAAAGGCTCGCTGGCGAAGAAACATGAAGGGCGGGTACCCGAGCCTTCGACCATTATTGCATCCTCTTTTACTTCACCTATCGATTCTCTATACCTTGCCGCCATCTTTGACCCCATATTTACGGTTTCCTACCCCCATACGCGCCAAGTACAATACATCTCGCTCTTAGGCGCAATCCTGCGGGCTTTCTCAAAACCCCAAGAATACCCCCCAAAGGGGGCAAAGTTGACTGATCTGAAGACGTTACTTTCGGAGCATTCCAATAGGTCTATCGTTGTCTTTCCGGAATGCACTACAACAAATGGTTCAGGAATCTTGCCATTCAGTCCCAGTCTTCTTAATACACCGCCGAAAACCAAGATATTTCCCATCAGTCTTCGATATTCGCCGCCTGACGTCACAACCCCAATCCCCGGGAAATATTCAGCGTTCATCTGGAATCTTCTCTCGCGGCCTACTCATTGCATCCGTGTCCGCATAGCTGAAGTTGTATACAATTCACCCAAGCCCACAGATGCGGCAACAGAGAAGAAGGATCGCTATTTGGCGAACTTCCTGGACACCTTAGGAGAAGACTCAGCAATGACAAGCAGCACTGATACGCTTACAAGTTTAAGTGATCAACCAGAGGCCAATGCTGAAGAAAGGAGAATACTTGACAAAGTTGGAGAAGCGCTTGCTCGTCTGGGCCGAGTCAGGAGAGTTGGACTGACTGTGAAAGATAAGACAGCATTCACAGATGCATGGGCTAAGGGCATGAGAGAGAGGCGGTCATGAGTTATGTTTTTTGTTTTATATGTGCACGGCTGTTCAGAGTCGATGGAGCGCGGTAGCATTGCCTGCAGATTCCCAATCTTACACCAGTTTCTCACGCTCTGCCTTTCTACAATGATGGAATGACTAGGCCTACTAGTGCGCGTCGCCCACACTATTTGTACATTTCCTTGCTCAGTGGCCTAGCTGAGGTCAACATTCAAGACTATTTGGAGTGCTCGAGCAAAGTAGGAATCGTCAGCTGCTTTTGTCATCCCACCTGAATACCTCCCCTCTTTAGCAGCGGGCTTCCGCAAATGGTTTTCTCTCCTTTATTTGCAGTGCGCGCTGCTCTCTCCGTCCTATCACGAACCACTCATGTCTTCAACACTTGCTGACTGCAGGATTCTGCACTTTGCCAAGTTCCAACGGAGATAACCCCCAATGGTCCCACTATCACCGGCTCTGTCTCTCTCATCCCGCCTTCTTAAGCCTCACTTCGTTGTAGTTGCTCAAGCCTAATTCAACGTACAAACCAAATTTATGTCAATATCAGTACCAAATCGATACTGAGATTGCATTTCACGTAAAGTCCATCGTTTCTGGAGTTACTTGCGTAGCACTCATATCTGCTTCAAATTTGGCCCAGCCGCCAACGACTGGCAATATGCCAAGCAATCTCAGTTCTTCCTCGCTATTAAACATTTTCCCAGCAAGCCTGTGTATAACTCGTAGTCGTTCGCCTCTTTTTTCAACTGCTTTGCCCACATGTTTCTGTTTTCACAATCCCTACACATCGCCTGCCATTGGTTCCGGACCGGGCCAGTTTCTCGTCGTCGGGTGCATATCGGGGCAAGGTATGTCTATATCTGCATGTACGCGCGTTCCGATCTACCATCGGCCTTCTAGATATGTGCAGACCTCGCGACTCGGGGGCTACGGCGTCGCTTTGGGATGGTGGGAGAGGAGAGCAGAGAGGAGAGCAGAGAGGATGTCATCGCCGATGCACTGTAAGCCTTGGCTACGGTAAGACTTGGCTTTGGTTGGTTTTTGATGAGGGGGAGGTTGACTGAATGCGAGGTTAGCAAGGCTACCTTCATTACAGCTTTCTTGATATCTAAGATAACTGTGGCGTTTCAATGTCATGTACAAGCACCTGAGCGATTGACGGAGATGAGGCCGGGTATTTAACAGCTTCCGCCTCGCCGCAATTATCTCAAATGTTTTGTTGAGCTCACCTTACTTCTTTTTTTTGTATACGATGCGGCTCTCGGCTCTCTTGACATTGTTACCGCTCATTCAGAGCTTCAATGCCAATGAAAACTTCACAGAGCGATCCGACCGCTCGCCAACTTCCATGTGGCAACGGCCTCTCCTCCAGCCACACTGGCGTCCTTGTCCCAGGAGCTCCACCTCCTTATGAAATAATTCTCCCAGAAGTCAGCAGAGGTTGCGTTACTGAAGGCCCGTTAAACAACTAGACTGTAACCCTAGGTCCTACATTCGCTTCCATCTCTGGCGTCTCGGTTAACCCACAGCAGGACGGGCTTGGGTATAATCGCAGGCCTCTCCTATCCATCAAATACCATTCTAAAAAAGAAAACCCGTACCTATCCCCCATCCCCTCCCAAAACCACACAAAACACTAATCCCCCTCCCCACCAACCCGCTGGCTCCTCCTACGACCAACAACCGAGCCCCAAACGCCAACATCTTCTACTTCCAAACCACGACTGAAAGCCAATTACTTCACAGCCGGAGAACAGGACATTCATACCGGTCGACACTCCCTCACTCCACTCAGCGAAGACCCAGCCGCGCGAGTTCGTCCCCTGCCACATTATATTCCCTTCCCGTCTCCAGGAAAGAGTTTCCATTCGTGTTCCACATTGATGGCCATCAATGAGGGATGGGATTTCTTCGCCTCCCCCGGTGACGCAGCTTGCTTCCTGCTCCGTGGCATGATCGACAGCGTCTAGTAGGTCTGGAGACTTCAGGACTTGCTGGCACGCTTTGCATTGCTGGCTGTCTGGTACTTACTGTTATGTGGGATAATTAGTGAGCGGCTGAGTAGGAATGTGATGTTGGGGGATGGTGTGGATGTGGGGTATGTGACACCTGCTGGTAAGCTGGAGAGCTTGTTGACGACGGTGGGGAGCTTAGAGGGAGCGTTTTGTTATATTAAGCGTTAGGGGGCGGGGGGCCCTGGAGTCAGGGTCGAGTAAAGTAATGAAAGAGAGAGGTTCTGTTTGATATAAGGTGCAATTAGATCCAACCAGCTTCCATCTATGCCCCTAGGGTATCTCGCTCCAAAACCAGTCCAGCCTCCCTGTTAAGTTATCTACCATAAACCCTCACCCAAAAGAACTCCAGATTTATTTACCAATCCCTTAACTATTTACTTGGGAATATACCTAATCCCTCTCGCCGGACAACCACCCCTCCCACTTTTGCCCGCCGGCTCCGTTGCCACAAACTCCCCCGTCTGCAAACTCCCTTGCACATTAAAAGAGTACCAGGCCTGATTTAACCTATTCCCACTACACCCCAACACCACACTCGCGCCCGTAACTTTATCCACCGCCGCCTGAATTTCAGCCAGCGTGTAAGTCTTGCTTGTTGAGGGAACGATGCCCGCAGCAGCAAGAGCCTTGTAGGTATCCAATCCTTTGAAGACTTCGACAGCTCGTTCGAAGAAATGCACAACTTCGATACCGGCCTCGTAGTTCGACCCGTAACACCCAGGGCTCAGGGTATTAACACAAGTACCATGCTTATTCCACTCATGCTCCCAGAAATGCTCAAGCGTGCCTCTATTCGGCAACCAGTATTTCTCCATATCGGCCAACAAATCTTTTTGATCAGCCGCGTTCATGATGCCTGTGATATTGTAGTATTTTGGGGCGGCAGTGCAGTAGGTGGGATAGCTGCCATCACAGAGATCAGGCCTGAGATAGTTGGTTAGTGGGGATTTCTCGGGTTGGGGCACTTGGATAGGAGGATAGAGAGGGGGCACCATAATCCATGCAAAGTCCAACTATCCTCAGGTCCAACGGTGGGGTTGGTATCCCAGAATTGGGTGGAGAGAAGTTGGCCACCGGGGTAGATGAAGCAGCAGCTATCAGGCGCGGCGGTACTGTTATGGCAGGATAAAGGGCTATCGATAGGGCAGCTGGGTGCATCACCGATGGTAGAAGGGAAGCCAGTGAATGATGAAGCTTGGGGGGTGTTGCCTAAGGGAGTTTGAGCAAGGAAACCACCTAAGAAGGTAGAGAGTGAGCGGATGGAGGGGAGGTCAAAAGTAGGCATGTTTTGTAGTTCTGTGTTGGAGATTCGTAGGTGTTTGGGGATATGGCTATCGTGTATTAGGGCGAGGTGGGAGAGGTGGGAGAGCTTCATTCTTAAAGTCAGAAGAGCTGGTCTGGTTGCTACGTGCTGCTGCAGTTGACAACATGACTCGCTTGTATCCGAAGCCCTGGACCCAGTCCATTCCACTGCTGGCTTATCGACCTGCAGGTACTGTATCCCCAAGTGCAAAGCGCTGATTGGGGATAGCTTCACAAAGGTACCTGCATTGACGTGGGTTTCCAGAGTCTACCTGATTGTGGCTATGCAGCTGAAGAAAGCTTCAAGCAATACTTATACCCCGCAGTATTTCCCGTCTCTCTTTAACAGATCTAAGTAATGCTCAAGTTCATGCCAATCATGTAATGCAAGTTATTTATACATTAGTTACTTTCAGGTTCGAGTTTTAAATGTTGCTTGATTATCTACAAGTTTTTTTGGTTTTTTGCAATACCAGTTAATTGCATGCTAGCTATTTGCATATTAGCTTTTAACATATTAGTTATTTAAATGTCTCTGTTTTATTCATTAGCTATTTACATGTTAATAATTCTCCTCACCCGAAACAGCTAAATGCTATCGAACCCTTATGCAGGTCTCACGGGATCAACGGTCCAGAATACTTAATCAAGCGACTTTGAATATCCAACGAAGTCTTGAAGGTCGAGGCGATCCTGGTTATTTAGGAGCTCTTGCGTGTCTTCGCGCTTCTAAAAGTTCCAGGTCACATAGAAACTTTGGCGCTCTCGAAGTTATAAGCAATAAATCAAGACCAGTCACCAGCCCGAGTAGGAAAGGAAACCCAGGTTGAACTTTGGCCCAAAGCAAGTAGTAACATAAACTTTAACACCGCTACATGGCATCCAGAGCGTTACCCTAACACTAAATTGCAATCGCTTTTCATTCCATTGCTCCTCGATATATGCACAAGATCCCTCATGGTCCATCCGTAATACATCCATGTGAAGCATCACTAACATTCTTCACATACTTCGCCAACGTCCCTTTCGTGTACTTCGGCGGCTTCGGGACAAACTCCTTCCTCCGCTTAGCCAATTCCTCCTCGGGCACATTCAAATCCATAACCCTCGACTCCGCATCTATAATAATCTCATCACCATCCCTCACCAACCCAATCGGACCACCTTCTTGCGCCTCTGGTACAATATGTCCGATCAAGAAGCCGTGACTCCCACCGCTGAAACGGCCGTCGGTGATGAGTGCGACGTCGTTTCCGAGACCAGCGCCCATGATTTGCGACGAAGGCTTCAACATTTCAGGCATACCGGGTCCGCCCTTGGGTCCCTCGTAGCGGATAACAACGACGGTCTTCTCGCCCTTTTTGATCTCACCACGCTCGATGGAGGCGAACATGTCGTCTTCGTCATCGAAGCACTTAGCTTTTCCAACGAATTGCAAACCCTCCTTTCCAGTAATTTTGCCAACAGCCCCACCTGGTGCTAGGGAACCACGGAGAATTTGGATGTGTCCAGTTTCTTTGATGGGGTTTGAGAAGGGGCGGATGATGGTTTGGTCTGATGGGAAGTCGGGTGCGTTTTCGAGATTTTGCGCGAGCGTCTTACCGGTGACGGTAATTCCAGATCCATCAATGACACCCTCCTTGAGCAAGAATTTGAGGAGAGCAGGTGTGCCACCAATGTTGTAAAGATCGTTCATAACATACTTTCCAGAAGGCTTGAGATCCGCAAGGAAGGGAGTGCGGTCTGAGACTGCTTGGAAGTCGTCAATAGTGAGCTCGATACCAACACTATCAGCTATGGCAATCAAGTGTAGAACGGCGTTGGTAGATCCTCCAGTGATGTTAACGAGAATCATAGCATTCTCAAATGCTTGTCGAGTCATGATATCCCGGGGTCGAATGTCCTCCTTGAGTAGGTTCTTGATTGCTCCTCCGGCAGCAAGACACTCGAGGTATTTGGCCTTTGACGCAGCGGGGTTGGTAGACGAGCCAGGAAGAGACATTCCCATAATCTCAATAGCTGAAGCCATGGTGTTTGCCGTATACATACCACCACAAGCTCCCTCGCCCGGGCATGCATGTCTAATGATATCTGATCTCTGCTCCTCTGTGATCTCTCCAGTAATAAATTGTCCATAAGCTTGGAAAGCAGAGACGATATCAATATCAGCATTGTTCTGGGTAACCGCACAACCTGGCTTGATACTTCCTCCGTAAACCATCAGAGAGGGCCTGTTCACTCTTCCCATGGCCATCATGACACCAGGCATGTTCTTGTCGCATCCGGGAATGGAGATATTCGCATCATACCACTGGCCACCCATGACAGTCTCAATACTATCTGCAATCAAATCTCTTGACTGCAAACTGTATCTCATACCCTTAGTACCCATCGAGATACCGTCCGAGACCCCAATAGTGTTAAATTGATGTCCAATCAAGCCTGCCCTTTCGACTCCCTCTCGCACTCGGTGATTCAAGTCCAATAGATGCATATTGCATGGGTTTCCAGTGTACCATACTGAGGAGATACCAACCTGGGCCTTGTTGAGCCCTGCCTCATCCATACCGGTTGCGTACAGCATAGCTTGGGAAGCACCCTGGGACTTGGGCTGGGTGATATTGGCGGAGATTTTGTTGAGTTTTGGATAGTCATCTTGGGAGGCACGAAAGGGGGATGTAGAGGAGAATGATCGACTGGAAGATGTTAGCTTTGCCTGCAGACAGATACAAGATACTGACATGAATTGAGAAGTCTTCCTCGAAGCACGAAGAGAGGTTCTCAACTGTGGAAGCATCTTGACTGCAGTGCAATTAGTCCAAATCAGGTTCCCTCTGCTGCAAGAAAAAGAAGGCAATACCTCCAATTCCAAAGCTTCAGACGAATTGGATAGTGTTGAAGAAAGAGAGCTGGATTGGGGTTGTGTGTACGAAGTAAGATTACCTTCGTAAGAAGGTATAATCAATCACCTCCGGGTTCTCTACCCCAGCCCCAGCCAAACTTTTTCGCATCGCAATCGGAGCATTGGAGAGCATGGAGCATGGAGCATGGGGCATTGGAGCATCGGAGCATCGGCGCTCTCCGGCAAACCAGCCACTCACCGGCTGCCAAATTCTAAGCGCAGCCTTGCGGTTTCCCGCCTTCCTGGGGTACCGTACTGTACAGTACAGTAAATCGGTGCCTGCCTTGGAAGAGCGAGCTAGACCCAAGGAGGAAGTACGAGGTACGAAATAAGTAGAGCGAGTTCCCATTTAGGCTTCCTTGTTGCATTCGGTGGGGGGAAGGCGGAGGGCGGACCTGAACCTCTGTCATGTTCCTCATCTCACCCACCACATGCTCCACAAAGCATCCTCGCCTCGGCTTGCATATCCTCCAGACTCCAACAAGTGGGGAAGGTAGCATCAGTTGCATCAGTTGCATCTGGACGTCGATCCTGGAGGTCATACATAAATAGCGCTCCCCCGTCCGTCTTAAAAAAGTCTCCTAGTCATCTATCATTGTGTGCTGGACGAGGAATTCTAAATTCAGAATTCAAAATGGCAGCTCCAGCAGAAATTGGTTTAAAGGACCTTTCGGGGACTTGGGTTATGGTAAGTTGCTATTGCCCCTTGACCTCCATTCCCGCTTCTCTCTTGCAAGACAGTCTAGTCTCACTTGCAACACCTTCACAAATGTCACACTTGGCCATCTAACAAACCCCATAGAACAAAACCCTCTCTGATGACACCGACCCCGTCCTCGCCCTCCAAGGCATCGGCTGGTGGACCCGCAAAGCCATCGGCCTCGCCACCGTAACCCTGCACGTAAAGCAATACACCGACGACGCCGCCCACACACACATCGACATCGTCCAAACAGCCACCGGAGGCATCAAAGGCACCACCGAGCTGCGAGAACTAGACTGGGTCGAGCGCTCGCACAACGATCACGTATTCGGTGATCTCAAAGGAAAATCTCGCTGGATCGATCTTGCGAGTAGTGAGTTGACAGACAGTTTCTTGAAGGAAGGATGGCTGGATGAGGAGGCTGCAGGGCCGAATGGCGAGAAACATGTCCAGAGTTGGGTGGAGAATGAGGGTAAGGGGTGGACGGGGAATCAGATTTGGGGGTTTGCGGAGATTGATGGGACGCGATATTATGTGAGAAGAGTGGTGGTTACCAAGGGGAGTGAGGTTTTGAAGGTTAGATTGGTTTATGATTGGAAGGGAGCTGCATAGATTTCTATGGTGTGCCTTGGGCTTGGTTTAAGTTACAGTGAACGAGTAAGATTCTGAGGATTAGAGCGCTGTTCTTGATAGACTCTTCGAGATTTCCAATTTTCTGAACATGATTATTTCTCGTTGTTCTTTACTAGCTTGCAGTTATCCGTAAACCCAGCTTCGATATGGCTGATGCGCTAGTGCTCACCAGTAACAACTAATGAGTCGATTATTCTTAAAATCGAGCGAGACCTCTGAGAATCCAAGCAACACAGAATCTCCAACTTCCTACTCTCTTCCTCCGCTCTCCTCCTCTCACTTCTCACCCTCTGAACCATCGACTTGGCTCCCATAACAACCCACCAACTTGAGCAAAGTCGCCGACTCGCCCTTTATACTTCTGTCAACACTATCCCTCGTTTCTATTTTATAGATTAGACTGCAGAAATCTGAGAGAGTTCACAGCCAGAACTTGAGCTCTTACGGGAGGATGAAAGCAGGGAGTCGCAAGGAGGCTTTAGAGTGGAAGACTTGGGACGGGTTAGATAAGTTGAGATAAATAAAGTAGCAAGGGTGATTGATTGCGAAGATTTCGAATGGCAGTGTGACTTTTATGATCACCTTGAGAATTTCAGTTGAGTTTTATACGTGGCTGTGATCTCACAAGATCTCACTGGAGGCAAACAGGTCAGCGAGTTGGATGTGGTGAAGCTCACGAAGCTTCCATTAGTTTCATGTCTGCCCAGCCAAAGTCCATGGCACTCTGTACCGCCAATAATAAATACCCTAGGCTCCATTTATCTTTGCAGTCAAACAGCTGCTCCCCAATTTCTTCCATAATCTTCGCAATCTGCCCCATACCAAATACAACAGCGTCCCACAATCCACCATCCGTACCAAGTGTTCAAAAAGCAGGCTCAACCTCAAGCGCAACAACACGATATCCCAGAGTTGCGGGGTCGGGAAGATCCTTCAGACTCTCCATCACCTTAGCTTCATCAGGAGTCAAGTTTCCACCCTTCTTGTCATTTTTCCATGCTCTCTGTTTATTTGACCATTCGCTATTTATCTTGTCCCAATCCTCCCCAAATTGTGGTGCCATCACATACAGATTATTCTTGTAAGTCATGAACAAGCCATTCACAAATTGGGTCAGGTCCGAAGTCAGATGGAGTATGAACTTTGCGCCTTGCGGTGTGTCTTGTTTGGTAATCTGAAACTTCAGGTTGCAACTTGAAGTATCGGCTGCACTGGGGCCATAGTTGTTAAGCCAAACTTGCTGGACATCTTCCATGCTTAGGTATTGAGGTTTTTTTGCCTTCGAGAAATGAGGCTCGAAGTGGCTGCATGCTAGCATTCCGTTTGACTCGGACTGGAGATGGGATTCTTTTGTCAACCCAAATAGTGTAGACGAATTCGAGCCGGGCTCGACACTTAACCACCAGTTTCCGTAGTAGTCTCCATCCATAGACTGAGGGACGATGTAGGCACTAGTACCATTCTTGTCGAGAGCGCGGAGCCGGAATTGAGAAATGGTTGTGGGGATTCCGACTAACACTGTACTTGTCTAGCCGCTATGAGTGAATGTTTCCCAAGTCCAGATCGGAAAGGATATCTTGCTTACTGGAGTTGCAGCTGTAGTCTTAGACAGAGTTGCTCCTGCACAACTGCAGACCGTACTCGCACGCGGGGTCATTATCGAAGATTGGGCATCCTTCAAACAAGGATGGTTCAGAATAGCTCCAGGAATGGTAGTTGGAGTTATGGTCGATGCAGCGGTGGGAACCGTAGCATTTGGGCCGGCCCATATTTGAGAGTTGGCCACATTGTTGTTGAAGAGAGTAATGGCGCCCTTTGAAGTAACTCTAGAATATAGTGTTAGCTATTTGGGAGAGCTTCGGAACAATGATAGAATCAACGTACTGCATGGGCGCTGGGATGACCGTAGTAGCGAGAAAGACATTGCATGCTGAGAGAAGCGTGGGGTCATTCTTTTCGCTGGCATGCGCGGGACATTTTGAAGGGCAGGCTGTTGGATTCCTAGCAGCTTTGACAGATCCAAGACTCGCAAGTAGTGGGATGCAAGCGATGAATAGTTTCATCTTTGCTCGTAGCTGATGGTTTCAATGGTAACAAAATTTGTATTCTATGATAACGGTGATAGTCGAGTAAGAGAGTTGATGGTTAAGCTGATGTTAATGGAAGGGCTTCAAGGTCTTTAGTTCGGACCGGCATTCAGTCCGGGATGGAAAGAGTAACTGAATATCCAGAACATACGGAAGGAGCATTGCATATTTACACTTGCAGTATCAGTGAGACGCTGAGGAAGGATTCAAAGGTAACTGAAGCGAAAAGCATACAAAGCTGGAATATTTACAGAGCTGGTCTATCACCCACTACTTGGAAATCATAACACGAGTCTAAAATTCAACAATCGCCAGACAACAAGAAAATTTAGGTGAAAGGTTTAACACTTTCGTACGGTTCGTCATCCCAGCATCCGAAGCGACGAGGGAGGCCGCTTGTCCTGCATTTTGAGAATGTTATCACGATTAGCAAAGGGAGATTATGCGTAGCCTGAATACCGTACAGTATATGGGGACGCAGGACTGGTCGCCATGTTGACAGCTGTTGTCGCCGTCGCGGTTGTGGGCTTGGAAGTAGAGGAAACAAGGGCAGTCGGAATGGAAGAGCTTCTCTCCGAAGGGGGCAGGCCAAGGCGGCTAATCACCGGCTAGCACTCGATCGTGTGGCCCACATAATTAATTCTTATTTCCTCCGCCTTTGCATACCCCTCTCTATTTTATGTTGGATTTAAGTTAACATTCATCTTTTGACCTAACCCAGATCGCCATCATGGCCCAACTACCCAAAAATGACCAGCCAATTCGATTATGGGGTGGCAGGTTTACGGGTGCCACGGACCCCTTGATGGACCAGTACAATGAGAGTCTATCAATCGATCGCGTTTTCTACGCCCAGGACATTAAAGGCTCAATAGCGTATGCCAGGGCCAACGTCAAGACGGGTATCCTTACGCAAGAGGAATTCGAGATTATTGAGCGAGGTCTGCGGGAAGTTCTCAAGGAGTGGGAAGAGGGCAAGTTCGAGCCCGCACCCGGAGATGAAGGTAAGCAAGCTTTGGTACACATGCCATATACACCTCCGCTAGGACACGAAGCGGGGTCTGATTGTATTAAATTTTCCTTGCTAGAGATCAATTGCTAAGGGAACAGACATTCATACTGCAAACGAGCGCCGCCTCGGCGAGGTCATCGGAACAAACACCGCAGGAAAGCTACATACCGGCCGTAGCCGCAACGACCAAGTAGCGACCGACATGCGCATGTGGCTCCGTGATGAACTACATCTAATTGAGGAGTATCTTGTTGACCTCCTCAAGGTCATTGCTCAACGTGCCGAGCAGGATATCGACTACATCATGCCGAGCTACACGCATCTTCAAAGGGCACAACCTATCCGATGGAGCCACTGGCTTCTCAGCTATGCCACAGCATTCCAATCTGACCTTGAGCGCCTGCGGTTCACAAAGAAAAACATTAACAAACTCCCCCTTGGTAGCGGCGCAGTTGCTGGCAATGCCTTTGGCATTGATAGAGTGCAGATGGCGAAAGAACTAGGCTTCGAGGGTCTCATCATGAATAGCATGTCCGCAGTCGGCGACCGAGACTTTGTTGTCGAGGTACTACAATGTGCCTCTAATATTAGCAGTCACCTATCGCGCTGGTCGGAGGACCTTATCATCTATAGCTCGTTGGAATTCGGTTACGTGAAGCTTGCAGACGCATATACAACTGGTAGCTCTTTGATGCCACAGAAGAAGAATAGTGACTCCCTTGAGCTCTTGCGTGGCAAGTCTGGGAGAATATTTGGGGCAATGGCTGGTCTGATGATGACTATTAAAGGCATCCCATCCACGTATAACAAGGACCTACAGGAGAGCCTGCAGCCGATGTTAGATACCGTCAAGACCCTGAAGGACAGTCTCCAGATTGCGGCAAGGTCGCTGGCCACGGCCACGGTTTATCCAGATAAAATGCGTGCTGCACTAAGCCCGGATATGCTGGCAACGGATCTTGCCGAGTACCTAGTCAGGAAAGGTAAGCTATGCTATCTGTTGGAACCTTTATAACCTCTCTTGCTGATCTCAGCGCAGGTGTACCATTCCGCGAGACGCACCACCTGGCAGGCAGGATAGTTGCACTTGCAGAAGATGAGAAAAAAGGGATAAATAAGCTCACTATTGAGCAGTTTCAAGGTGTTGACAAGAGGTTTGGCGACGACGTGCTAAGCGTGTTCGACTACGAGCGCTCTGTGGAGTTGAAGTATGCTACAGGCGGGACTAGTCGCTCTGCAGTCTTGGAACAGCTGGAAGCACTGAAGAAGACACTGGGAGTTAGATAGGAGGTTTATCCGTAATGTTCATCGAAGAGAAACTCGTTAATATCGTGGAATCCGTCCTTACGAAGTTATGTGACATCGCGCGATAGGTGTGAGGTGTTGTAACCATTGTCACTGTAGCTTTCGTTGTCTGACAGGTCACAGTCGCTATTATTGTCATTTGTGATATCGTCGCCACTATCTAGCTCTGAATTCCTCGAGATACCTGTCTGTTCCCAATTTCTTCGACGCCACCCGCGTAGGAATAATTCCAGGGATATCTTCTTGAACGTACAGTAAGTAATATGCCTTCCAAGCCTCAATGTCAACTTTTGGCTCCATAGCAAGAGTAGATGTACTGTACACTACAAAGCGCTGTCCAGATCCATCTTAGGTAATGCGAGTGATAGCGGGGTAGAAGCTGCCTCGTTAGCGAGATTCGAATTCCACCTCTTACCCCCACACCGAGAACCCGGTTCTCGAAATCCGGCACGCCGCCCGCTGCGATAAGGTTCGAGTTGGAACCGTTTCAGTTCCTCGGTCTTATGGTCTTCAATTCGAGGGAAGTGAGAAATCTGAGATTCGGAATCTGGGACGCACAGTAAACCCGACTTTCGTCTGTGCACAAGATTCTCATCAGGCTCAAGCTTAGTACAGTACCTCCTTTCCGAGATACAGTAGCAAACTCTTCCCCATTTGGTTTTCGGATGATCGGGGGCACGTGTACGCTTAGTGTATTGAGACAGCCCCAATTATCTTGCGTTTGTCTAAACCCAGGAGTTTGTTCTCGGTTACGGCACTTACTGTAGATCTCGAAGCGGAGTTTCTTGTTGCCACGTTTTATAAAGATTCACCAATTAAGAACACAAAACCAAGCGGGTGGATCTGTAGACAATGTTGCCTTGGTGGAAAGAGACATATTATATTACACGTATCTCGGGACATAATTTAAATATATAATTAAGGTAAAACAAATCTTAAACCTCATTTTATTATTATTAATATTATTGCAAATTAGGGCTAGGGCCTTTCTATATTTTATACATCAACATAGGTAGATTGGTTTTTCTATTTGAAAATACCATGTAAAAATATGGTGTTCTGGTATATTACGTTAGGGTAGTTGATATACCTAGAGCATAGATTGACTGCTTTATTCTCGTGGGGGACATTTTTTGAAAGTTTTACGTGCCAAACCTTGGAGGGAACATTTAGCCGATATAGTCTAATCAACTCAGTGAAAGCTTACACTGTTCTCAATTAGGAGTCATTAGTCCGATGGCCTGCAGCGTGACAGGAGTAAAGAAGTACAGTACTTGAGGTCTCTTGAATCCCGCGGAGATCAGTAGGCAAGCCTTTATCCCAAGATAAAGCTCTGGACTCTGGAGGAAGCGACCAAACTGAGGAAAAGAACGAACCATGCCGAAATCCACCAGTGGGTAAAGGGAACCTAAAGCATGAAAAGCTTAAGTACTAGGGTATTGAGAACTAGTGCTTGAGGGTGGGAGAATGCCTGTTTTGCCAACGCTCCGAGGAGGCCACAGCATTGTTTGGCTCACGACAATAAGGAAGACGAGCCCGGAAACCATCGGCGATCTACCGGTATTCCAGAAAAGGCAATCATTCCTACAGTACATGAATGAAACTCCTCTTTTAAGCTTGATAGCCTGAAAGTAGTGATACCGACTCAAGTGTCGCTACTTCGTCTCTTACAGAAGAGTAGCATAACTATGCTACAGTAATAGAAGTCTGTAACCTTGGCGCCACAGTTGCCTATTCTTCTACCTGTGGGATTAGCTATGGTCAATAGACAGTCATTCTGAAGTAGGGCCAGTGCTCCGAACTGCCAAATCCTTCTGCAGAGGGGAAACTTTCCAGCCGGACCAACCCCCAGCCCTCCGCGAACATGACTGAGATCTTCAAGGCAATACTTCAACTAGGATAATGTACAAAATCATGGGAGATGTCATTGCAACCCTCACACGAAAGCTGGGGGGGGAAAACTCCCAGACTGTAGAATGCACGATGGCCACGAGATCAAACCGGAAACGCAAGAGAGCATCTTCACACCTCCTGCACTTGCAATTTCGAAAGACAGCCAAGACAACAAAAGTAGGAGGCTGGAGAGACCGTTGATTACTCACTGGAGTACTGTATGTGGTCGTCACTCAATTCCCCGCAGCAGATATTGCACCAGTGATTTGGCAAGAATGCCCTCTGCATACCATTTTCTTTGGGTCACCGCCAGAGCCTCGTGCACCCATAGCCTATGAACATCTTAAGCAACAACAATTCGTCGCATGTTTCCTCGAGTCTCAAGTACACCGAGTACATCGAGTGAGTAGCTCAGGCAGTCACTGACTGGCCCCTTGTTTAATAAATTTGTGACCTCAGGGATTTGGTATGCCTCAAGCTACTGTATGACGAGGCAGTGTTGCTCTTCCGAGCGTGACCGAGTTATCCAAACCCTTCCAGTTTTGCGGCTCAGATACATACAGATGCCTGTCCTGAAGCTGAGCACACCATACATTGCCATTATCTCTGTGGAGCTTTTCTGACTGGCGCGGGTTCCCAGTTTGGAACAGCATTCAGAGGCTTTCAATGGCTGCATGCTGCAAGGTCTTCGCGCCAACCCCCAAGAAAACCCCAAGACCCGTGAAGGCAACACGGCATATAGTCAGAGATTGACGAGGCTTACGGGGCTGCAGCCTGTTCAGCTGAGCATCCAGAGGGATGTCTAGAATTAGGATGGCCTGTCATCCAACAAGCCGCAAGGCTGTCGTCGGTGGAACATATGGATAACCTGACTGTGCGCCACATTGAGGGCTTTTCTTCCGATACTTCTCAGAAGTCATTTGCTACCACACTGCGACTCAAAGTCTCTTTGGCCATTAACTGCAATCTTTAGGAATCTGCGAAGATGTCGACGGCTCCGAATAGCGACTCCGATACTGAGGAGAGACCAGCTCGGAGTGGTCCTCCCCCGCCTCCCCCTCCAGCAAGCCAGAAAAAGAAGAAGGCAAAGCCTCTGCCGCCTCAAGATGCAATCAATAGGATATGGGCTCGCTTCTCTGCACAGAAGTTCAGCAAAGCGACGTCAATATTACCCTTCGCGCAACAGCAGACGAAAAGTCTTGTTTCCTCGAAAACAAAGCCTTCTCCGAATCTCGAGCAGAATAACCTACTCGTATCAGAAGACTTCGATCGTGCGGTACAAGAATGTCGGGCGAGGGTAAAGAAGCTCATCAAGGAGTGCAAGAGAGTGAATATGCGATACCGCGATCCAGATTTTGATATAGACTGGGATCTGAAATGGGAGAAAGGATGCTGTCTAAATAACTTGAAGGAAAACAAGTTTGACCTTAATGGGGGGACTTTGGCGGCTCTAAATTCGTCAGCTCCCAAAGCCGTGAAAAGAGTACATGAAATATTTGACAAACCGACATTCTTGAATGGGGCAATCTCACCTGCAGATATTAAGCAAGGAAATCTGGGCGACTGTTGGTTGATGTCGAGTCTGACTGCTTTGGCGAATATGGAAGTTGGGATTCAGCGGCTATGCGTAGAATATGACACCAGTTAGTCAGCCCCAATTATTCTAATGAAGTTGACTGATTTCTTGACTAGGAATTGGTATCTATGGGTTTATTTTTCACCGAGGTAAGCGTGACTACTTGGGTTCTGATTCATAAGCCTGCTTCTCAACTCATGAACTCGTTGTCAGTTGATCAGGCGTTCTATGTACTCAAGTTACCCAAAGATACAAGAACTTCAAGTCTGGATCAAGTGATTCTGATCATAGTGGCAGCTCTGATAGCTTCGATATGACCGAAATTATCCTAAGTAACTTCGATGCTGTGATATTTACTGTTGATTATGAATGCTAAAACTTCCCCAGACGGCGAATGGATCATTTCCATCATCGACGATAAGTTATACCTCAAGTCAGCAGACTGGGACGATTTCTCGATTCAGCGTCACCTGTTGGAGCAAACCGACGGGGAAGATGTAGAGAATGAGTACCGGAAAACTTATCAGACAGGAAGCCAAGCCCTATTTTTTGCCAATTGTAAAGACCCCAATGAAACCTGGTTGCCTCTGCTTGAGAAAGCCTACGCTAAAGCTCACGGTGATTATACATCAATATCTGGCGGCTGGATAGGGTAAGCGTCTGGAACTCTTGACTGAAGACCTGGCTGATTGTAGACAGAGAGGGGGTCGAGGATCTTACTGGCGGAGTAACAACTGAACTTCTCACCTCCGATATTCTAGACACAGACGAATTCTGGAACAACGAAGTTCTCAAGGTAAACCAAGAGTTCCTCTTTGGCTGCTCAACTGGCCTTCTCGACGGAGGATATGGAAACCGGGGTGGTATCTCTGAAGGACATGCATATCCCATCATGGAAGCTCGTATTTTGAAGAATGGTACACGGCTAGTAAAACTTCGGTAAATAAGACGTGCTATCTTCTTTGCACCTATTCTGATGTGACATAGGAATCCGTGGGGCAAGGGTAAGAAAGGCAACTGGGAAGGAGCCTGGTCCGATGGAAGCAAGGAATTCACGCCAGAAGCACAGCTCGAGCTAAACCACAAATTTGGACAGGACAGCGTCTTTTGGATCACGTACGAAGATCTTCTCCGGAAATATCAACACTTCGACCGCACGAGATTATTCATGGATTCTCCGGACTGGCGGATAACACAGAAATGGATCAGCGTTGAGGTCCCCTGGAAAGCCGAATTTGAACAGAAGTTCAGGATCGTCTTGAAGAAGGAATCGCCAATAGTAATCGTCCTAAGCCAGCTTGATGACAGGTACTTTGAGGGCTTGCAGGGACAGTATAGCTTCAGGCTTCAGTTCCGGCTTCACGAGGTCGATTCTCCAGATGAGGATGACTATTTCGTCCGCAGCCATGGCAATTACCTAATGAAACGGGGTGTAGTCACTGAGCTCAAGACATTGAAAGTTGGTACTTACTCCGTATTTATCAGGGTCATGGCAGATCGCGATACCTCTTCCCCCTCAGTCGAAGAAGTCATCAAGCAGCAAACCCGCAAACGAATCGACAACGAGAAACTCTCCCAAGTCGGCGTATCCTACGATCTCGCCCACAAGAAAGGAGCCATCTACATGGCATCTAGAGCCGCAGCTCGCAAAGAAAAGGAGAAAGCTAAGGCGAGTGAGGCGAGGATCGCTACGAGGAAGAGGAATTGGGAGAGGAGACATCTGAGCCGTGAGATTTCGCGGAAGCAGGAGAAGAAAAATACAGAAAAAGTGAAGCAGAAGAGAGCAAGGGAAATAGCTGAGGTCGAGAAACGACAACCAGTCATAGTAGTTGTTCGAGAGGAGAAAGGCGTCCAAACCGAGGATATCAAGGCCACGTCCCAGGGAATGCAGACCGAGGACCCTAATGCACCAAAAGTCGAGCCAGAGGGAGCTACAGAAGAGAAAGGGAAGGAAGTCGAGAAGGTAGAAGAGAAAACCCGCGATTTTGGCGCCCAAACGTCCGACTTTTCCTCCACCGACTCCTCCTCCACAACTGAAACTCCCTCCACGTCCTCCATCACCGCCTCCCCACGACGCCGCTCCGCCCTCCCCTCCCACAAAAACTCCCGTGGACACCCTTCTCCACCGCAACAATACGCACGTCAACGCTCCACCAGCATTAGTCAACGTCGCCCTTATGACCGCGGTCCGCCTCAACGCCAATATATTGAGGTTTCGGATGGAGAGAGCAGTGCGAGCCCGATTGAGGATTTTGATGATATGTGTAGTGACGATGATCCAACACTGAAACCGAGGCTGGTGAATACGTTGGGTCAGAAGCCGGAGAGATTCAAGGCCAGGGATAGTGATGATGAGAATGAGCCAGAGCCGTGGAATGCGGTGGCGATTGTGGGTTTGAGGGTTTATAGTATGGATGGAGGGTTAGAGGTTAGGGTTTTTGAGGGGGAGGAGGAAGAGGAGGAGACAAAGATTGAGAAAGGGGACGATATTGGTGCAGGTGCAGATGGGGAGGATGAGGGGAAGGGGGAGGAGAAGGTAAAGAAGGAAGATACTGGTGAGGTGAAGGTGCCCGATTTCGATGAGTCGAGAGTGCCGATTTTGACAAAAGGGGATAGCGCATTAGTATTGGTGGATGAGGAGAAGAAGATTCTGGGGCTAGCAAGTGAGCATGGTGAGAAAGAGGAGGAGATTGAGATCGCCAAATCGGTTCAGACCGAGGAGAAGAAGGTAGTAGTAGTTGGGGCAGAAGAGCCCATCGACAAGGAGAACGAGGAGGCGGGCAAGAAGACGGTCGAGGCAGTCACAAAAATGACTTCTGGGACGCAGACTGCGTGGAGAACCACGGATAATGCAACGACTTGATGATTCTATACGCTTTACTTGATATTGAAATGGCGGCATTGGTGGAGTAGGTGCGGGTTTGGGTTTGGGGTAAAGGAAACCACACTCTTCTCAATTTGGAGTAGGTTTAACTTATGAGTGCATGAGATCTGGGTTATGATATATATAGCAAGCAGTTTGAGCGTTGAATTTCAATTGCATGATTCCCCTCGTTCTTGATCATCTGCAAGGGACCCTTCCAGTGCCTAAACTTGAAGTCGACTTGTTTGACAAGATAACAGCATCAATTCCAGACCGTCCTTGCTTACGTGGTTGAAGTTCTCAAAACACTTTGAAGCTGACCATCAGCTGGTTTCAAAATAGTCAAAGCTGAACTATATCCTCAAAATCCAAGGCCGATGTAAGATTATTCACATCTGGCCCCGTGATAGCAAGGACGGCATTTAAAGCAGTCGCACGCAATGGAGGAACAGTACGTAGACAAGCTGAGCTGACAGCTGAAGCAATTGATCAGCTGTATCCACAGAAACAATCAAGCCAAACCATCCTCCCTCCACAAATCTAATATCAAAAGTCCCTCACCATCATCATCAAAGCCTCTTCTTCACAGTCGCGCGCAAGGCAACGACCACAATGAAAAGTAAAAGGTATCCCGAAGGATGTATGCAATCAAAAATTCCGCCCGTGAGGACCCCGAAGGATACTCAACGATTCTCGACGCCCCGATGTGCAATGGAGGTCTCGTATCGCAAATCCCAGATTCTTGAGCCTGGGGATTTCGCGCAAGGTAAGTATGAAGAAGAAAGGAGGAGAGTTGGGGGACGAGCAGAGATTATATAGGGCGAAATGACGCTAGCACCAGTAGTGCTATCGCCTGGTGACTAAGCGCGCTAGTCCCGACTGGAAAGCTGAAGGGGTCTCTCCTTTGTTTTCTATTAGTTTCCAACTAAGAAATGGATAAGAAAGCAAGTGTTAGAGAGTTTTCTATTACTCTATCGAAATATCGAACCTAAGAGTTGTTTCCGCAAACTCCCTTTCATATTCGGCTTGCCTCCTACCACATCTTCACATGCCAAGACCACATGTACAGGTAACTGAAGATCTCCTGATCTGGACCCTTTCACAGATAAAGTTAAGAACTGAAGCAGTCCAAGTACTCACCTCATCTCTTTAGTGATATTTTATTCCCAAATATTAGCTTTCTAGAATACTTCCTTCCTCCTGAACTTCCATTCCGGTTCAAATTCAGACCTCTCAAGACTACTTGTGCTGTATGAAGTAACCCTGGCACGCCTGGCAGCTCGGGACGAGCCGCGGTATCTTTTAAGCCCCGCTATCAACAGCACGTCATACGAGCTTCCAAAGGACCTCATACTTACCAGCCTCCTCTTCCCCAAACACTACAATCATTCGAATCAAATATTATCAGCCATGCTACTCCTAGGCCTCACCGGGTCCATCGCAACCGGTAAATCAACCGTTTCTTCTATCCTCTCCTCCCCACCCTACTCCCTCCCCATAATCGACGCCGACATCCTCGCCCGCAAAGTCGTCGAACCCGGCACTACAGGTTACGCCTCAATCGTTTCCTACTTCTCCCCCACAACCCCGGACCTTCTCCTTCCTTTTCCCGAGGATAAAAGCTACAACCGCAGTAAAGGGGCTCCCTTGAACCGACCCGCGCTAGGCAGACGAGTATTTGGGGACAGCGAGGAGCGGAAACGGGATAGAGGCGTTCTGAATAAGATCGTGCATCCGGCGGTAAGGAAGGAGATATACAAGGCGTTGTTGCAATGTTATTTGCGGGGCTGTTGGGCGGTGGTTCTTGATGTGCCCTTGTTGTTTGAGAGTGGGCTAGACACATTGTGTGGGACGATAATGGTGGTAGCGGTTACGGACCCGGAAATTCAAATGCAGAGGTTGATGGAAAGGGATAAGCATTTAACGAGAGAGGATGCGGCGAATAGGGTAGGGAGTCAGGGGGATGTAAGGGAGAAGGCGAAGAGGTGTAAGGCGAGGGGAAATGGAAGGGGAGTAGTGGTTTGGAATGATGGGGATAGGGAGCAGTTGAAGAGTGAAATTGAGAGGGTTATGAAGGAGGTTTCAACAAATAGTCCGAGATGGTGGGCTTGGTTGTTATTGTTGTGTCCGCCGCTTGCTAGCTTGGCAGGGATGTGGAGTTATTGGAGGGGAATTGTGTTGAATAGAGAGTGGGAAAAGCAGGAGCTAAGGGCAAAAGCAAAGTTATAAGGGGTGTATGTTATGTGTATCAACTATGTTTTTATGGTTTATTACTTCTGTGTGGCACACAGTCATAGCAAACAGGCTCGTGTGATTTCGTATGCAAAGCTCGCCTACAGAATGATTAGGCGGCACTTAATTATATCCTAGGATTTAGGATTATAAAGACACAGCTTTCCTTACCTTCCTTTTCTTTTGTCCCCTCTTTGTGCTTGTCCTTGAGAGTTCACTGAAGTCACCCATTCTCTCGCTCTTTCCACTGCATACAGGGAAAGTGCTGAACTAGACACTGATCAGAAGGAAGAGTGTTGATTGAATACGTACTTTCCCATCTACAGCCGTCCTAAAAGCGCTTTGTTGTACTTGTGATAAATGATTCTACTGTTATGCCACATGGCGTGTGGTCTCTGCTGTTGGCAGCAAGGGTTTGACTTTAGAACTATATATAGGATTGCTCTAACATACGATGAGCTTGAAGAAGGCTAGAACTATGTAGGTGCTTGCTCCAATATACGATAAGATTAAGGGAGGTTGGACGGAAGCCAGCAAAATTAATTCACTACCCTTTATACAGGTAGAATGAGTTACAGAACTTACTCCTGAATCTTACTAGCAAGTTACAGTGCAGTGTAAATTTTGTATTTTCTAGTGGAAGTCGAGGGACTTATGGTAGCGGTTCATTATGCACTCTAAGTCTAATGGCCAGCAGCGTAGGCTCCTTTCAATTCCGAGTCATAGCAAAAGATAATAAATATATGCTTATGGAGCCAAGAGGATATAGAAAGAAATGGCTAAGGATTTAGCGGCAACCAGTTACTAGTATTGGAAGTTACATAACGTGCTTTATATTGTAGCTTTTTGTTTATATATAACATCTGTAAGGCTTTGAATTTGATTCTCTAGACAAAACTTGCTAACAGGAGCTGATTTCAGGACTTGAAGTTTTCTTGAGCTCAGTGTTTAGCACATGATAATATACCCTTCTTTCGATTTACTAAGGTCGATAATACTGCTGCACTTCTAGGGACTGCAACTACAGAATCCAGATAATATCCAAATTTGTAAGCCCGCCGTATTACAATCAATACATTTGAGCTTCCGCCAGTTAGTAGTCAATCTTGAAATTCAAACTCGTCTATTCCATTGCAGGACTAGAGTTTAGAGGGCTTTAAGTTTAAGAGAAATAAAAATTTGCTTTAAGGGTTGAAGTCGATTTACTAACTCTTCTAGCTTCTTTGTCGAGAACCTGGCCTGGTATAGTAAGGGAATACGATGTTTGCACACGCAAGCACTAACAAGATTACTCTGGTTTAGTAATGGTTTTTATTTTCCTACGCACTTGTAGAATGCTCTATTCTAAGGCAACTGAGGTCCAGCTGTGGCCCAGATTTGCCAGTGCCTATCACAGTGGTTCTTGCCTACTTGGTATGGAAGGAGGCTCTTACCCTTCTTGGAGAGTTATAACTCAATACGCCAGCTGCAAGGTCTTGTCTGCTCAGGTGTCCCCATGCCAAAATAAAGCGGCTGCCTCGACGGCCTTATAAGTTAGGACACGGGAGGGGGGGCAAGCCGCACCCCTCAAGCCGCAGCACACACATTTCAATTCAAAAACCTCTACACAAATTTCACAGTCTTTCTCATCACCCTCAATTTCACCATCCACCCAAGAATCACTGGAAACAATCCATTACCAGCTTTGGTGCTGGTTCTTCTTCCTCATTCCTCTACGTGTAGGTAGGTAGGATACGTAGGACTCGCTAAGTGAGAAGGCAGGATCGATTGACACGTCCAGAAACTCCCCTACAGTTCTGGGAACTGTGACAACCCTGGGAAAGAATCAGAAGCAGCTGTGAGTCTTTGTTGGATGCGAAGAAGTCATTGATGGGGATGGAATGATTGCTGACAAGTTAGAGACAGTACACCGTCGCCATCTCCCACAGCAGACTGTAAACTATCTACACTGCTTCAGTTTCAGCAACAAATCCACGGCGGTGCGTGCCATCTAATGTCTCCAATGCAGTTCTTGTTGGAATGGCAACTAACACATTGTGGATAGTACGCGCAATTATCATCTCTCACAGCAGAGTGAGAGCTATCCGCCCTGCTTCAGTGTTGGTGCGTGTTCACTGCACCAGATAATACGCACAGTCAAAAAAGGTCCTCAACTGACATACTGGAGAGCAGGGTAGATTACATTGTGGCTTTCTCTGTATCTTTGACAGCTTTTTCAGTACAATAATCAACCTCGGTTGCGCTTACTGAAAGGAGGAGGACCCAAGAAGAAGGGTCACATCAAAATTGAATATCAGGTATGACTTGAATTCCCAGCAACATAAAGTTCATCCACTGACTCGGCCAATTGGAACAGTAATAAGGAGATTCGTAAGAATCATTCATGACCTCGAACTCGACGTGTGGTCTCGACTAGTCTGCGATAGGCCGGTACTTCATAGCGAGCAGGCAAGTGGTTCTCGCTCTCTAGGACATGCGTACCTTTTCATACACTATCTCCAAAGCGCTGCCGGTGTATATCGACTCATTGCTAATTTGACTCTAGACTGTCCAGTGAAAGACGGATTGTACGAGCTCAGGCATACGACTTACTCTTCGAGTTAATATGTTACCCTAGGTAACTTTCTTGTATGCGTTCCCTCGCTATAATCCTTGGCTGGACAGGAAGATACTCATGATTTACAACAGGTAACAAAAGGTTTAGGCCGTAGCCAAAATCCGCTAAGATGAACCTCACCGCTGCCATTGGGGGATATGTTGTCGGTCCTGCCTTAGTAAGAAAGTACAACTTGGGACCGGAGTTTCGAGTTCTAGGACCACGGAGCCTACGTAGATCCCGCCCCCGAGAAAACCTAGGACCAGAATCTCCTAGAACAAGAAAGACGATTATCCATGTTGAAACCTCAGATACAGATGGTGGCCGTGGAAACCTGACTTCATATGACAAGTCATCTGACGAGTCATCTGTAGAACAAGAGGTTGAGAAGGTAGTTATGAAGAAGACTGCAAAGAAGCCAAAACACAAACGAACACGATCAGAAATCCTGAAAGAACTTCTAGAGCTTGAGAAGATGGATGAGGAAGCCACACACTGTGTATCAACCACTTCAAGCTCAGATAGCGAAAAAGCTACTGTGAAAGCCAAGAAAAAGGCTGCGGCGAATAGCCGCTCCACCGGTCCAGCAAACTCGGACTCAGATGGTGGAAAGGCTACTGGAAAAGCCAAGAGAAAGTGGGAGTCCTCAGATGCTGCAACGAACACTCCAGTCTCGAAATTAGATCCAGTTACCCGCGATGAGGCATGTGAAATAACTAGGAATCTCCTCGACAGACTTCTAGCAAGCGGGGCCGATAACGCCACAAGCAAGGCATCATTAGAGCCGGAGGCAACTACCAAAGCTACTCATAAAGCTACTCAAAGAGCTGAGCGAGAAGAGACTGACGACACTGAATACGACACTGATACAAGTCGTAAGTCCATGCCGAGGTCGATTCTGAAGAAGAAAAAGTCTTTTAGATTTGACGAAGATAACTTGGGAGATACGCACCCCATGAAGGGTGAGTGTGATCGGACCTTGATTCATATAGCTTTACTGATTATAAACTAGGAGAGCCCCGCTCGGATGATGAAGGTGGTGGTGGTAAAGGCGGCAAGAAAAAGTCCAAGTTTGCCAAAAACCAACAAAGTGATTCTTCCAACAACATCCAGAAATCGCCAAACCCCCAAAACGCGAACACGGGTCAAGGCAGTCAGCTAGATCAGCAAAAAGCTTATTCCAAAAACCCACAAAATAATTCTTCCATCGACATCCAGAAATCACCGAACCCCCATAACGCCAACTCCGATCAACGCAACCAGCAAACAGCTAGTTCCAGGAACCAACAAAGTAATTCTTCCGACAACATCCAAAATTCACAGAACTCCCAAAACGCCAACTCTGGTCAACGAAATCAGCAAAACCAGCAAGGGGCTAATTTCAAAGACCAAACACCCCAAGCAAATTCCTCTCAAGCTCGGCAGATCAACCCCGAGAACAACACACGTACAGCGAGCCAAGCTAACACCAACAAGATGAGCAAGATGGGTCGAGTCATTTCAAGCACAAGAGGCGTGGTCGTCCTTCGCGAGGATGTTGTCGAACGTGAAGGTGACCCGGTCCCCAACGCGTTCTTCGATAGCAATACGAGTGTCATGCGTGTCTATCATGGCCAGGTCTATGGTAATCCCTACCCAGTTCTCATCCCTCCTAAGGCTCCTGTTGGCGCGTTCCCTGTTCATGGCCCTGTTCACGGCTCGTTCCAACCACCTTTGATGAACACAGGCTACCCGCGCGCTGTACCCTTTGGTGGACAATACGCGTTCAGTCAAGATCACATCTATGGTGGTCCACCTCCTGCTCCTCACCAGTATGGCGGTCCTCAAATATGTGGAAACGGTGGCGATCACATGGGAAGCACCTATGGTCGACCTGGGACTCCTCACCCCGCCAAATTTCGTCAGCAAATTTCAAACTCACCTCACTACGCTGAACACGCTTCTCCCACTAATGGCACCCAACAAAATAGCTACGGCGGTCCTCAAGACTACAGTGGCCCTCAGAATGGCTTTGGCGGTCCCCGAAATAATAACGGCTCTCAAAACGGCCATGGCGGTCCTCCTAACTCCAATGGCTGGAATGGCGGCAATGGGGGTCAGGCCAACAGTATGACTCAATACCATATGCCTAGTGCTTGGAACTCCGGAAATGGTGCTGGAGGCAACTCATCTGGCTCAAACTGGGGAGGGAATAACAACCAGAACTCTTCAGGCGCGGGTATGAATGGGACTGGAAACGGATGGGGCGCCGGCGGAAGTCAGAACGAATCCATGAACCAGCAAGGACGCAACGGAGGAGGATTGAACGGCGGCAACCAAAACAGATCTATGAACCAGCAAGGAGGTAGCGGAGGAGGATGGAACGGCAGTGGCAACCAAGGCGGCTCCCCGAACAACCAAAACACCAATAACAACTCCTCTGGCGCCGGCTGGGGCGACAACAACCAGAACTCCGACTTGAACAACAACAACTCTGGCTGGGGCGATAATCAAAACTCTGATACCAATGATGCGTGGGGAAATGATCAAAATACCGGAACTAACGACACCAACAACGATTCGTGGGGAAATAATGGAAACTCCGGCTCGAACAACAACAATGATTCTTCTGGCTGGAACAACAACGGCAACAACTCCAACTCCAACAATGACGACTCTTGGGGAGCACCATCGAAGCCTGCTGCGTGGGGAGATATGTCTGCTGCTCAGAGCAATGAGAACGCTAACACGAACAACCCCGACGGCCGCAGGAACAACGGAAACGGACGCAACAACTTCGGCAAGGGTAAATCCAACAACCAGTCTGGAGGAAATGGCAGTTGGGGTGGAAATGGTATGTCCAGTTGGAAAAATTTCTATCATACCTCCGTTTTATACCCTACTCATGGAGATATTCTCCAATGGATACAGGTAGCTAACTCTATCCACAGGTAGCAAGACTGACGGTTGGTAAATTGCGAATGAGATATTGCGAAAGAGATTCGATGATCGGCGCGGATCTGATAATAGCTCTTGCTCAAAGGTGAGATTTAATGAAAGGCGTGGATTTGACGGAACTTCTCGTCATTGGGGAGGGACTTGATAATAAGGGCGGATTTGCATGGCTTTTGCTCTCTCTGTTTAGATTAATGCCGTCTGTGGGTTCAACGGTTGGACTGCGGAAATCAAATCATGGCTCTTTCAGGGGCGGCTGGGGAGAATACATCGATGGCATACAATGGCTCGACTGGCATACGTTCAGCATCTCTTAGAAGTTGTGGACAGGCCGGATTTGGGGTATAGGGGTTCGCTCACTGTACTCCTGTCCTTATGGTCAAATCCCTCTTCACTTGCGTAGCTAGTTAATAACTTTGCAATTACTTGATTCCACTGCATGTGAAGCCACTGACTTGTGAGAAGGGCATGACTGACCAAGCACTATATCTGACGTGGCCTTCACAGATTTCTAAACGGGTGCCTAGTAAGTGTGTCTCTCACCACAAAGGTCTCTCAGCCTTGATCATTTAAGTAGAGGAGTGTAGATTTCTATTCGAGTCGCCTTGTTTATTCCACCCCCTTTTTTATTTTTAGCTTGCCTAGTTATTCTATTCGTCTTGTGTATCGGTTTATTCAAGCTGCGACACGTCCAGATCGTCCTGAGCGTCGAAGGGCTTCTCGTATTCGACTTCTTTTAAATCACTTGCCGAGCCACACCGGATGCGAAAACCGAGAAATTCCATTCACGAGAAGGAAGGGAAAGGAAGAAGGGTTGACAAGAAAGTCGTCTATTTCAGCCTCAACTCCTCCACACTGCTGACATCGTTCTCCGAACCCCACCAAGCTCCAGCACCTAACCCTCGTAAATGCCACCAACAACCTCAACGACCACCATCTCCCTCACGACCACCGTCCTTCTCGTCTTCTTTCTTCTGCTTGCCTTCTTTCCTACCCTCTTTCACCTAGCCTGGTCCATCCCCCTTTTCCTCCTCTCGCCCTCCACCTATCTCCCTTCCCACTCACCAAACGGCTATCAACCACCTCCCTCCTCCCCAAACTCCAAACACCCAATCGACAACGAGCCCAGCATGTCCTGGTTCCAAAAATCTCTCACCCTGCCCAGCAAATCGCGGGGCTCCTACCTCATAACACAACACATCGAAACCTCTCTCCCGGAGATTAAAAACTACAAGATCGGTTTACTGAATCTGTTTATCCAGCATACGAGTTGTGCGTTGAGTTTGAATGAGAATTGGGATGAGGATGTTAGGAAGGATATGAGTGATGCTCTGGATAGGATTGCGCCCGAGGATAAGAAGGGGGAGCTGTATAGGCATAGTGCCGAGGGGGCGGATGATATGCCTGTGAGTGATTATTTCTATTGTTTGGAGGGGAGAGGGAGGGATTTGAAGCTGGGAGATATGAGGAGACTTGAATTATCGAGGCTGGGTAGTCCATTTGTGGTCAAATGTGTTGTTGAGAGCTGGCAGACTTTTGGGACCGGAGATGACTTGGTACTAACTGTTGTCTAGGCGCATATCAAGAGTGCATTGATAGGAGCTTCAGTCACAATACCGATTAGGAATGGTAAGTTAGCTACGGGCACATGGCAGGTACGTACAAGCTTGTCAAAGGCAGATTTACTATTTCGGGTTTTGTGTGGAGGTATAACCTTTCTTTCCCTCTACTGGAGCTCAAGTTTGCTCCCGAGTCATCTCATGAACCAAGTATATTTCTAGGTGAAGTAAACTGACTCCGGATTCCTGGTGAGCAGGGCATCTGGTACTTAGAGTTTAGAGCAAGCAAGCATCAGAGGAAGGTGGTGGCTACGATACAGGGTGAGAAGATGTGACTAAGTGAAGGGCACATGAAGTTATGATATCCATGGCACCTCGTACCACACTGGGGAGAGTGACGGGTGGCAGATACATATTCTACAAACACAAACGATGAGTTTTCGCTCAATGCCAAGCTAAAAGCTAGGTTCGTTTATTTGCTTTCAGAGATCCAGCATTCTCTCGACCGCATCTACCAACAAAACCTCCTGATAGATGCAAGAAAAAGCTGCCATCTACCCAAACAAGTTTATTTTGATGCCGCTATGCCACTCCCTTGAACGCCATATCCGTACCAAATCCATGTTTAGTGTGCCGAGCTAGTGTTCTCATCCTTGATAAACTCCTTCATCTCCTCGTCAGTTCCGCCAGCCAATATTTTCGTCCTCGGCACATATCCACCCTCTGGCTCGCCTCCGGGAGTAACAGCTACTACTTTTCCATCCTCATCCACAAACTCGAAGTTGTATCTTGAGAGCAAGTGCGGGATTGCTGATAATTGGGGTCCGTATCTAGCTGTGTTGTCGTAAAGCTCGAATAGCGGGACGGCTAGGAGCTTCATGTTCTTAGGAACACTCAGAACTTCTGCAGAAGCAATTAGTGATAGTCTTAGAGAAGAGAAAGACAAGGCCTACTTTGTCGAGGAAGCTGGATGAAGTACAACTTCTTACACTCCTTCGGCCTAGTGACATGCGCCGGGATGAAAGGGTACATAAAAGTCTCGAAATTTGGCCTCCACCATTGCGCCAGGGTATCACCAATCTCCCACTCCTCATTGACACCCTCCCCACTGAACTGCGTGCCAACAGGTGCCAATCTCTCGTTCAGCCGCAGCTTGAACCCCTCTACTTCATCGTCTTCAGGCTTCAGGTAGTCGCCAGGGAGCTTGAAGAAGGCGTTGGCAATTTGAAGCATTAGGATGTGAGGATGATTATGTTCGTGACAGACGAGAATACCTTCACAGGTGCGTCGCATGCCGTGCTCGACATAGTGTTCCTCGAGGCGTTTCAGGCGTGCGAGGACGGAGGGGTCTTCTTCTGGCTGGGTTTCTTTGGTGCCGAAGGTGTAATTGGAGAGGGGGTAGAGGCGGATGGCTTTGGGCTGGTTGCCATTGAAGTCCTTGGGCAGGATAGGCGGGTAGGAGGTTTGCAGGGCGGTGGTGGTTATTGAAGACATTTTGGGGATGTGGTGTTGTGAGGTGGTTTGGAATGGAGCTTGGAGCTCTGATATTGGCTTGTTCTTGCCTTGCCTTGCCCTGCCTTGCCTTGGCGGTGCGTGGCAGCCTTGTCGCTGTCTCTTCACTTGATCATCGACAATTTGTTCCCAATACATGAACTTTCTAAACTATTGTCACTGACTGATTGTCGTTACAATTCCTCCAGTTCGTTCAAGATGTTCATCAGTATCGATTTTCTCTCAGTTTGAATAGCCCATTCTCTCCATTCAGAATGAGCGTATCCAGTGAGACTGACACCACCTCTACAACAGCGTTGAACGACAGGGTCTCAGAACCAAGCAGTATGAAGCTTGAAGCCCTATGATTTAGGCTGAGAGCAGTCAGGCTCGATGTTTGCCCATAATCGATTCTTCAAAGTTCAATTAGCAACTGAAGTTGTCGCAAAACGGTTGAGCCTTCAAAAAAAAAAAAGCTCCCGAGCAACTCCACAGCCAAACCCAACTCCTGGGGGGCGGGGGGGGAAGTTCATCAAGTAAGCCTCCGCATTCCCTATTTGGGTTACACAGGTTTGCATCTCGACTCTAGAATGCTCCAGTGGAAAGTTCTACACCTGTACCGAAAACGGTCCCCTTCCCCATTCCGTAACAGGGTCAGGTGTATCTCTTCTCCTGCTGCTCCTTCTTAATCCATTCCACGCAACAGACCAAGTAAGTCATAAGCCTTGATACCGTGGCTGTGATTCTCAGCTAGTGTTAAAACAAGAGAAGATGCTTACCGTCAGCGGTATGTTTCTGGAGGTGACCAAGATCTCCCTAGCTGATCTCAAAAATATACGGGGACGCATTGAGAGAACTGTTTGTTTCCACCTTAGATCTCCAAGCCGGGTACTGCTTTCTGTCCGTAAATACGGCTTCTAGGACATGGCTGGATATTCTCAAATTAGAAGGTTGGACGAGGCTTTGGAGATTGTTCAATCCAAGAATGACGCTCTTTCAACTATCGAAGCTCAGTTGAAAGACCTTCTTGAAGAAGCAAGACAACAACCGGTGCTGCAGCATAAGTAGAGGCTTGATAGCCTGCAGGCGATCAAGACCGAGATCACCAGGCTTTATTCAGCTATCCTAGATGCACAGAGCCGTGCGATCAGAGGGAGCTGTTAGGATGACTTTCTAGTACCGATTACTCTGCAGACTATGTATCGTACTGCTGAAGGAAAGCGCGAAGAATCGACTGGTACCTGGCTGCTCGAGGACACGGGGCATCATTTATAGCAGGAAAAGCTAGGATTAGTGATTTGGCTTCGAGGGAAAGGTATAAAATCCCGAGCTACCAAACATGAATTTCTTTCCAGGCTTTGCTAATGCTTTTTTGCCAAGGGGCTGGAAAGTCTTTCCTGAGGTATCCACAGATTTTTCGAGGTATTAAGACCATACGCCGTTGCTCTCTAGACATTCCTAAATATTTGCGTTAATCCTAGATAAATACAACTCTTTTAACTTTAACGCTGTCCTAACAAGCTTCCTCGCTCTATGGAACGCGGCGAGTTCCCTGCCCTAGAAGAATTGCAAATGCTGTTACGTCTAGCAACCGAGAACTTCGCGGATGTATACTTCGTCGTCGATGCCCTAGACGAATGTCCCAGGCTAAATGGGAAAAGGGGAGTCCTCTTGAATCAGATACATCCTATAAACGCCTGGCCTAATGTTCACCTGCTTTGCACTAGTCTGGCAAAATCTGAGATTGCGAAATGTATCAGAAAGCTTGCTTCCTGGGCTTGCGAGATTAATTTTGATGATAGAATCTATCGAGATGGACTCAGCCGGGGTATCGCAGCCTACATCAATGGGGGAATTCCAAGGACGATACTCGGTAATTTACCTCGCCGGCTGCGAGACGAGATACGAGAAGTGCTCGTCCAAAAGTCAGATGGAATGTAAGTGCTTCGCCCAATTCAATGGACGCTTAATCTTACGACGAGTGCTAACTGCTCCTTATATGTACTTTGCACTTCTCTTGATTTGCGCGCTTGAAATTAGAATCAAGTCACATCTTGTTGGATATTCAAGTCGATTCTGAAAGGATCAGAGTATACGCTAACTAGCGATCCCGTACTTTGAGTTCTCATTTGGACCGTTCTAACTTTCTCCGTCACATTTCGATATGTTACTCTCCAGACGGAAACATTGCTTCGTGGAACCAACACTGCCAAGGATATCCGAACTCGATTAGCAGACTTACCTCGAGAACTTGACAAATCTTACGAGAGAGCACTTTTGTGGCTTGACGACACGCAGCAAAAATATGTTCGCCGACCCCTAACATTCCTAATCTATTTCGACCCTCCTACCTCATCTAGAGACTAAAAGTCTATCAAGGCGATTTCAGAGCTTGCTGAGTTCGCTATAATTTCCCCGGAAGCAAACAAGGAGTTTAATGTGGACAACCGTATACCAAGCGTAGACGAGCTTTTGGAATTGATCTCCAGTTCTGTTATCACCAACTGGAGCTACTGCATTAAGAAATCACCCTACCTATGAGCAATAGCGCGATCATTCAACGACGACACTATGGATAGCAGCAGTAGCAAGCTCCACGTCCAGGGGAGCTGCGACAATCAGCATGCATTAGATCAGCTGTTTAAGACCGCTTCGCAATGATATAGCTATGCAGCATGAGATTTTGTCTCGATTAAGATTGAGAGTGGGGTATCAGCGTGCACTATAGCCTGTACAAGTACAGGAGCGAAGACGGGGTGAGAGAGGGTTAACGCAAATGCACACTTACCGGATAGCAGCCACCTAAAAATTCATTCCCATGTACATAAATTCCACACTCTTCTCATTGGCTAACTTATTGAAAGTTGACATTGTGAGAGTTACTCAAACGGGCTGAACTACTCGGCCCACATCAAAAACTCTAGCACCTCCTAACTTTCCAGCTCGGACTGACTATCCAAGCAACCTGCTTCATATTTCAGGATCACTTGACTACTTGACTCTACGTACTGAAAGGAGCAACTTTCTCTGTCCAAAACATGTGTTTTCTAGATCCCAAGACTCCAGGAGGGATCTCTTGATAGTCACAATTTCATTTTCAAGCATCGAAAGTCCTAAACTTCTTATTTACAGTATCCATATCCCCACAACTCCCACGTTCTACAGCTCTATCTCTGCCCAAGTGCCTCATTTGTGATACGCTGGGATTCGGGAACTTCTGCAACGTTACCAGTAGGGCCGAGCGGGTATGTGGTGCTTGGCAAGGACTCGAGGTGCTTTCGGTGGTGCTCGTTGGCCTGGAGGAAATTAGTAATTGGCTTCAAAGTCTGGGTGAAGAAGGCCGGCTATATGGAGTGTCTCAACCCAGTTGGGAGTAACTCACAAATGGCAGACCGCAGTACTCGCACATGCAGATCTGAGGCTTATCGGTATTGATGAAGATTTTAGGATGTCCCAAAGGTCCACCACCTCCATCACAAGCCACAATCTTCTCGTGTGTCCATCTTACGGGCTGCTTATGGATCAAGTTGATAGCAGCTTCTGGGGCAGGCTAAGTAGAGCATCAGTAAAAGTCCATGAATAATCCTCGAAGTCTATTGATCTCCAAGCCAAAGCCCTGAAGTATTCCAACCGGGCCCATTTCAATTGACGTACCTGGAACTCCATAACTGTCTGCTCAAATCTGGGTCCCGACATTGCCTTTGTCCTTGGGTTCTGACTTCTCGACCAGATAGCCTCTCTATTCGGTGCCTGCATAGCCCTCTTCTCTTCAGCCTCCACTATACTCTCCGAGATCCTCGAATCTCTGTGTGGCGTCTTGATTGGGAGCTCATTGCTCTTCGAGATGTTGGGAACCTCCTTCGGTTTATTTGGATCGTTCACTTCCTGCTTGTCATTTGCAGAGTAGGCGTAACTTCGTGTTGCGACCACTGGGATTCTTCTAGATATCTGCCATATAGCCCTCGATCTTGCGGTGGACAACATTGTTGTTGATGATCAATTGCTCTGGATGCAAGTCAAGCTTGAGTGAGTTGCGGTCGTTGATCGAGCCGATTTGGAGACCATGTCACGTGCATTATCTGAAGTTCTGCAAAGCGGTAGCACTTCCAAACCCGGTCCATACCACAAGATCCGAGCCACACCAAAGCAGCACGCGCTGCTTCTGGAGGGTTGGCAACTACTAACACGTTTAGGATCCCTCCAAATATTCCCTGGGAAGGCATTCTGCAAACTCAAAATGTCTGCCGCAAGCACACCCGGCAGTGTGCCAAAATCGATGTCTTCGAGACTTTTGACTATGAAGTTTATGCAGAGAGCTGCTGCTTCATCGCCGACAACACCCACCTCTCCAGACGAACCTTCACCAAAGCGCAGAAAAACGGAAACAGAGGCCTCTCCTTCAAGATTCAACGTGGATGCCTTGGCAGATCGCAAAGCTGTACAGACTGCCCTGGCAAACGAGGAAGCCAAGCGTCAAGCTGTGTTGGAGAAGCAAGCTGCGGAAGCAGGAGATACGAGATGGTTTTTGAATTTCGAAGACCAGAGGCATTTTGCGGCAACTCCGAAAATGTCTTTGAGGGTCGTTCAAGCCGGTTTTGCCAATTTGGATGCTCTTCCTTCCCCGGCGTTTTCAACAGATGAGGATTTGGAGGATATTCCTGTTATGGTAGGACGCAGATCGTACAACAAGTTCAATAAGGTGTTGGAGGTAACAAATTCCCAGAATATTTTGAAAACAGCAGATGCTAAGCAGCTATAGAAGCAGCAAAACCCCAATTTTGAAGATTCATCAGAGTCTGATTCCGAGGATGACAACGAAGATAACTCTTCCGACGACCCAGACGCTGTTCCTAACGATCCTACAAGTGAACTGATTAGAGCTTCTCGCAAGGATGCTGCCGAGCGTACGAAGGCTGAGCGCAAGGCTAAGAAGCGTGCTGCGAGGGTTGCAGCAGAGGAGGCAGCAAAAAGGCGAAGAAAGATGGATGTGAACTTAAACAGATTGTCGTCCTTGAGTGGGAAAGAGAAGCCGGTTGTGGAATGCTATAATTGCGGCGGTGATCATATACAGAGGGATTGTCCAGTAGTGAGAAAGAGGGGCAATGATGGAGGAGATAGTGGGCGTCCGTGGAAGTCTCAGAAGACTAGATGAGCAGGTAGATATGCCCCTCAAGTCCTGCGTCTGAGCTATTTTTAGGCTACGGAAGACCTCGATCTTTTCAGCAACCTGGCACAGTCTATTTGTTCGAGCAATGGCGGGGTCATAAAAGTGTCACATGATAAAAGATAGATGCAGAAGAATGACAGTTTGGGTCTCATAGTTTGAGATACGAACACTTTATGCCCTAGGTGGCCAGCTGTATGCGAGGAAGAGGGTGCCCAGGACCTCCAGTACTGGTTCCTCATAGCTAATCAGGATCTCGGATTAGTTCAATTGATAACATTTTTCCAAATTCCCAAACTGCTGTGCTTCCTATGTCTGCTCAGCCAGAAGTTCGTGATTTCCTCTGTGCGTTGTGTGTGCGTTTCTTCATAGCATTCATCACTACCGGTATGGTAGCCAGTACACTTACTGCCGCCAGTACCCAAGCAATGATCTCAATAATCTTCAACTCATGACACTCCGTCAACCCCCCTTTTACCCCCCCAATTCCTTGATTGCAAATTATTACTCCCCACATCGAATGGATGAGTACTCCCGACACAATCCAAAGGATCGTCGAGATCACCAAGAAGACCTGTAATGCATTGGCCGCTTGCTCTCCCTAAATGTGCCAAGACGAGAGACTTACTGTATGGAACATCGAATGAAAGAACTTCTGCGCACAATGCAACCCCATGTATACAGCACTCAAAGCAATGGTCCGGGCAGATGAGAATATCAAGAAGCCTAGACGGTATTTCTCGGTTTTGCTGCTCCAGGTATGGGTCTTTTGGAGGTATTGGAAAGAGTCGATACTGAAGAAGAGCTCGGCGATGGAGAGGAGGAACATGATGCTGAAGAAGACGCTGGAAGAGTGGTTAGTAGAGCCCTCAGTATGGTATAGGGAGAGGACCGTACGGGACTGCTGCTCCGGGTGAATTTCGAGACCGACTGCTGGAGGAAGTGTGGTGGGTGTGATGGGAAGATTGGTGGTGGTGCTGGCGCGAGGACCGAGATTTGCCAAAGCCAAACATGGTGGAAAGCTGGTTCTTGAAAATAAGTTATTAGTGTTGTGAGATGTTGTCACTGGGGTAATATCGGAAAAGAAACCAGAGAATGTACACGGGATATGCGTTCTATATATTCCCCAGCGCCCACCTCCATACGCGAAAATCATATGACTTGTTTCTCCTTCCAACAATGTTGAAATTCAAGTACTACCCTAGCTCTATTAATTTTTCATTATCTCTATTTGGCAATTTCCATCAAATCAGATGGGATTGCAGGTGAAGCCAAATGACGTCGCAGTTCGAGATGTGGCTCTGCCTTGGTTGTTGCCCCTGTGGATTAGATGGCGGGGTAACGACCCCCTTCTCTAGTTCGACCAGGTAGGGGCTAGAACGGCCGCCGGACACATATGGCTTAATTGGCTAGGAAGTCTTGAGAACCCGAAATACGAAGCAAGGCGCCATCCTTTATTGAGTTAGCTCGAGCACTTTAACCAAGTGATAGATTTAAATAGTATAAGCTCGCGTACCTAATTTAATTCTTAAATAATAACAAATCGCTATCTCATTCTAACATAACACAACGACTAAAGAACTTGCCAAGTCCTCGACTAGAATGTCATCTAGCTATGCTAAACAGCCTTTCCTAATAAAGACTAGCGGCTTGCATAGTAGTCCGTGCACGGATACCGAGGTCCTTAAATATACCTTTTCGGGCTTAAACTCGAACCACAAACACAATAACAACCCTAACCTTAATACAAACCTCGAATATCCACCCCCAGCATACGAGATGTCAAACTAAGAACAGCAACCAATTCTCCCTATAGATAAGCAACCTCGTGCTAAGGACGAGATGGTAGACCTAGAGCGACAACCAATTCTGCCTCTATACGAGCAACCTCGTGCTAGGGAAGCTCCCCAGGAGAACTAGTTCATAAAGCTTATTAAATACTCTAAGCCCGCACCGTTGTGCTCGTTCGGGTACGCTTCCCTCTATACCTTCAAGCACACTCCTAACTAAACCCTAGCTCTCCGTCCGACCCCTCGTGTTCTTGCAACTATAGGTGTTCGTGCAACCTTATATGTTCGTGCAAATTGTCCGTCGCATATGTCGCCCTAATCTTCGCCCTCGCCGTCATCTACTTCATATTCTCGAGTCCTTTGCGAGCTCCATGAAGAACCTTCTTCTCGGTATATATATTCCCTATTCCAAGTACTTTATCAAATCATGCTAATAATCCATGTAGCCAATTTGCTTACACTATGGAGTTCGGTTCGGTTTTCTGCACATGGATGGAGTAAGGGAGGAATGGGAAATGTAACTTTGGCACGGCATCTGGAGCATGGAAACACGGCGTTGCTTTCTCAGTTCTAGAGCATGGAGTTGCAAGCATAGGCAATAAAAGTCGACCGGCGTCAGCCTTTCCCACAAGGCTGAGGTTTTCTACATGCAGTAAACAACCACGTGACTATTCTCCCCCAAAGTACCCCTGAATTGTGGCTGAACTGGGGACTTTCCCGCGTCACCGTTGTGTTACATTAAGTGAAATTTGCTACATCTTGGTTGCAAGGTATCATTTGGATAATCCATATTTTGAGAGAGATACGTACAGTAGACCCTTTGGGAATTGGGACTGGCTCATATATTGAGATAATGTTGAATCTTGGCTAGTCCAACCTTGAGTAAATTAACATCCTGGTTGGTTACTGTTGCTAAGGTCTCAAATTCTAAGCCTCCCTGTATCGTCCTGAACTAAGCAAAGCATACAGTTAGCAACAGAGATGAGGGTATATTAGAAGGGATACATACCTCGAGATAGCCTTTAGGTATCATATCCAGTCTTGTCATAATCAGAACGGCTGACTCTGAACATCATAAAGCAACTTCCCATATATGCCACTCTCAATCGTAGCATTACTAAGGCTTTGCTCCAGTCCACGCTCTGGTATATTCATTATACTCGGTGGCCGATTTCCCAAGGCACCACTCTGGACTATGCCATTGCTAAGTCTCCTCTCACGTCCAGGTCCAGGAACGATCATTGTGGTCCCTAGCCGGTGCCCTAAGGGTCGACTCTCCACTGTACCGTTGCTAAATCTACTCTCAAGAACCTGTTTTATAACCCCTGGTGATAATGGAGCCCGGTTCCCGGACGTGCCACTTGCCACCGAATGATCGTGAATTCTCGATTCCGGCACCTGTTCCAGTCTCATCAATGGAGCTGGTTTTTGATTGCCTAACGTACCAGTCTCTCTAATGGGACTGCTCGGTCTCCTTTCAAGCACCCGCTCTGGAATTAGTGGTGTAGTAGGTGGATAATTCAAGCTTCTTGAAGGCGCCCTCTTAGCTTTTGATGTACGAACCTCTGGCTCATGGTATCCCTCGCTAGATGTCCTTGCATAAACCACCTGACTTCGAATTCCAGGCTCTGGAAGCATTGTGAAACTCACGGTCCCGCTTGAGCTCTCGACCGGAATCAAGCCACGTTCGAGCCAGAGATCCGGTGTTTGTCTCTGGATTGGGAAGGCCTCAGAACTTCTCACAGAACGTCCGGGACTCAACATTAGCGAATGGACTTGGGTTCCTGGATGTGGTTCGTTGAAAGCCTGATTCGGTAATCTTGAAGCAATTGCCCCTAATTCATACCTAGGCAGTGGGGCTACCTTTGTCGGGTTATTTGGACTAGGTCCAGAGCCATGGGGATTTCCGATCTTCGTCCCACTCATGTTCCCCGCTGGCATTTCAAGCTGCCTCTCCCTATGTACTTGATCTCGTGCCAATATCTGAACAGGAGTGACTCCTCTGTCCGCCACTGGATTACCGATAATTACCAGCGTGCTCTGACTTTCACCTTCAATACTCTTCTTCTCTTCAGTCCGACTTTTCCAGCCAAATCGAATTTTCTTGTATTCCGCCCTGATGCCAACGCCACCTCCGGGTGAGTCTCCGTGCTTCTCATTGAAGTTTATGTTCCCTATACTCGCTTCAAATTTCCTCGCCAATCGCGTCTTCGCTCTCGTCCTGTAATATAACATTGCCAATAATATGATGCTCAGTAGTATCAATGCCCCACCAATAAAACCGCCGATCACGGAAGCTTTCGTTATTCCGCTTCCGATAGGATTGTTTGCGGTGACTTGCCCAGCGCCAATAGCAGAATCGATTGAAGTACCCGCGCCAGAGGCCCTAGATGGAGGCTGAGGAGGGGTAGCTGAGGGGACAATGGAATTTCCTGACTGAATTCATCATTAGCTTGGTATTTTCTGGAGATTTGTAGACAGTTCCAAGAGGAACGATAACCTTACCATGCCTGTCCGACTTGTAGATAATGGCAGTGCAGATCCCTTGGTTGGTATCTGGCCTGTGAACGAGGGGACCGAGAAGGAAGTTAGAGTTGAGAAAGGTTTAGGTTTCTTAGTGGTCGCAGAGGATTCTAGGCTGAATGGAGCTGCTGCTACATCAGCAGTTGAGGAGCTTGGCGAAATTGTTGTGTCGTCTGATGGGAATGGGAAGATTCTGAGAGACTCGGAGCTTGGAGACGGGTTGGTAGACATCATCGGAGACATCTGTATCGGAGGGCTCTGCATTACCGGAATGGACGTGAATATGATAATCATACTCGTCAATAAGCTTTGAGCCTGACTAGGAGGCTGTTCAGATTTCACCTGGATAGATGTGATTACTGACGCTGATGACTGAACTTTAATCAAGCTCCGAACCTGGATCGAGTTCTGAACCTGGATCGGGCTCTGAACCTGTATGGAGGTCTGAGTCTCGATATTTGCGAACGGCGACCTTGACATTGAATGCATAGAAATAGAGATGGATGACTCGACCGAGCTCTCATTGAAGGTGTTTCCCACTCCTAACGTTAAAATCTTGGAAGGGTTCGAGCAGCAAGAGTTCCCCTTCCCTTCATCGCAGCAGAACTGTCCAAGAGTTGGATCTCCACACTGAAACACATCTACCTTTGAACCATCGTCAACTAGATAACAGAGAAGATAAGTTAGCTCCGTCGTGCGTGATGGGGGATAGCACTTACTGCCTTTGCAGAAAGTGGGACAGCCAGACCCAAAGTTTTTATCAAGACATGACCCTCTAGCAAACAGAGTCTGCCCCTCCTTCAGAACACATAGCTTATTTGTAGAACAGAACTCATTTGGCGCACAACACCTGCTCGTGGCATTATTAATGAAGCATGGCTTGTCGTTATCAGCTTTCGACGCATCGGGCAAGAAACACTGTGCCGACTTCGCTATCAACTCAGATCTTGGGAGGGCCGATGCCAGTACGGCATAGGTAAGAAGTAATCGAAGCAACATGGAGTTGTAAATTAGGCATTGGTATTAAAATGAAGAAGAAAAGCAAAAGAAACCAAAGGTCGCGGGGACTTTCAACAACTAAGCCTGAGCATCCTGACACAGAGCAAACAGACGTTTCCTGGTATGACCAATGAACAACACAGGGCTGATTAAAATAAGCTTTGATTCCCCATACTGTACCGTACCTTGAAGCAAGTAGACGAGAGGTCAAAGCAACGACGCCGCACAGATGACAAGTTCGAGAAATGCCGTGCAGTCCCACTCAGCCTTATGAACTGCTGCTGAGGCATAAACAACGGGCGTTCTCTGCCTAACCTAGAGCATATCTCTGAACAACGAGTTTAATAATCAAAGCTGCCAGGGATCGGTATTTCCAGGAGTAAGTGTGATTTGGTTGTTGAAAGTTGTATCAAACACACTTTGATGTCTCTGACGTTGATGAAACGAAACATCCCGCCGCGATAGTCTCGGTAAATCTCATGTTGTGCCCCCCGAGGGCCTTGACCTCGTGGAGAAATTCGAGAACATGCAATTGCAAACATGCCAGCTGTCAAGAACGGCTGCCAGGAACTTGAACATCTGTATTGCTCTAAAACCAGTGGAATCTAGGATCGGCTCCTGGTCTGGCACGGAGACCAAGCTATGCGCTAGCTTCTTGGCAGATACTGGACCAAGTCACGGAGGTCAGGTTGCTGTGAACAAAAAAGGCGGTACTCCCAGTTCGACCTGGATAGGATATTAAAGAACTAAAGAATGGCTAGGTGAAGTTGAATAACACAAGAAGCTTCGGATTTCAGGAATACTTGCATCTCTCGAATCGCATGGATATTCAAAGCAATGACCAGATAATTTCCAAGTGTCCAGGAGGATTGATTTCCTTTGAAGGCGTTCTCATTCTCTGTTGCTGGGAGAAGGCCCATTCCGAACTCAATTGTAGGTAGTTGTCAGAGAAGGTCCCTCTTTCTCTGACTTGTTGCAACACGGCACGATCTGATCAGGCTGACAAGTATAAACTTGAATCTTTTGGCCCCATGCCGAGAACAGCATCAGCCTTTTTGCACTGCTAGTTTTTGCTTCTTCTTTTGCCAAAGGAAGCAAGTCCTTGGATTCTTGAGGTATTATCGGGGGATTTTCCGTCGACAACATAAGCAGTGCAAGCACGGTGGTGAGTCCTTACAATTCAATATGGCCCATACTTTCAGGGCCATTCGCTGCTCCATTGTCCATTTCCATTCCTGAAGTTCTCCTTCTGGGCTCTTTGAGACCTCCGGCATCTCTGAGGATCCTATGAAGCGCATTTCCAAAGTTGACGTTCATTCCTTTGGCTTTCAGGGAGCTGCCGAGAGCCTCCAAGGTTTTTGTGCAAGGCGTATCTGAATCCTCAATCGCCTCAGTTAGGACAGAGGCATCAACAAGTTACGCTTTCTAGGGACTTGGTTGCTGCAATTATCGCTCGTTGGTGGATAAAGGCAAATGGTCCTTCCCAGTCGGCCATTCTTCGTAAATACCTCGTTTGTAGTTTGATATTTAGGGCTAGCTCAACCATCGATCCCGAACAGCAATAGATCTATTCCAATCATTTCTGCTGAGTAGGGTCGATTTCGCTCAGAACGAACGTTGCAGAAGAAGTCTCCGTTTGCAGTGGCCGAGTCCAGGATCCGTAGTCCGGGTCGAGAAACGTCAAGTGACAGTGAACAAGTGTGTTGTCAAAATCAGCTTTGATTAGATTGTGTTGAGGTTGTAATGAGTCTGTGGCAGTCAACTTGAACATGGGTTTTTTGGCTCGTGATGTTGGGATGTTTAGAAAGATTAGCTATTGTTGGGTATCAACCAATACGTCTCAGCGCGTTAAAGTGAGTTGAGGGATGTTGCATTCAAAATGCCGAACAACGGCCCACGTCTGCTTTGCTCTCCTTGCTATGTGATGCATTGATGAAGAGGACTTGGTCTCAAGTCCAGGAGTTCTGATGTTTGTCAGATACTTCCAGACATCATCAATAACCGAGACCCAGGGGCCGGCCCGAGCCCGACCCGATCCCTACGAAGCGGCTATGAGCTCCCCTGAGAGGCTGAGAGGGAAATACCCGGCCGAAAAAGCATCCATGCTAAAATTTCTCAAAACCCATATCCACAGCCCAGTCGAAGCCGTATAGCATCTGATCTAATTCTTGGTCTGTAGCCAACATGACTCTTACCATGCCTCCCAAAATCCATGACTCCATGCGCACCCTCCTCTCAAAACGCAAGTCCAACTCGGCACTCCGAGCACTAAGCACCTCCCCCACCACCTCCCTCGACTTCTCCTCGAACGACTTCCTCTCTCTCTCCAACTCCCCCCTCTTCAAAGAAGCCTACCTGGCTGAGCTCACCACCAATCCCTTGTTTTGCCTCGGAAGCGGAGGCTCCCGTCTTCTGGACGGGAATTCTCCATATGCCGAAGCACTCGAGAAAACCATCGCTAAATTTCACAATGCTCCTGCTGCACTACTCTTCAACTCCGGGTTTGATGCCAATTCTGGATTCTTTACTTGTGTACCGCAAAGGGGCGATTTGGTGTTTTATGATGAGTTCATTCATGCGAGTGTCCACGAGGGGATGCGATTATCGAGAGCGGGGAAATGTGTGCCGTTTTCTCATAATTCGGTGGGGGGGTTGGAGGGTCAGATTAAGGAGAGTTTGAGGACTGATGAGAAAATTAGAAGGGGGGAGAGCAATGTTTTTGTGGCGGTTGAGAGTCTGTATTCGATGGATGGGGATCTTTGTCCGATTGCGAGGATTGTGGCCATGGTTGAGAGGCTTTTGCCGAGGGGTAATGGGCTTGTTGTGGTTGATGAAGCTCATTCAAATGGTATCTATGGAGAGCATGGGAGAGGAATTGTGTGCAGTTTGGGCTTGGAAGACAAGATATTTGCTAGACTTCACACGTTTGGCAAAGGCTTAGCGTGCAACGGAGGTATTTGTCTCAGTCACTTCCCGAAACCAACAAAACTGACAACTCAAAGCTGCAATACTGTGCTCTCCACTTACAAGAGAATACTTAATTAATTATGCCCGGCCCTTGATCTACACCACATCGATGTCTTTCCCTTCACTAGCAGCCATCAAAACCGTATACTCACTCATGGAGGAAGGAGCCACCAATCCAGTAAGCCGAACAAAGCTCTCAGACGTCTCCATTAACTCAATTAACCACTCTTCTTCACTAGCTCATCACCTACCTCCAAGACCTCATCTCACACATGTACTTCCAACTCCTCTCCCTAACCCCCTGCATCCAAAACCTCTCATCCGGTGTCCCTCTCCTCCAACTCCCATTAGAAGTTCCCCAGTCACCTATCTTCTCGCTTCTCACTCCCGAGCCCAGGAGTTTGGCAAAACACTGCCAAGCTGCTGGTTTCATGGTGAGGCCGATTGTGCCACCGACCGTACCACAAGGCACTCAGAGGGTGAGAGTGTGTTTGCATGCTGGAAATAGCTATCAGGATGTTGAGAGATTAGTGGTCTGTATTAAGACTTGGCTGGAGAGTAGAGGTTCAGTTGACAGTAACGAGGGGAGGAGGCTTGCTAAGTCTATGCTGTGAATGTGTATGCGGGTCAATTTACGTCGAGTTAGAACGAGAGCCAGGAGACTTTTCTTTACAGCACTCTTGGAGATGTGATATCTGAAGTATAGGCACACAGGACTGTATGTAGTTGAATTGGAATAACGTTCCATCCCCTGCTGATGCTGGGACCTGCCCCTCTCAAAACTGACAGAATCTGCTACAAAAGCGAATTCTGCCTCTACAGCCTTCATATAATTAACCCTTTCAAAAACAATTACATTCCCAAGCACGTTTTCATCTCAATGCCTCAACTGCATCTCCAGGACCCCTCGCCCAACCCCAACTTTGTGCCAATTTCAAATTTCCTCAAAACTTCCTCATGTCTCAACTGCTGCTACTGTTCCTTCAAATCCCCAATTCCAGCAACACTTATTTATGATCGCACCACGCAACATAAATACCCCAAAGCAACCCAACTAGTCCCACACCTTTGCTATGCTACGCAGCACGACTCGCTCCCAATAATCCACTCATCCAATCCACCCCAACCGTCCCGAAAACATTAAAACTTCATCAACTTCTATTTCTCAACCACTAGATGAACTTCAACCTGCCTTCGTAATTGCCCCATGTGCAACCACAACTATTGGACCAATGGCCGGGCATTAGACGAGTTTTTTGGTGCGTCGGACCCCTCAAATCAATAAGTAGGGTTGATAGATTCTGGTATTTTGAGTCAGTATAAGTATGTAGATCGTTTACTTGGTGTTGAGATCGCAACTATCTTGGTTATTTTAAATCAGTCTATGATTTTGTACGGTCTGACTCGCAATGAAATATATTATGGCGAGTTGCAGAACCTACTAGCTGTAGCTGATATGTTAGATATAGCAGCCAGGCTTAATTACAGCCGACAAGGCCCAGGTGCAGGCAGGCACTTATTTTGGCACCAGGGGCAAGAGGACAAGCAAGGAAGGCTTTTTTAATGAATTATTTCATTTCATGCGTGATTCACTATCAAGTGGTCACTAGTATAACTCTCTATCCCAGAGTAAATCGTCGCCACTGCAGCTCGCGCCGCACCCTATCTTGGCACAAGATTCTATCTATTCAGCGGTCGTAGCTTTTGGTTTTCCAGAATTCATCCAGGCAAAAGCAGACGCGCCTCCAACCGGATTCGAACTCCTCGGAATCGTCGCGATTGTCCTAGAACCCTTCTGTTCCTCAGAACCGGCTCTCTTGGATTCCCATCTCAGGGGTGCGGCGGTTTCGGCGGAGCTGACAGTGCTTTTTCTTCGTAACTCGCCGGAGATGCGGGGTGGCGGGGCGGGTTCGTAGGTGGAGCCTGTGCGGGCCGTGGAGGAGGAACGGGAGGAGAGGCTTGGGGCGGAGTTGGGTTGAGAGATGGATTTGGAGGGCTTAAGGACTTTCATACCTCGGCCGCCACGGGTGGCACGTTGATAACCACTTGTAGGTTCATTCTCGGCGCCGCTAATTAATGTGCCTTGACGCCAGGACCCCCAGATTCCAGTGGAGGATTCACGGCGAGCTGAGTCGGTTGAAGTGCCTACGTCAAAAGATTCGGGTTCCGTGACTGACATCTGCTTATCGGGGTCAGAGAAATTGCCGTTAGCAGCTGCGCTTGTACTTCTGATGCTAGAGGCTCGATCACGGTTACTCGATTCTGGTGCGAAATTCGCTTCTATTGGGGATTGGAGGCCATCGATATTTTCTGGATGTGGGTCAATTGAGACATCCGTAGCACTCTGTCCAAACTCGCTTGGTGTGGTAGAGGCAACCTCGGATGCTGGCTCGGACTTTGTCTTCGATTCAGTGGGTATGAATGACTGGGCCGTAGCCTTCAACTCAGTCGTCTCAGGTGAGATGTAGCTCGTGCACAAGTTCTTGAAGATATTCTCATCTTCAGGCCTCACAAACGGAACTGAGAGCTTATTGCGGCTATCCCCATACAATGTCATAAGGTTTTGTGAGAACAGTATATCTGCTTGGTGTGATCTGAGTGTATCGCTGCCGAGGAAGACACGGATTCCCTTCGAACTAGTTCGCTGAGTGAGACCAATGATTTCAAATTCGGCTGTCAAGGCAGGTAATTGAGGAGCTGGACTATTCGACCTAGAGTTTGGCTGAGTGATTACTGCTTCAGGAAGATAGACGGGGAGTCTAATGGTTTGTCGGCCCGTGACACCTTTCTGTGCTTGCCCAACCAAGCCGAGTTCTTTCACAAGAGAGTAGTCGAGGACTGATCTTTGAGAGCCAGTGCAGACAGCGGCGTAGATAAGGGCATTGTGAGAGAAGTCTGTGTTCAACCAGCATCGGATGATTGAAGGAACGGATCCAAGAATAAACAAGCCTGGTGGGGGGTCGGGCATATCCAGTGGGGAATCCTCACCATCTCCGATGATGAAATTGGTATCCAGGCCTAAGCTGCTCGTTCTTCCGGACTGAACAGAGTGCATTGAGTGAACAGAGTGGCCAGCCGAGCTATGTCTTCCGTCCGATCTATGGGACTGTGAGCGTTCTGTCATGGGATGGCTTCCAAATCCACTACCAGGACGGACTGGTCCGAACTCTCCTGAATTTCTAGAGCCAGCTGCCCAGTTTGAGCCTTGCAAAGCACTGACATCAAACCGTACACTGTTGGCTCGTGAGGCGCCCCGTCGTACTGGCTCCTCCTCAGCATCCAGCTGTAAACTTCCCAGTAAGTTCTGGCTTTGTTCATCATCAAAGTCATCAAAAACATCAGTCGTAGCAATAGGACCTAGTAATTCAGCTATTAGTATATTGTGGTGAAATTATTTGCAGAGTTCACCTTACGTTGCTGGGGCGTTCCACTCAAAATCCCGGGGAACGGGGAGCCAGAACCCCAGACTGACTTGAGAGCAGCATCGTCGGCCTGGCGCTTCTCCAATCTCAAAAGCCGATCTGCATGGTTGATTTGTACAGCTTGGACATGCTTGACATCCATCTGAACATGGTAAAATTCTTCTCGGGAGACCGCGAACTGCGGATCCATGCCCAATCACCGTTTGCAGAGCAACAGACGACAGATTGTGTTACCAGACAATTTCGTTATTTGGATTTCAGGTTCAAATAGACGTCTACCGGAGTATTCTTACCAGATCCAGAGGAGGTTGAAGCTGCAGTTCTTTCGAAGTCGAATTTGGTGGTAAAGATCGAAGTTGTGAAGGCTGAAGCAGTGCTGTTGTTCCCTGGTCTGGCAACGAAATGTCCCTAACAGTAGTCTGATTCAAGATGAGATCCAGCTCCCATTAGATCCTGAGTTGGTGAATGCCGATAGTCACTTGTGCTAGGTCTGTGACGTCTCGAACTCTTTGTCCCCCGCTAGCAGAGTGATTCTCTTGGAAATGTCTCTTGCTTGCAAGCAGCGGTCACAGTATCCACCTCCCCCGCCGCATCGACCTGCGACCGTCGGTCACTTCCCTCTTTTCTGGTACCACCCTAGAGTTTTGTATGTATCCCAGCCTTGGGCGAGGTTTCTGCAGATTGAATTTGTAAAGCTTAGGGGAGAGCGTTGGTCTCCTAGGTGTGTCCTCTGTTTGGGGAAAGGGCGGGAGAGTAGCTCAAGTTAATCTGCCAACTCGCTGCCAACTCGTCTCGTTTATGTTTGGTGTAGATGGCTATTGGCAGAGTAGTGTCAGGTGTGGGATGATTGGAATCGATAGCAGGTTGGGGTAACGAAACCTGGTGGGAGGGACGTTACAAAATAGTCACTCAGTCGAGGAGTGATTATCGGGTGCAAGGATCGTTCTTTGGAGATGCGGGATTACTGAAGTCCTGCTTTTCGTGGTAGATGTGAGTTTCGAGATAGAGTGAGAGATGGGGCGGCAGTCAATAGTTTGTTAGTGAGCTGTGAAGCGGCATAGAGTCGTCGAAAGCAGAGACGATCTGATAGCACCGATATGAAGCCGTCCCCAGATTCCATGCAGGGATCTAGCGGCAACCTAGAAAAGGATGCGTCATTGGAGGGGTTTTAAAGCCACGAAAAGTGCCACTGGATTACTTGTACTTAGAATGCTACAGTACGGCTCTTACTTTGTATTCTCATGAGCATCTTAACCCGTGGTGTTGTTGTTTTGCCCACTCTATTCTGTTCCTGCGAATAGCCTCGTTACCCATTGCCCCTTTTCGTCCCATCTCCTTTCGTACTTCGGACTTTCATCTTCACAACTTAACTTGTCTACAATAACTATACTTGATTTGCCCTATCAAAACGTCCAATTCATCACTGAAATTGTTCTTAATCGTGTTTTCCAAATACCAATGTCATCTGATGATTTAATTTTTATTAGGCAGCGAGTAAGCAGCAAATTGCTTCCTGCTTGGTGAATATCTAGTCATCTTCGATCACTGGATTGCTTTGAATACTCAAGTCTCCACGATCATTGAACTTGTCACAGTAAATTAAAAAGCTGTATTGCTCATAGTTTAGGGTCTCTTTATATGATTAATTTATAAAATCGTCTAATTCATCTGAAGCGCACACCCTAAGAGCGAATTATCCCCTTTGACGAGTCTTGCCGTAACACCGGTCTATTAAAATTCTAAGCAATTGGGGTATCACTGCTCTCCAATGCCCGGTGCAACTGACCAATGACTACATATCTGTTAGATACTCTCTCTTCATTTTACGGAAAGGCACAAGGTACTCACGGAAACACCCACGAAGGGTTATTAACAGGTTCCTCCGCCCACTCCTCCCCAACACGGGACTTCACTGCATCAAAAAATGCCTTGTACCCAGCCCCGCTCAAGTGAAGTCCGTCAACAAGCAACATCCTTAGCCCTTTGCTATCACCTTTTCCCCACGTTCTCGTTAAGTGATCATCAGTATGGCTTGAATTCAGTATCGCTACCCTTGAGAGCATTGCATTCCAAAGGTCCACAAGCACAACTTTTTGATCTTGAAACTCATCTACTAGTCTTCGGACGACGTCCGCATATTGGATGACGAGTTCCCGGTTCCGGGTAAGAGGTTGGCCCTTCTTTAAGCCTTCTGCTTCGAGTTGGACTTCGTTGCAAAGTGGTGGCGTTACGAGAAGGATAGTTGGATTGTGAGCGGCGATACAGGAATGAGAAAGGATTTGCCGGAGATTGTTTTCGTACTTTGCAAGTGGGACATGTTGGCGAGTTGGGCTTTCAGGAAGACAGGAATCATTAGATCCGAGAAGGAGAAGCTAACTGAAGATAAGCAAACAAGATGCAGAGAAACAGTACCGTTTGAGTGAATGATAGCTTGTATTGTGCGGATAGGAAGTGCATTTCCGAGATTTGAGAGATTCAGGGAGGCTGAGTCCAGTGTCTTATTGTCTCAATACTGGCTGAGAATGAAACAACGCAGCGAGATAATGCCAACGTATCGCTATGAAGAAACATAATCCTGAAGTGAGATATGATAACTTACAATGTAGTCAACCTTCACGCTTGAAGGTGGTGGAACGAGGTCTTCTAGAATAAGAAGGGTCTGAGTGGTGTTGTAGCCGCTCGAGAGAGAAATCAGCTTTGAGCATATAGTGTAATGCACGTGTTGGAACACTTACGAGGCCATGATTGATTACATCAAGCCGTCGCTGACAATCTGTTAACAATATCATGAGAAACCGGTTATTAAAAATCCTTGAGGGTGTGATAGTCATGGATGCCAAGGTACGAGCATCGTAGGATCAGAATCTAGACTCACGTTCTTCGAGAGCAGCACCAAATGAGAAGCCATCCCGTAGGAAAGAGCTGTACTGAACAATTGAATCGCCGAGCAGCAGGAATTGAGGGACCTTATTTGGTGGCATGGTGTTGATATTTCGACTGGGGTAGGACAGATGCCGTAGTGCAACACACGAGTGAGTGGAATGCGGAGTGAAGGTCCGAGGTAAGTTTAAAGAACTCCAGTACAGTACGGGGGGAGTTACTGGCTCATGTAGAAACTTGTACTGTAACTTGTACTGTAACTTGTACTGTAACTTGTACTGTAACTTGAGTTTGTGTATCTGCCAACGGGACCTGTTCAGACTTCGGCTGCAATGAGGCATTCCACCTCCGAATGCCATGCAGTTGCGGCTACCGAGATGCGGCCGCTTCAATAGGCTGTGGTTTGCTGACGTTTAAGGGTCTTTTGTTTTTGTGGCGACGAAATTACGAGTTACAGTACGAGTCATGGCGCTGAGTGGCTAGTCCCATGGTATATAAATATGAGGTCTTGGATCAGCTGGAAGTTCCTACAGTACTGTAGCAAGGGGGGGTGGCTTTGTAGGGGTTGCAGGTTGCCCGTATTTGAATCACTACTAGCATCTTGTGATTCCTGTGCAACATCACATGGAATCTTACAAAACTGGGCATGTATGTACTGTACTCTAGGTTGTCTGTAATCCAGAGGTACTTCATTACGAGTTACGAAGTTATAGCCATGTGGACATCTCGAGGCTTACAGTATGACCACCCAGCTTATTCCTTATTCCTTATTCCTTACTCCTTTCTCCTTACCCCCTTCTCCAACCTCCATTCATTTACCCTTATGACTTGTGTTACCCATTCACACCTTTCGTCGGTGCAGCCATGATCTGATCTAATCCCCCCCTTCATTAATAAGACGTCTTTCTTGCCATATATATTCCTTAGCTTTGCACACAGTGATTAAGACATAAATGTGCATTTCTAATTCCAGTTCCAATTCCAAGGTCCCATGTTACAAAACCCGTGCTCAACTCGACGCCTTCCTGCCTGACGAACCTGCCCTTGTTTATGTCTGTTGTCTCTATGTACCTTTTTGCTCTGGTTTATTATTTTGCTTTGCCTCCCAAAATCCCCCGTCGTGGCTGCTTCCAACAACACCAGTTCTAACCCGAATTGCAAATAAACCCGCTCGTCCCCCTCGTCCCCAACCCTCACCAGTGGTCCCACCGCGTCAAACGCTCCCCACTTCCGTCGAAGGATGTACAGACTTCCGAGCTCGTGAGACCTTTCACCATGACAGGCAGAGGGCGTAAGAAGAGCTTGTCCGGCCGGTCAGGTCGTACAAGTGAGGGTCTTCTAAGTATGACACAAGGGGTTCCAGGGTCTGCGGATTCTTCGCAACCGCCATCACCAACCTTCCGGAGAGCAGACTTAACCCGCTCGCAGAGTAACCTCGACGCACCAGACGAGAGGAGCCCACTGCTGCAAAGTGCTGGAAGATCGAGGATTCGAATTCAGTCTGCTGCCGACCCAGTGAAGCCTTCACTTACCAGGAACCACAGCCTTAATGGTAAGGCTGGGCCATGTTTCTTTTGAGCTCTTAGGAGAGCTCCCCCCACCTTTGCTAGAACTTCTTAAACTGACATGTCCCTTGCAGGAAGTCTGCGAAGTACGAGGCACCACAGTCGCGTGGGATCATGGACTCAACGGCTGGCTACCGCCTTGAGTAACAAGGACCCTATGCGAGAGTCCAAAGGCTCCATTCACGCTGATGAACGAGTTTGGTATGATCAGTTTACCTCGATCGACTGGGTACACGATAGTCTCGCGGATGCATACCGAGTTAAGGCTCTTCGAGCCCGAAAAGACTGGCGGGGGCGGGTTCAGAATTTCTTTGATGGAGCCCAGGGCTGGATACTGAGTGCGCTGGTGGGGTTCCTGACTGCAGTGATCGCATATTGTGTTGATGTTTCTGAAGCCCCAGTCTTTGACTGGAAAGATGGGTATTGCATAGATGGATTTTTGATCAGTGAGAAGGTAAGTCGGTCACGCTCTGCCTTTTCCTGTTCATTGTACTTGGGATTTTGTGGTGCTCTTTGTATCACGACCTATATCTTTGTTATTAGAAGAGTACCTCAACTCTTCTACCTTTATCCTTTCCCCTCCTGACGCCTTTTCCGCATCAAGCATTTATCAGGAGATAAAAAGCTAACCTAGTACTCAGCTATGTTGTCCAGACGGCGGCCGTTGTTCTGCTTGGAAATCCTGGTCAAATTACATCCAGATCCCCGGAATCAGCGAGGAGTTTGTGGAGTACGGGATATTTGTTTTCCTGGTCGTTGCTTTTTCAACGGCTTCTTGTCTTTTGACTCTCACAACAAAAACGATCGTTCCCTCGACCTACAACCTTTCTACTCTTGATGAGAATTTGGGTGCTCTCCGTGGCCCGGATCCGGCCGAAGATGGAGCTACGAGTCCTACGAACATTCAGGAAAACAACGTCGGAGAGCCTATGGTCTACTACTCCGCCGCCGGAAGTGGTGTCGCCGAGGTTCGAGTCATCCTCAGTGGTTTCGTGCTTCATGGATTCCTTGGTATGAAGACACTCATCATAAAGACGGCTGCGCTTATATTGAGCGTGGCTTCCGGCCTAAGTTTAGGAAAGGAAGGCCCTTTCGTCCACATCGCAACTTGTGTTGGAAATATTGCCTGTCGATTGTTCTCCAAGTACGATCATAATGATGCAAAACGCAGAGAGGTACTTTCAGCCGCCGCCGCTGCTGGTGTTGCAGTGGCTTTCGGGGCACCTATAGGCGGAGTTCTATTCGGCTTAGAAGAGGTTGCATATTTCTTCCCCGCGAAAACACTCTTCAGAACTTTCTTCTGCTGCATTACAGCTGCTCTGAGCCTGAAATTTCTCAACCCTTACGGCACTAACAAAGTCGTGATATTCGAGGTCAGATATCTGACGGACTGGGAATTTTTTGAACTGGGTACTTTCATCCTCGTCGGAATGCTTGGAGGTGCTGCTGGAGCTATCTTCATCAAGGCTTCACGGTCATGGGCGAGGTCATTCCGCAAGATTCCAGTTGTGAAGCAATGGCCTCTAGTCGAAGTCATGTTGGTAGCTCTGCTCACGGGTCTTGTCAGCTACTGGAATCCGTTTACGAAGATTCCCGTCGCCAAATTGCTGTACAACCTAGCAAGTCCTTGTGATCTGAACAAACCAGATGAGATGGGCCTCTGTCCGAAGGATATGAATGAGATACTTCCTGTTGTGTGGATATTGATGCCTGCATTTTTTATCAAGGGAATTCTGACTATCATTACCTTTGGAATTAAGGTTCCTGCTGGAATTTATGTACCGTCAATGGTAGTTGGAGGTTTAGGAGGTCGTCTCATTGGCCACTTGGTTCAATGGACTGTCCTTCGATTCCCAACTAATCCTGTCTTTGGCAATTGTGCTGCACATGTCACCGGCAATTCTTGCATTACACCTGGAGTGTACGCTCTTATTGCTGCAGGCTCGACTATGTGCGGTGTTACCAGACTGTCGGTGACCTTAGCAGTAATTCTTTTTGAATTGACAGGCAGTCTTGACTATGTCCTCCCATTTTCACTTGCTATTCTTGTAGCAAAGTGGACTGCTGACTTTATGGAACCACTCAGTATCTATGTAGGTCTTGTCTGTATTCTTGCTATAGTTGTCATAGCTAACATATCCTAGGATTTGTTGACCAATTTAAACTCCTACCCATTCCTCAACAACAAGCACAAGCCAGTCTTCACATCCGACCTGGCAGATATTGTCCCTCGTGTCCGTCGCGAGCGAATTATTGACATCTCATCGTCTCCATTAGTATCCGCCAGTACCCTTCGCCGGAAGCTACAAGGACTCCACCAAGCAGGAGAAGTTGACGGCGGCCTCCCAATCATTAGTAACAATGTCCTCGTTGGTCTGATTCCTGCTCCAGACTTGGAATTTGCTTTAGACAATCTCATAGATGAGCCCAATAGCTTGTGTTTGATGACCAAGGTCCAAAGACTGGATGACTCGGACGACGATTTCTCTCCTGATCCGACGGACTTCACGCAGTTCATTGATCCTGCTCCACTGGCACTGGATATTCACTCGCCCATGGATCTCGTCTATGAATGCTTTGTGAAACTTGGACTTAGATATGTTTGTGTGACCAGGGGCGGTCTCTACGCCGGATTGGTAAGCCCCCCTCCCCCCAACCAGCTCCATTCCCACCATTCATAGAACTCAACACTAAGACCCTTCTAGACGCACAAAAAAACCTTCGCAAAGTACATGCGCGAACTAGAGGAGAAAGAAGGCCACGAGTAGAACGTTCGCCCGGACATCATTCGCATTCGCCTTCAGTTTGTTCCTCCATTTTCGGCATCAGTGTTGGCTTTTGGCATAGCGTATTTTGTATACATACCCCTTTCTTGTATGTTCGTTGGTCTAGCAGCATGAGTGTGTGCATAGGATCGGCGTATGCTGCTTTTTGTTTGACGGAGTTACGTGAGGAATGCACTTGGGAGGTGTTTCGTGGCCAAGATTCAGAAATTGCAAGATTGAGAATGGCATTTGCATTAATAACCTGCATTACATGGTCATACCAGCTTGCTTGTGATGGATGCTATGCTATGCTCGTAGTGCTTATAAGTAATGATAAAAAATAGAGCTGTGATGTAAGAAACATAACGTCCCTCCCTAGGTGGCGAGAAAAAAATGATATGTACTTTAACTTTAAGTATCTCAAACCCACATTAATACCTCAAATCTTATAGGTATAAGTTGGGTTCCGTAGCCACTCCTGAACACTTTGGACCCCTCCTAGAAAATTACGTTCGCATCGTCGCCCTCGCGCCTGATTTGCGGAAAGCTTTTATAGCGTAATATAGTTCCTTTACCACAGCTCCACCATCAAGCGCCTATTACTCCTAATATTCATAAAAGGGTCGTATCTGAGCTTCAGGTCTCATACTGGAAATCGCCGTCAGCCTTGTGGTTGCTGTACCCGCAAATTTGTCAGTGCCTCCAATACAAAAGTAACTAACGATTTTTGGTTAGAGCGAACCGACCCCACACCTCCCATGTGCATAACGAGTTTCAACACCAGCGAGGCTGAGGCACTCCTACTCAGCAGTCTCCAGCTTTAGAAAATTCTTGAGAAATGGCTACTGTAGTCAGGTAAATATACCATCCAACATCTAATTGAGGTATTGCTAACCATTACACAGTGCTCGAGTCTCCAATCCCGCTCCTCTGGACTACGCAACGCCTCCATTTCCCTCCCTTTACTGGCCTCTCCATGTTAAGCCAGGCGTTGCGAATTACCTTTACTACTCCCACGACATCTGGCGGTTTACGCTGCTATGGACTCTTATGATAATGGCAATCTTCCACGGGGTGGTTGCTGTGTTCGCGGTGTTGATACAACTGCGAAAAGGGAAAAACGCCTGGCAGTATGTTTGGATTATACCTCTGGTCTACGCTCTTGTTGCCGGGGTTGAGGCTCTATTAGCTGGGAGCTTCGTTGGCTTAATGTGAGTAATCTTCTATCGAGATGTCATTGGTACCTTGTAATCAAAGTCGATTGTTAGGGATATTCGCTGATGAATCATAGTTTGGGAGCTGTTTACAATGCCGGATATTTTAAGATGTCAACATGGATCCCATTCGTGTGGTCTTTGATCAATGTCCTGGTACTAATTTTATCTTCATTTTCGATTCAAGGTGGTCTATGAATATCATCAAATCAGGACTTGAATGCAATATTCTCCCTTGCCAACGGCAGGCTGCTTAGAAACCAGTATGCTCTGCTTTTGCCATAACCTGCTCTGGCTTTTCAGATCTAGAAAGCGTTGGATCAGGCACCTTTGGCTCAACCTTCTTGATGATCCGTGCAGGGTTACCAGCTACGACATGGAAAGGTGGAACGTCTTTCGTTACTACACTTCCAGCTCCGACGGTTGAACCTCTGCCAATTGTTACACCCGGACAGACAACCACATTTCCTCCACTATAGTAGAGTTAGTGATATCCTTTCAAGGTAATATCGATTAAGCTTTAGAGAAGAAGGAGAACATTGAGGTGAAAGGGTGGTGTCAACGAATTTGACTTGGACTTACAACCAACAATCTTCGCCAATGGTAATGGGACTACCAAGCTCGGGCCCGTTTGTACCATTGCGCAAGAAAGGATCAAGAGGGTGTGTGGCGGCGTAGAAGGAGCAATTAGGGCCCACAAGCGTACGAGCTCCGATGGTAATAATACAGGTATCGAGAAGAGTGCAGTTGAAGTTGATGTAAACACCTTTTCCAATTCTGGACGAGGTTAGCCGAGTGAAGCTTGGATCCCGGAATCTTTTGACTACCTGAGATTGGTGCCGTAATCCACCTTGATGGGCCCATCTATATATGCTTCATCCTGTAAGAGAGTAGCCTCCTCCTCCTGGTCTTTTCCTTGAGGTGGTAAAGGTGATTTGTCGTCAATAATGCTAGCAACGGTCAGATCAGACCTCCAAAAGAAATACACTATTTCCATCCAATTGAAACAGAGCCCAAAGTCACAAAATACACCAAATAGGCAAGGATTCCTCACTCTCTCCAAAGCTTGACAAGCTCTCTCCGAGATGCTTCTCCTGCTTGGTTGAATCGATGACAAGCATGATGGCACCTGTTCCGCTTTGCAGTGAGCTTCGGAAGAAAAGCATGGTACAACTCTCCCCTCATCATCCGAGCTTCATTCTCTCTTTCGTCGATCTTGTCTGTCATGTTTGAGTCTTAGTTGAGAAGGAATGGAGGCTGGCACTCTTAACAGCCTATTGATGTTTCTCGGGTTTCTTGGCCTTGTGAGGACCTAGGACGGCAGGAACGGACCGGATTTACGTATTTGCAGTGAAAGTGCAAAATGCTACTACTGTACTTCGTTGCTTGGGAACTGGTACTGCTTTATATAAATCCATGCATGCCGGTATCACCAACCCCGAGATACTAACAACTCCGAGAGTTTATACTGCCTGGTACGAAAAGTATTCCTATTTTTAATAGCAGTTGGCGGTGTGTCGGGGCAAATATTGTGAACTAACTAGACTTGCTGCGGGCACAATAGGGAGAGCAAAAGCAAAATGAAGCTTCCTTCCAAGAAATTAAAACCGCCCAAATTACATGAAGCTTTTTAAACACTCTAGCTACCTGGTATCTCCAAGAGCTCAGGACTATCCACACTGCCATGAATTACTCAAGTTAGCTTGACTATTTAAGCTGTCCTGAATGTTTACGCAGTTCTTGAACACTCAGCTGTGCCACTTTTGTCCTAGCTTCATTCACTTACACTACTTGCATGCAGAGTCCATGAGTCTCACCGCCGAATTCTAGATTATCTTTCTCTCTTCAATCAAATTCTTGACGCCTTCGCCTTCTTAGAAGTACACCGCCAAGGCTAGTGCAATATTCTGCCGCCCCTCAATACAAAACATCCAAGGGTCACACAGCCTCGTGGAATGAACGACATGCTCAAGGTTCTATTTTTCCATTCTTTCACTTCTTGACACTCTTTGTTCCCAACTTCTCTCTCCCAAAACCTACATCATGAGACCCTGATAACTTAACACCCTAAACACCTCACCATGGCCCAAGAAAACGGCTCCGCCCACGACTCGGACTCAGACTCGGACGCCCACGCCCCCAGTCACCGACGAACCTACCTCTCCAAAGCCAGCTCCCTAATAAATGACGGCGGACTTGGATACGCCGCCACAGCACCACCAAATTCTATACTTCGCCCAAAAATGAGTCCCAGACCCTCGGGCAGGCCCTCGGTCATAGCTCTAGAAATAGCCACCGCTCTCGACAACCATGAATCCCAATACCTCCCCCACCACCCCAAATCCCTCACCGGCATCGCCATGCGCTCCTTTCTCATGGGCACCACCCTAATCTCTGCCCTCACACTCTCCCTCTACCTCTTGCTCACTGGCTCAGCGCTCTGGCGCGCACCCTTGTTCATCGCCTCCCTCTCGCTCTTCCACTTCCTCGAATTCTATACCACAGCTTTAGTAAACACTCCCTCGGCAGCTGTGTCCAGTTTCCTGCTCAGCAGTAATGGATCTGCATACACAATCGCCCATACATCCGCCTTCTGCGAGACGCTCCTCTCACATTTCTTCCTCCCGGCTAAACTTCTACCCACACCTCTCCATTCCCTAGTCCTGTTCACGGGTCTCTCGCTCATCGTCCTTGGCCAAAGCATCCGCAGCACAGCCATGCTTACCGCAGGCTCGAACTTCTCGCACATAGTCAAGTACCAAAAAGCCTCCACCCACACCCTCGTCACTACGGGCATCTACTCCGTCCTCCGACATCCCTCTTATTTCGGCTTTTTCTGGTGGGGAATCGGGACACAGTTAGTTTGCGGAAATTTAGTATGTTTGGCCGGGTATGCGTATGTTTTGTGGAGGTTTTTTAGTAGTAGGATCAAAGGGGAGGAGGATTTGTTGGTTAAGTTTTTTGGAGAGGAGTATGTGGCTTACAGGGGGAGGACGAGGGTCGGTATTCCATTTATTAAATAAGTGGGGGCTTTTTTTGGAAGGGATTTGGGATGAGCTGTAACTTTATGCTGGCGTTGGGGGTCATGGTTGGGAGGTTGGCTGGAAGTTGGAGTGATGTGAGGTTGGGTTGAGCCATAATGATAATACGTGGAGAGAAAGGCACTGTGCCGAGACGAATCTATTGTTCAGGGGTCTCAAATTTCTCCCTCGCGAGAAAATGAAGTTATAGTTAGTGTACCGTTATTCTTTAGCTATTTCTCTACTATATAAGGATCCGGTTTGCGGTGAGAAAATACCGCTGTTGTGGTTATGCTGTCGATCACCCGTCGAGCGTCGATCGTAAGGCTAGGTGGTTTTTGTCAGATGTGTTAAGTACGGTCCTCGATGGAGCCGGCATTTGGGAGTGCGTCGCCGAACTCGTTTAATATCCGTAGCCAGAGCTGTGTAAATGGTGGGTACCTTGAAGCATATTCGTTAGAACTGCTGCTTCCGCTGCCTGACCTCATAGTTACAGACCTAAAATAGTGGGATGATCCTAAGTGGCTGTTCTTCTTCCACTTGGTCATTCTGGCATATCTCGCAAGGGGTATGCGCTGAGGCCGTGATCCGGAATGGCCGAGAGAGGTTGGCCAGGTTGGCCAGCATGCGGAGGCGGAAGAATTGAAAGTACGTATCATTAAGGAAACCAAACATCTAATGAAGCTCAGTCCTCTGTCCACTTTTCAGGGATTGACTACCAACTTTGATATTGTACATTCATCTGGCGAAAATACCAAAAGGGATAGAGGGGAGAGTAAGAAGAGAGGGGAGGGTAAGAAGAGGAGAGAGGAGAGAGAGAGCGGAGAAGGAGAAGGACGAGGAGGATAAGCCGATTCGAGGCTGGGGGATACAGGCCAAGGAAAGAATCGAGCGAGCCATGCCTTGGAAGAGGTTCTGCCTCCGGAGTAGGTCATTCCGGTGCTTCTCCCACGTATAAGAGAGCATCTAGCCTATATTAGGACCGATATACTCAAGTAGCATATATGCGGTAGGAAGGAAGCCCGTTGGCTTGTTGGGTGGGCGGTATAGTGCGAGAGGGTATAGCATCGAAGAAAATTGCGGAGATTGCGCTAGAATATACGCCAAAGGCGGATGTAGAAAGGTCTTTGTTGCTTATATATAAACTATACGCTAGCAGCATGTTTAGCATGGAAGCTATCAAGCTGTATAAATGGCTTACATGGCGGTGGTCAGAGAAGCCGAAGCCGTATAAGTATGGTATGCGAATTTCGGGGCATTGATGTTGCATCCATGCATATGTTCCCACCTCAGAGCCTAACTTTTTATCCACTACTCACTTGTGGCATGGGACAACGAAAGATAAGCTACTTATGGAAGCGGGTCGATCGTACCTCGACAGGTATACATACGTTGAAGCTGCCTCGAATCCATTGATCCTGTGCTTTTACAATACACGTGTCTCGATTGCCAACCCCCAAGGGCACTTGACAAGAGCTTGAATAGTTTGTCTCTGGTCCCAGAGCGCTGCCTCAAGGTATGCTGCTTGGTTGATCATATTTGCATCTTTCTTAAGTGCCGACTCGTATGTGATGGGTTTCCGGCGATCTAGCTTGAGGGCAGTAGTCATGGTACGAGAATCCGTCCGAGCCGCCAGTTAAAAGAATGGCAGTGTGCTTGAGGACAAGGGACTCTAGTATGCGAGACTTTGGCAGATGCGACTTTGGATACAGTATCTGTTTCGCTCATGTAACCAAAGACTTTGTTTGCGATTCTTATGCCTAAAACCGGACCAACTACGCCAGGCATCGAATCATTACTAGGTGGTATTGATTGATGGTTGATTTTTATAAAGCTACGGCATGGTCGTTGAAGCTCTCTGGGCGAGACATGGGTGAGCAGCAGGGGTGCGTTTGGCGTGAAAGGCTGAAGAGCAAGAGCGAGATGCCTCGGCATCAACACTCTCCTTGACTCTAAAATTATTCACAACGACCAAATTCTATTGATGGGAACTCGTTGGTAATGCCGGCAGATCGCCTTCTTACGACTGTGCTTCGTGCACTGCAAGGTGCTCCTGATCCTATCCAGAACAACAAAGTCTTGCCCAGCACTACCTCGCTGCTCACAACTCTCTCAAATCCTCTAAACATTACTCTTCTCACATCCCACCTTCTCACATCGCCGGCAGTATGGAGCCAGGTCGATGGATTGACCACCAGTGTTCGAATCATTAGCATCTTCAACACGGCTGCGATTACTGTGAGGAAGAATGAGCTTGAGGGCCACCAAGCACCCTACGATGCGTACCAACCGAGAAAAGGAGGGGGAATAGGGAGTGATGACTGGGCAAGGGCTGTTGTTAAAGGACTGGATGATCGGTCCCCGAGATGGCAACATCTGCTAGTTCTTTGTGGCATATTGTTGGGAATGGAAGGACAAGAACGCAGAGGGCTTTCTTCTGGACTGCGTTCTACTCTAGAAGGGGCTATTGTCACAGCTGCCAACTTGGCTCTGGATAGCCCAGAAAGTGGCGGAATGCTCGGATCCGGATCTATTGTGCTGGTGTTGAACCATTCTTTCCCATTACTCTCTGATAGTGTCAGGATGGGACTGAATTATGATGCATTGGTTATGATTTTGGTTCAATCCATGACATCTACTGAGGGATATCAAAACGGGCAGTTCCTAGAGGCGATTGACTTCGATGTCAGACAGACAGGAGGAAACAAGTTCGACTGGTCCCCAAAGTCGATATCCTTTCTCCAGCTCCAAAAACTAGCTGGGAAGCCTTTAGTCAGTTCTATGGGTCCATTATCACGGCTCATTGCTCATGCTGTCGAAAACATGAGCAACCCGCTGAGAGCTTTAGAGGTCCGAGAACACCTATTTGCGTTCACTGGGGATCTCTTGCAAAAATGGCAGAAAATAAAGCTCTCTGCGATTGATTCTCAAGAAGAGACGACTTTTCTGACATCAGAAACTCTACGCGTTACAGTTCCAATGCTGTGGCAGGTACTTAAGACGGCTATGTTCACAACGGTGGTCATTCTTCGAGCTGTCATTGGAAGGACTTTGGTGGACCCTATCCTCTCCTCTCCCTTACAAGCACCAATCACCGCATCTCAAACTCTTCTAATTCTCAAAAACATACATTTCATCTCCTCGCGAATGGGCTCCAATGCTTTCTCAGCATACACCTTTGTTAATCTCGCATCTATTGACATTCTTACACGATACCCAACCTCATCGCTCTCCTTTCTTCACGCTATATACCCAGACACGGCCGGCCAAATCCCAGCCCACCCATTACAACGTAACCACGACCTTTTCTACCTCAACACAGCGGAACACTTCACCCTCTCCCTCTCGCCCGTCGAAGCGGAAACTCTTATTGTAAAACCATGCACACCATATCTCAACCCAACGGCAAACGCCCATCTCTTAGAAATTTTCGAAGCAGCACACTCTGCTATGCTAGCTGTTCTCGCGTCACCACACAACGCAGAGCTCACAACGAGAATTCTGCCTTTCTACGTCGAAAGTCTTTTTGCGTCTTTCCCAAGGAATCTCAGCCCAAGGCAGTTCAGGTTTGCGTTCAAGGCTTTGACCCAGATTTGCACGCCTCCAAGCCCGCTGGCAAGCTCCCAGCCTGATATGGCAGAGACATTATTGGAGTTACTGCATCATCGAGCTCTTAACGCACCTACATCACCCCTTCCACCCCCAATTACAGTAAAATCCGAAGCGGAAACCCGGGACATGCCACTCTCAGAGCAAGCTGTTCTCCTTTTGACAGAACTTGATGCTTTACCGCATGTCACATTGAGTGTTCTTGAAGCCTGGTTACCCTTGGCAGCGGACCTGTTGAATACCATACAAGACCGTGGAATGAAGGAACACTGTAAGAAGCGATTTTGGGAACTATTGGATAGTGGTGAGATGGACGTCGAGAGAAGTGCAGTTTGTGTTGCCTGGTGGGGAACCAGAGGGGGCAGGGAAGCAGTATTGTTTGGAGACCAGGGCGAAAAGGGACCATTTATGAGCGGTGGACTCGGAACCAAGGATGGCAGTAGACTCTAATTTATGAGATATGATACCAGTGATGAATAAATATGTACAAGAACATCTAAACACTGATCAATCTGAAGTCTCACAAGAATATTTCTTATCAACTTCAACGATGAGATCCACTCCTCATTCTTCCGTCCCCATTTCTTCAATTTATAGTATGAAATAAGCCCTCGCCTTTCAACAACAGGCCATTTGAGCGGAGGATGAAAACCCTGAGCTCAATTGGCAGTTGTGGAAAGTGGTTAGCACCTATTTTGTCTAGCTGTAGGGCTATCCAGGAGTACGATAAAAATACCTCCAGCTAGGGGATTCAAGGACGGGCGCAAAGGGCCGTAGTTATTTTATTTCTAGGCTTTGGACTATAGACTACTATACTGGAGTTTGGGGCGATTTGACGAGGGAAGGACGATTTTTTCGGCTTGCAGTATTTATCGACTCATATCACAGATTGGTGTAGAAAGAAGCTATTGAAAGAATCTGGGGGAATCGCTTTGCGTCCTTTTCGGTAACGAGACTTGGCATATTTATGAATTGGTAAAGCACTTGGCCATTAAGTTGACGAAGAAAGCTGAATAGGGACCGAAGCGAGAACTTCGTCAATGCGTTGCAGGGGCACAGCCTCTAACCTCACACAAGCATATACTGTACAGTACGCACTCACCCGGCATCAAAAATGTGGGCAAACCGCAACACTTAAGTCCCTCAAGGCTTCCTAAGAAATCATAGATGCCTGAGGAAGCTCAAGGCTTACTTTGATGATAACGGCAGAGAGAGATCATATGATGCTCTCTCCCATCCCGCGCACCTTCTGTCGGCGAAGAAAGCTCGGATGCATACCTTGTACTTCAATAGAAACTGCAAGACCGCAGGTAAAGTAAGAGACTATGAACTATTTTATCACTATCAAGCGATGGGAGAGTTCTATAGGATGCCGTTTACATCTAGTTACTTTTCAGTAGACTTCGCTTAGACGAACACCCCCTTTTAACCTTTCGAGGTCAGTTTCAGCACAATCTAAATTCTCGAATCTTTTGTTGCACATCGTACCATTGGGAGCGGGATAAAACGGCGTATAATGGCGAAACCAAACCTTCCCAAGTTGCCAAGGGGTATGTATTTGCTGACCATTTTTGGTGGCCTGTGCCAAATCGACTTGATCTGGCAACTTGAATGCTAGGCTTTATTTCTCACTTAATCACACAAGACGCCATACTCATCGATGTGAACTACTTCCCCCTTCTCACATTCTCTTAATTCAAACCCTTTAGCTGCGGTCACTCAGCCACCTCCGCGAGTATTGCCAGGTTGACTTGCTCTCAAACGCAATGTTGGTCCCATCACACCGGCACCTGCCCTTTCTAAAGCTTCAACTCTTGGTATGCGACTTGGAGTGAAATTATTGTATTTTGTACAGACCATTACCACTCAGACAACCATGCCAAAAGTGGTAACTCAGGTCAGTCTCATCTCTATCTGTAGCCCAATACCATGATGTTATATGCCACGCTGTAAAATGCCATAGTGCCCGGTTATACCACACATATGATACAATACTACTCATACAATTCATCATTGCCATGTCCTTCCATTCAGCCAGCTCTCCTTTCGAGGTTCTTCACAGGAGCTCCCGTATCGCATCGTCTCCGCATCTGCCCTTTCCCCAACAACCTCATTTCAGTGAATCCAACTAGAACATCCCACCCCCACCAGCACTCTTGTTGTTCTCTGCTTGGATCCTGGTGATGTATTGCCTGCTGACCGTATTCCACGTTTGCATATACTTCTCCATGCATTGGGTGAAGCAGGTTGATTCGCCGGAGGAGAGGGACGAGCCTGGTTTTGGGACACACTTTTCGAAGCAGTGCTCGTTGACTTTCTGCAAAACTATTAGTCCTAGTCCCCATATATAATCTGCAAAACAGTAAACATGCCTCAATCAATTGCTTCGCATTCGCCATCGCAGCCTCCTGTCTGACCTGGTTCATCACCGCGACCTTAGGGTCCTGCGCCCCAAACCCAAGTCCATTGCTAATCCCGTCCATTGTTCGTAGTGTGTATGCTCTCAAGTGAAAGAAATGGTGCAGTTGTGTGAGGAATTTCCTTTCAAGAACAATTCTGGTTTGATGATGATGCTTCCTTGCCTAAGGCCGGAACAGCATGAGCATTGAGAATACAGTAGTGCAGGGGTTAATCCGCAGGGATCTTCGGCGCAAGAGAGCGCTGTCAGGCAAAACCCCGGACTCGGGTGGCCAGTGAGTTGAACTGTAGAAAGGCCAGCTAACGAGTAACGAGAGCGAGGAATAGATCAAGAGAGATTCGTGACAGAGAGTCTCAGCCTTTTTTACCTCTGTTCAACCACTCCTTCAATACCGCAATTCCCAACCAGGACAAGGACCTTCTTTCTATTTTCTTTGACTCGATAGGAGCCCGTTGGAATAGTTGGTGCTCAGGTGCTTCTACTTTTACTTCGTTACGTTGATTCGGTACTTTACTTTACTTTACGACACTTTGCGCGCTATAGGAACTTGGAATAATGAGGTTTGGGAGTACATTGTCGGCCTTATGGCTGGCAGCATGTGGTGTCTATGCTGGACCTGACGATCGGACTACCACCGACGAGAATGGCATTCGCAGCATACCAGTCAGTTCCCTAATCCACTCGAGCTTGGTGGTATGCTAATTGTGCGAATAGCTACGAACACATTCCTTGTCTGCGGTTAGTCGATTGCAGAAACGCCCCTTACATGGCGGCCCCGCTGACCTTAAGACATAGCCGTACCTAGACTCGGATATGCAGAGCAGATGGTTTGATTTTGGAGGAAATACCATAGTGCGGGCTGATCAGTGGGTTTTGTGCTCGAAATTGGAGGAAGGGGACTGATAAGTTGTTAGATACATAAGACTTACGTCTGACCGGCCCTCACAAGAAGGATGGATCTTCTCTCGAGTGCCTCTGACGGCTACGAATTGGGAGGTATGCGTTCTCCAACACCCAAGGTAGACGGAGGCAAAGCTGACTGTATGCCAGATCACAGTGGAATTCAAGATCCAAGGCCAGGGCAACCTCCACGGTGATGGCTTCGCCATGTGGCTCACCAAGCAGCGTGCTACACCTGGCCCTGTTTTTGGCAGCGTGGACAAATTCGAGGGTCTAGGAATCTTCTTCGATACCTACAAGAACAACCGCCCTGGCACCGTCTTCCCCTATGTGATGGCCATGGTCGGAGACGGTACCAAGGTCTACGACAAATCTAACGACGGCAAAGACAACGAATTTATGGGCTGTTCCGCTAGAGGAATCCGCGGAGCTTCCGTTGCTACCAAAGCCAAACTCACCTATTTCCAAGACAAGAGCTTGAAGCTAGAACTCCAATACAGGAATGAAGATCAATGGGAGCTCTGCTTCGAGACCTTGGAACCCCCAGCTATCCCTAGCGTAGCCTACCTTGGCTTCAGCGCCGAAACAGGAGAACTATCCGATAACCACGATATCATCTCAGTAGCTACCAAAAACCTCTACGACACCAAGAGCCGGGACTCCCTCATGAACAAGCTCGGCCCGAACGGCCTGCCAGGATATAAGGAGAAGGGCAGTGAGCGCAACAGCAAGAACAAGAAGGAAGGCGGTAGCTGGAGCTGGTTTTTCTTCAAGGTGCTGATGGTCGGTATCGTTCTTGGAGGAGCATATGTTGGGTTCACGGCATATAGGACGCAGCAACAGAAGAGACATAGATTTTGAGGAGAGGTGGGAAAGGTGTGATGATTGTGCTGCATTTTGGGACGGGAGCGTGTATACCATGACACTCTGGAAATAGCGACGGATAACGGAATCGAAAAGTACTCCACCCCACCCTACCTCCGTTTGCAAATATGAAGCAATTGATAATAAGGGGAGTAGCACGAGGCAATACTAATGGAGAGAGGACTGTTTGAGTCGATGTAGTTGAAGTGAACTGCAATGTTCCAAGTCTAATTCGCATATGCGTATAATTCCTCCTTCATCTCTAATTTCTCGTCGCAGGCAAGTAGCCATCCCATTTCCGTTCCCATTTCCGAGCCCTGCCAGCTGGAAGATCCCTCATCTTCATCTATTGAGGCAAGTGCCTTCTCATATATCTCCTCTCGCTAGCATCTGCGTATAAAATTCTATCCAGTATCCATCTCAGCCAACTACCCAACCCCAATCTCACCGTCTCCTTCCAAAGACCAAGACCACCATTACTGTCGTTTACGCAGAGCAGAGATCAAGGCATCCTCAAATCTAAACACCAATCTCCACCTATCCCTCCACTCCATCCTCTATCCAACCCCCTTCCCCTCTCTCACCCTAACCCTAACTTCTGCCCTCACCCTGTCCCTCTCCCTTCCAACGCCCCCTCTCCCACACCCCTCACTTTTTCCTCCCTCTCCCTCTCCCTCTCCCTCTCCCGCTCGCGCTCCGCCTCCCGCTCTCCCTCACCACCTGCCATGGCGGCAGCGGTCTCACCCCCTGCACCACCGCAGCCCGCCTCCCGCGCGCTCGTTCAAAGCACTCTCTTATCACGGGCTGAACCAAGCCCATTTCTCCTTCCTCCACTATTTCTTCTTCTACGGAAGGGGAGGAAGAGTACGGAGAGGAGAGATGGAAGTCTGGACCCAGTGCTTCGATCTGGGCAATACTCAGCCAGCCGCGGCGGGAGTCATAGTATTCGTCGTGGAGCGAGGGGATGTAGGTGTCGGGACCGAAAAAGGCAGCGAGCTGTGTGGGTCTGTGGCCGTCATGCCGCGAGAAATTGGAGTTTATCTCGTCGTTTCCTAGCCTTTCTTCTCCTTGCTCTTCTCGCTCTTCCTGGAGACGGGAGTCTAAGCAAAGCGCCTCTATTTGGGTGTTGGATAGCCATCCGTGCGGATAAATGTAGTGGCGAGCATCACGTTCGGGGACAAAGTTGTTGCTGTCGAAGAAGGCTGCGAGTTGTGTTGGTCCGGGTGCTTCTTGCTCAGACCTGGGACGTCGTTCTAAATGATGATTATTTGTCTCGTCCTCGCCGCCCTTGTCGTCGTAGGGATGGAAGTCTAGGCCTAGTGCCTCTATCTGGGCATTACTCAGCCATCCGCGCTGAGAGTCGTAATGTTGATCATCCCTTTCAGGTGAGTAGTCCTCACCGCCAAAGAACCCAGCCAGTCGTCTTCGTTCCCCGATCTGTGTATTACTTTCCCATCCGTGGCGGTCATCATAGTGTTGTTCGGTTTCGGGCGAAACGTTGAAGAAAGCGGCGCTCTGTCTCAGTGCTTGCGCTTGAGCGCTCGTGTGAAAGCCTTGGCGGTCATCGTAGTGGCGGCCATCCCTTTTGGAGTTGTAGATATCATCAAAGAAAGTGGCAAGTTTCCTGCATTCTTTTACCTCAGCATGGCTAAGCCATCCTTTTCGCTCATCATAGTATTTTTCGGTCTCTCTTGAGAAGTTGAAGAAAGCAGCGCTCTGTCTAAGTCCTTGAGCTTCGGCATTGGTGTAGAAACCGTGGACATCGTCGTAGTGGTGATCGTCTCTTTCGGGATTGTAATTGTTACTGAAGAAGCTGGCGAGTTGTGTAGGTCTGAGAGCCTCATTCTCATCTCCAGTCAGCCATCCGTTACGCTCATCGAGATGAGAATCATGCTTCTCAGGCGAGTAGTCCTCCCCAAGTAAAATGGCACTCTGTTGAAGACCCTCTGCTTCTCTATTGGTGTGGAAGCCGTGGATATGATCATAGTGGTAATCATCTCTTTCGGGGTTATAGTTAGAGCCGAAAAAGAACGAATCGGTTTGTTGAAGTCCCCGCGCTTCTCTATAAGTATGGAAGCCATGGACCTCATCATAACAGTGATCATCTCTCTCAGGACTATAGTTGTCGTCAAAGAAGAACGTATTGCACAGTCGAAGTGCCTGAGCTTGGGCATTGATATATAATCCGTGGGCATTACCGTAACGGTGATTATCACGATCGGGATTGTCGATGCCAGCGGAGACGGCGGGAAATTCTCCGCGCTCAAGCTGTCTTCGTGCCTCCACTTCTCTATTAGTAAGAAATCCATACTTCTCGTCATAATGGAGATCATCCTTTTCCGGTGAGTAGTTGCTAGAGAAGAAAGCAGGGAGTTGTTTAGGTCTTAGTGCCTCTGCTTGAGCGTTGGTGAGCCATCCGTTGCGGTCATCGTAGTGTAGATCATCACGCTCGGCGATGTAGCTGTTTGCAAAAAAGGCAGCGAGTTGAGGTCTCTCGTCTGAAGCGGGAGAGCAAGGACGGGAGGAGGCTGTAGACAACATGTTATTGTGTTTGGATTGATTTTGTTGGTGGATTTGATATGAAGGAGTTGTGTGGGGGTTCTTTTTTGGCTTTTTTAGCCTGATAAGTTTATAGTTTATAGAAAAGAAAGTAGTGTTGTAAAAGTTTATGAATATCTGGACGAGCTTTTCTGAAGAAGGATATCTGTTGTTGGTCTGTTGGGATAGTTCGTTTGTTGATTAAAAGTAGGTTGTTGAGCGTAGGCTTTTCAATAGTAGGCTTTTGAATATAGGCTGGAGTTAAAACCTACCACGGGAAAGAGCCTCATATTATAGCCCTAGACTGGTGCTAAAAAAATGATGACATTTTACGTTTCCATCGAGACTGAAAAAGGTGACGTGAGGCTCTGCAGCTAAGTCACGGGGATGGATTAAAGTCTGGAAGTCTAGTTGGGATGACGATGGGATATGGGGGAGAAGTTTAGATAGGAAGTATGAGGGGTGAGTGTCGTGTTAGTGGTATCTAGCGGGGGGGTATGGTTGTGATCGCAGGTGCCCATGAGTTCATGAGCATCTAATTCCATTCAACTTTTCTACACTGGGAATCTCAGCAGCATTTCTTGACAACTAAAGCCGGATAATGAATATAATTTCCTCATATGGCATAGTTCTCGAGTTCACAATCATGACTTCCGCGTGATTTTCGGGGAAGACTTAGAAATTATAGATACTTCAGACGTCACTTCTGTACACGCATTGGCTCGCCCTCACCCCCTTTTCCTGTCGAAATTAAGCGAGATCCTGGAACTAGACGACTTTCCCCGGGAAATGAATTACAGACTTGTGGATTTCACCGTATAAAGTTCTTACAAGTATTTCGGTGTTTGAGCTTCTTACATCTCAAAGTCTTGTTGGGAGTGCAGAGCATGAGTATGGGTCACGCCGACGGATGTGATTGAACGTTTAACAGGAATCTAACCCCAACTTAGGAGCTGATAGTTCAATTTTTGTATGTTTATTCTATCCCGCCACGCCTAAAAATGCCCAAATAATGCCACGTTACTGCCATGCCTAAACAAAAACAGACAGATATCGAAGCCTAGTCTACCCAAACGCCTGCTCATGAGTCTTCGTCACTTGTATGTTACATGTCCGTTCCCTCCACCGTTACACCTATCCAACTTCGTTTTCTCACAACATTCGATAATAGCGGATGCTTATGAGGTTAGTGCATTACTTGCACCCATAATAGCCATGCCGACAAATCCAAATGCAATACACAAATTGCGGTTATGGTTCAAACTCAGTCCCTCGGTGAACAGATGCATGGCTACGCTTGCCATGATCCCCGCTGTAAGTGCAAACATGCATCCATACACCGCAGCTCCTGGTCTGTGACCTTCGTGGCCAGCAATTTTGAACCAAGCTGCAGCAATACCAGCACCTAAAGGCTGAGAAGCACCCCCAAGCAGCGAAGCCCAGAACATGGCTTTGGCACGAGAATGCAGGGCGAGATATAACGGGAGAGCTAATGCGAAGCCTTCGGTAATGTTATGGATGAAGAGGGCCATGAAGACGGAGAAGCCGAGAGATGGGTTGGCATGATTAGTAGCATAGGTAATGAAACCCTCTGGCAGCTTATGGAGAGCGATAGCAATTGAGGTCTGAAGACCAAGTGACATGAATGCATTCTCAGGGACGTGGTGATGATGTTGTGCTTCTAGGTCTTCGTCATCAGATTCGAATTCTTCATTTGAGTGATGAGATTCCGCTGGTAATGCCTCGTCGCCGGTTATGTGGGAGTGAGAAGAGTAGTGAGGAATATTTCCTGCTGGCATGCGAAGGGTCGAGTGACGGGAGTTGACGGGAGTCTTGTTAAGATGTTTGAAGCATTTTTGGCCGCAGGGATCGGTGTATCCAAAACATGGACCTGAAGAATCGCAATTCGTTTTCATGTCTTTTACAAAAGACATGACTCTATTTTGCTTGTGAACCTGGACCATTGATAGTCTTCGATCTGCAAATTGGCTGGACCGACGACTCGCAGTACCGTCACTGCTAGCTCCTACGGAGTAATTGGGATGCACTGAGGGCATTCCATTCTCCGGAAGCAGTAAGGGCGTTGATTCCGAAGCTACCCCAGTTACTCCAACAACTTTACCATTTGTTGCATGTCTCCCACGAGAGTGTGCATTGCTGTCATCATGCCCGTTCCCATCGTCGTGTTCAGGAGCAGCAGTTTCATGGCTATGGTCGCAGTCCACGACATGTGAGGGTATATGATGGTGAATAAACCTTGAAACAACCTGGATGCCCACAAATCCAACCGTGAAGAATCCAAGAAGTGTCCAAGCAGCCGCAGATGGTGACATTCCGCTTTTTATCAAGTATTTCTTTGAAGAAGGAAGCATGCTATACAAGGCAGAGAATAGCTATCCCAGTCAGTCACGGCCATAGCTCCCGGTCCAAGATTCACGCACCATAACCCCAAAACTCAAGCTCAGTGAAGAAGCTAAGAAAACACTGCTATCCTGTATCCTGAAGTTCCGTTTTCTGGGTATTAATTGTACTAGTAGGTCGACGCAGATGATGCTGGACCCGAGGACGCAAGCTACATTTTGTCAGCGAGTCTGCCGAAGATATTTGCCCTGAATAATAACGCACCGATCCCACTGGTTACACACATAATCCAACCCCGCATATCGTTATCGATTTCTGCGTCCATGGCCGCGGTATGCCTCGTTCCTTTACCTGGGTCAAGCGCCCTCTACCTGCCTGTCCTTGATGTTGCCCACACTGCCTCGTCCAAGTCAAATAGAATTCGTAGGTGGGAGAACGGCGGTTGTGGCTCTGCGGCTATGTATTTTCTATAAAGAGTGAAAAGTCTGCAGAAACCGAGGAATTAGAGAGAGTAGGAGTGAGAAGGAGGTTGTTTGAGGCTCGTGAGAGTGAAGGATTACTTGGAATGATGGGATCTTTACTAGAAACCATCAAGGTCCTCAGATTACGGCAACCACAACTCAGCGCCCTCCCACATAGCGCCGAATTACTGCAGGGTCTTGAATCTTACTTTCTGCGACTTGTGATTGGTTTGTGAGTCTCAACTTTAGCAGATGTTACTGAATGGACTCAAGCGCGTTGTCAAGCGGCCGGTAAAAGCGACTTGGTTAAAATGTCTGACTTGGAGTTTGAGATAGGTGTTGAAGTTATACATTGGTTCTGTTGGACTTTGGAAAGCCGCCCGAGCCCGATTCTGTAAGGCCATGCACAATAGTCTATCGCTGTCCGGACACTCCCAAGTATCGAGCATTTACTTGGTTTGATTGATTGTTGGGGTTTGAGTAGATATTCACGAATGAATTAATAATCAGGAGCAGGTGCATATTCAAGTTGATACTGAATTTCTGTGTCCCGAGAGCAATGGCGCATTCTTGCTGTGCGAGGGTAGATGACCACTCAACATATATTTAGGGACCAAAAGCAACTTGCTTTGAGGGGTTCAACGGGCGAGGTTATCACATGTCCAATCGTCTCCTTTTGATTGAGGCCCTTTCATTATCTGATATCCTCTTTACTAATTCTTGGATGTATTTTTGCGTGCCCTTCGCCCGAGGACAAAATCACCCGGCGTTCTCAGTCGAACCTTCGTTACACAATTATCTTTCACATATATGGGTATCTTTTCGCATTTCACCACACTCCTGTCAAGCCCAAAGCGCCATCGCCATCCTCCAAAGTCATAACTCCAAGAACCAAAACTCCATGTCACCCTCCTCCCCTTGGCCCGAATGGTGGTGAACTGTAAAGCAGATCCCTCTGTCGCTGTGGACTCATCTCAAACGCATCCGCCCCAATTGGCGGCCCACACTTGGAATCCACCGGTGCCTCTCCCTTCAGTTCTGGGTACAGAGCCCCAATTGCATCCCGACTCGGGGCCTTGACTCGCTTTTCTAGCTTTGCGTGTGCTTTTCGCCAGAGATAGAGAAATGCTGCAGCAAGGGAGCATATCCCAATGAAGGTCAGTCCTATTGACATTCCAATGATCGTTCCTTTGTCCAGAACACCGTCCCTGGTCATGTTCTTGGAGTGCGAGCTGGATGTTGCAGTCGTCACCGGGGGGGAGGCCTGACCAGCGTATTGTCGTTTCCAAGGCTTCCCGCCCTCTCCTAGAATCTTCATATTCCCTGGGGCAAGTATCGTAGATGGTGGAGCCGTAATGGTTGGAGCAAAAAGGTATCCATTGATCTGAGTAGCCCAAACACTGATTGTGGTTAAGAGCGATGTTGAAGTACAGACTAAGCTGCCAGCGGAGTTTGAGGTGAGGTAATAGAGCTCTTGTGGCGGCAGAGCGGACCTGCATTGCACTGGAGAGCCGGCCGGAGCCCAGGTGACGAAATCATAACTTCTGCAAGACCTGGTCAATACCTGCTGCTTGCTATATACTTTACCCGGAAGCTAGCGAGAATGAACAATAGCAACTTACGAAGGGCAGCAGCCCACCAGGGTGCTGAGGGAGTAAAGCACAGTTGTCGCTGCAGTAGTGTATGCCTCTGGACAAGCCATGGTGTATCCACCTAGCTCTATTCGATTTGCTGACTCTTGGTCTAAGGCCTGGTTCCACCAAGCTGTGACTTCGAAGGGCACACATTGTATACTTGAGCCGAAGCTATCGTGCTCGGGCCAGAAGGCGAAGAGATCATTGCTATCACCATTAGCCACGAATTGGGCTGAGCATGCTGGAACTTGAGGCAGCGGCGTGCTGAGGGGGAGAAACGAGGTCGTCGTTCCAGCGCTCGTGACGGCGGGGTGCACGAGAGCCATGTTCGTATGAGTACAGTCCTGAGTACACTCGTTCACGAGACTCTACCTCGGTACTCCGTACTTTTCGGGCTCAACAGTCACCAGTTGAGTCGACACGTGGAAAATTATCATGAATGAGAGAACGAGAGACGTTGATTTAGTAAAGAAAAGAAAAGAAAAGAATTGGTAGCGGGCAGTGGAAGAGACAGTCAGTGAGTGGCAGTGGCATGGCATGGCATGGCATGGCAGAGGCCCAGCAACAGAAACGAGCAGCGGCCAACCCACGGGAGACTGGAGTCTGGGCTGAAGTCCAGCCACTGCTGCGTCTTGAGTCTTGACTCTTGAGTCCTGAGTCCTGACCCAGGTTGCTTCCCCCAGTCGGGGTTCCCCCAGCTCTTCGTTCGGCGCCCGCAACCCCCAGATTCCAGCGATACTGTGCCCCCTCCTTTGGTCTGCTTTGGAAAGCTCATGAAGGGATTGAGGGAGGCTAACCGCATCGAGAGCATGTGCAGTGAGTGGTAGAGAGGCCGAGTGGCAGAGGCGCCCAGGGAGGCAACGAGAACCCCTCATCCAGAACTTGGGAGCTTGGGGGATAGGGAGGGACAGGGAGAGCAGGGAGCAACAAGGAGGAGACAGGCTGCATTAGCAAGCCATCGTACAGTGCTGTAGTGCAGTAGTACAAGTAGTAACTCATTATGTATGCAAATGATACAGGCATCTCGCAAAAGGTGTGGGCAGTTGGTGAACGGTACAGTACTACTGTCCTGTACTGACTGTGTGAATCAAGATCAAGAGCGGCGGGGGACAACAGCAAGGGACTCTCTCGGACTCTCGTCTGGTTGCCAGCCCAGCCACAGGGATGACTAACGAGGTAAAGCCAACCACCAAACGGTGGTTGTCTCCTTAAGAGCGTACCACCCCACACTCATTACAATACAGTACAACCTTTGCAACCTCAATGATTTGCGATTTCTAATAGCCTTCCCAAAAACCCCTCACGCGCAATAAACCCCATACGCGCAACAAATACTTGCCGAGTATATTTACTAAATGTCGAGGAAAGCGAACTTGGCACCAAGCACCAAGCACCAAGCACCAAGCACCAAGCACCAAGCACCAAGTACCACAGTACCACAGTACCAAGCACCATAGTACCAAGCACCAGTAAGGCTTTCTTCTTGCGCTTGCGCTTGCTGTTGATAAGCAGAAAGAGAGGATGGAGGGGTATTTATAGGCAAGAGAAAGAAGAATAACTACTATCTATCTAGTATTCACTACTGTCGAGGTACTTACAACTGCCGAGTATATTCACTAACTGTCGAGGAAAGCCTGGCAGGTAAAGGGGGTGAATTAGGTAATAACTTATAAGATGGTAATTGTTTTTTTTTAGTGACCAAAATTTGATTATAGCACTGCAGTAGAAGTATTCTCTTGATCATTCTTGGCCCCGGCATGTTACGAGCCTGCCGACAAAAGTCCGTGTTTACAGGTTGCTTTTCAGGCTCAAATATTATCTTGAAAATCCGAGTTACTATCTTCACTTAAAATATACTAAATAATAGTGCATTATTTCCCCTTAAAATCTCGATTTTGATTATAAGAATTAGCAAAGGTTTAATACTCCAAAGTTAAAAAGCATTTATAGTATTGCGTAAAAAATTCGAATTTAGTAATAGCGACCTTCTCTCGCTAAAATGCCCTATAAACACGGACTTTTGTCAGCAGGCTCGTTACAGTAGTACATTATCGTGCTATAAACGACCCAAATCAGAATTTCTTGACATGACTGCACCTCGCCCGTGACACCACCACCATCACAGCCCGTACTCACCCAAAGAACCTCACGCGCGTCTATGTCTCTATTGTGACCACGACCTCTCTATTTCCAATCTCACCTCAGTCTCTCCTTCACCGAACCCCCGCCCCCCCCCAAATAAATACCAGCTTACCCCCGCGTCTCTCCTACCCTTCACGATGTCGAAAACTACTCTAGCAATAATAGCCGCCGTCAGCGCTGCCACAGGAGCTGGCGTAACTGCAGCCATGATCTCTACGCGTTCAGAGAAAAAGATACAAGCAGTAGCATCCCCAACCTCCGTCTCAGCAACATCAACAACCTCCGTCCCAGCACCACTCCCCAGCACTCTCCCCATACCCGCCTCCCAAATCATCCCTCCTGTCGACCCAGCTGGGCTCTTCCAATACGGCTTCCCAGGCCCCATGGCAGATCTCGCAACCCGCAACGCCTTAGTATCCTCCTTCGACCGCCGTCTACGAAACCCCTCCTGGGTAGCAGAACACATCACCCCCGCCTCCCTCGCCCTCCAAAACGGCGACCGCAAACACAGCACCTTCGTTGAAGACCCCTCCGTCCCCGAAAAGTTCCGCGGCAAATTAAAAGACTACTTCCGCTCTGGCTACGACCGTGGCCATCAAGTGCCAGCCGCAGACGCGAAATGGAGCCAAGAAGCCGTAAACGATACTTTCTACCTGACAAACATGTGTCCACAAGTCGGCGAAGGCTTTAACCGGGATTATTGGGCGCACTTCGAGGATTTCTGCCGCAGGCTCACCCAACGCTACCCTTCTGTGAGAATTGTGACCGGACCCCTCTACCTACCCAAACGCAGCCCGGAGGACGGGAAATGGCGCGTCTCCTATGAAGTGATCGGCAACCCGCCAAACATCGCCGTTCCAACCCACTTCTACAAAGTAATTTTCGCGGAAGACGGGACGACGTCGGGGCCTGTGGCGGTAGGGGCCTTCGTCCTGCCGAACGCGAAAATCCCGAATGAGAAGCCGATTACGGATTTTGAGGTACCTGTCGAGGCAGTGGAGAGGGCGAGTGGGTTGGAGTTTGCGAGCAAGTTGCCGGTGCAGAGAAGGAAGAGACTGTGTGCGGATACAGTCTGTGCGTTGGTGATTCGGGAGTATGCGGAGAGGCAAAAGGTTTTTGCCAAGGGGGGACAGGAGAGGAGGACAAGTCCAAGGAATGGAGGGGGGGCGACGAGTAGTTTGTGAGGGGTGGGAAGAAGATTTCCTATTCTGCGATTTAATTTCTAGATTACAGTGCTGATCCAGGGAGCTGTGTGGCTCTTGTTGGCCGAAGTGGCCCTGGAGATAGGTGGTTTGTGGTCCGATACTTAGGATTCCTCGAGGAGAAGCGAGAGAGGATGGAATGGGATGAGAGGAGGAAACGAGATGTGTGCCGAGAGTATTGAAATGGTCATTTTCATATGTCGTGGGTTAGAGCGAGCATTGCATTGCATCAGGCCGGCGTTACCTCTACTTTGAATACCACACCTGTACTGTACTTGTTGTAAATAGATAGACACCTTTAAACTAGTCCTCAATTTGAGATAGCGAATATAAGTCGTAGCAATATGTAGCAATATGCAGCAAACAAAAGAGTTTTTTCTCTTGACTAGTGCTCACTGTTGGTTCTAGAAAGCGCTCAGAATTTTGGATTTCTTGCCCTCGCTTGTAAACGCCAAAGGTCTCCTCCTATCTGTTGTACATTTTCTCCTGAACTCCGAGCTTAGCAGCAACGCTACCTTGCACGAGTATACTTCCCCCTCCTCTGCTCCATCTGCAAACTCTCCTCCTGACTCGGTAACGGCCCCCTCCTCCTCACACTACCCTGCCCCTCACCGCCATCACCTCTCCCCATATCTCCCTGTCCACCAACCATCCCCATCCCCGGTATCCCAAACGGCGGCGCTCCCATCCCCGGAATCGGCGGCGGGAACTGTCCAAAGCTTGGAGGAGGCGGCAGCATTCCAGGAGGTAACATGCCTGGAGGCGGCAGTGGTACTTGACCCCCGGACCCGATGGGTGGGGGTGGAGGTAGGCCGGCTTTCTGCATCATCTCTGCGAGTTTCTTGAAATCGGGAGGATTGTTGGGATCCATGCCGGGCAAAGGAGGTGGTGCACCGTAGCCGTTATTTCCGAATGGGATCATAGGTGGTGGTGGAGGTGGAGCAGAACCCAAGCCGGGAAGACGAGGTTGTGCGCCTACGGTACTGAAGCCATCTTTACCAAATGAAGGCAAGGGAAGACCCGGGATACCAGGGAAGCCAGGGAGTTTCGGGGGCATTTTCTGGTCGACGAGACCGTCGACTTCGTCTTCCATTTCTTGCTCTTCTTCTTCTTGGCGTTGCCTATGGCCGTTACGACGATTCCAGGTTCCTTGTGCTTCAGCAGCTGCTTCGCCGATGTGGTGCCGGTCGTTGGGGATATCGGTATCGCCTGGTCGGGCCCGCGTCCAGAATTTGGTGGTGCGGTCGTTGGAGCCGGAGGCCATGAGGTGCCCTAATGGGTGCCAGTCGAGAGACCAGACGGGGTATTCGTGGGCATGGGAGATTTTGTGGGCAGGATAGATGGTTTGGGCTGCGGCAGTGGAGGGGTCCGGACTGTCGTAGGGGGCGACGGTTGGGGCTGTTCCAGGGGGGTTGTTTGGTTCGTCAAGGAGGTAGTGGAAGATAGAACCATCACCGCCTCCGGTACTGATCATGGAAGCGTGAATAGGATGCCAAGCTAAGGTTGAGATTTCTTTCTCGTGGCCCTTTAGAAGGCAGATGTCACGCATCATTCGGAGGTCAAATATTCTTGCTGTCTGATCTCGTGCTGCTGTGGCTAGACACTGACCTCTGATTCGGTCAAAGGAGGTCTTAGTGATCGTATTTTTGTGGCCGTGCAGTGTTGTCAGGCAGCGGCCAGTACGAGGATCCCATAACTTCACAAGATGATCTTTCGAACCAGAAACAATAAGACCTTTAGTTGGATGCCAGTCAACGCTCTTTGCGTCCCAGCCATGACCGGTGAGGGTAGATTCCTCCACTCCTCCTGCAAAATCAAAGATCTTGAGAGTTGAGTCATCCGAGGCCGTGATAAATTTTGTGTCGTTTGGACTGAAAGCAATATCTCTAATTGCATCGCTATGTCCGGGAATTACCTTAACGTTGTTGAAATTAGGTTGCCAGTACTTGATGATACCTTCGTGATCAGCTGACACTAACCATTCATCACTATGTGAGTAACACACAGCTCTGATGGCTACATCATGTGCTTGCATGATTGTCTCGAAGTTGAATCCAGTACCATTCCAGAGAGTAAATTCTCCGCTGCTGGATCCGGTGAGTAGTCTTCGACCTTCAGGTGTCCACCTCACGATGTTGACTGGGTGCTTGATTTTGTTTAATGATGTATGGAGATGCCTTGCAGGAACAGTATCAGCAGGGCTGTTTACCCTACCAAGAGGCGGGAGCATCTGTAGGAGTTAGCAGCATGGCCTGGATTCAACAAATTGGACCTGATACTTGCATCCACGATATAACTGGGACTTGGTCTTTCCATCTCCCCTTGGTAGCCACCCTTATATCTTGGTTGTCTATTCCGCATCCAGTGGACGATAGTTGATCCATAATCCGTGACAGCTCCTATACGGGAGAAAGGTTTGTCAGTAAAGGGGTCCTAGTTCGTTGCTGAGCACTGTAATTCCTCCTATGGAGACCCATGATGTCACATGCGCTCACAGTAAATATGCAAAGCATAGCAAGATAAGTTCAGAAGGCTCCACTATCAAGTTGAAAACAAAGAAACCCTCGCAGAAGCAGGAATTTAAACAGAAAAGGTAAATATTGCAAGACAACGACAGGAAAAACACCTCGCGACGGGTCCACGAAGGACTGATTTGGAAATTGAGGCTCTTCGACACCCACTTAGAACGGAAATTTTGACATGCACATGCGAATGAAATTCCACTCACTCTTGGTTCTTCCTCGAATGAAGGGTCCATCGTATCCTCCCTCGCGACCTCCTCCTCCACCACCCCCTTGACCACCATAATCGCGGTCACCACGTTGATCGAAAGCCATGCTTGCTACCTGATCATTATCGTGGGCGATACACTGTCAGACGCGGCTCTCTCTGAATGATCAAGATGTTGACGTAATGAGGCGAGTGAGATGGTAAGTCATGGGAGGTATCTTTGAAATTGGTTGTTCAAGTCATCTGGCCGAGATCACGTTTTTAGCCTCGAACTCGGCAAGGAATGAAGGACGTCGGATTTACGTCCTGCCTAGCGGCCGTTAGACTACACTACGAATGTGCAGTACCTCCCTACCTAGTTCTCCCGCTCCGGAGGTCTTCCCAACACTTGCTGCAGGCCAATTCAACTCGCGCAAAGGGCAAACACTTTAACCCACCCAATTGGATCTACCTAATAAAGTTTATCATTATCATTCCATCTCAATCACGAACTTCTATTCCCCCAACTCTCTTTTATCTTCATTCTCATCCCAAGAACTTTGGTTGAGGTTTCATTATTGTCCCGCAGTTGCCCCGCTCTCCTGTTCCCAAGCCCAATCCCTGAGTTTGGATTGTTCCTTGTTATCTACTCCCCAAAGACTTTCTTCTTACCAACAATCCCTTCTTGGAGTCACAATCTCCTTTTAGAGCCCCAGGCTCATTTCTTAAGGTAGCATCATGGCAACGACCATAGATACTGCCATTGTTACGGGCGCAGACTCGAGTTCTGCAGCTCCTATCAAACGATCCGGCCATTCACATGTCAATTTAACGTTGTCCAGCGCGTCGCCACAACCCCTCGCTCCCTTGAGAACGCATACGAGAAAGAAATACAGACATGTCGCTGCTGTCCATGCGAAGTCGAGGACAGCCTGTCTTAGCCATGACTCTGAAGTCTCTCCAAGTTTCCTGGGATTCAGAAACTTAATGGTCATTGTCCTCAGTATGTGGTCAATTGTGTTGGGTGATGCGTGGGGACTAATACTTGTAACTAGTTGTTGGGAATCTGCGATTGATGATCGAGAACTTTAAGAAGGTAATTTATCATCCCAAGTCTGTGTCTGTTTCTACCAAAATGCTAATTAGTACTGTACTAGTATGGGGTTTTAATATGCATACGCTGCCATGATTATCGACAACAAGACATCACCCTAGGAGCTGCACTCTACTTCATCATACCATGCCATCTCCTCCTAGCCTACGTTGTTGAATTGGTAGCCGCCCAACAAGCAAGAGCCTCCTTACGCGGAGGTAAGAAGAGAAGTGGAACAGCTACACCAGGCGGGAGCTATCTTGCATCTGATGAAGAACGGCGGAAGTTCCAATCCACCTGGAAACTCATTGCTTGGATACATGGGCTCAACGCCACCCTATGTCTCCTGATAACCTCAGTCGTGGTGTATTTTTTTATCCACCACCCCCTGATCGGAACCCTTAGCGAAGTCCACGCCATAATCGTCTGGCTCAAGACAGCGTCCTACGCTTTCACCAACCGTGACCTCCGGCATGCATATCTCCACCCCTCCTCGCGAGAAGAAGACGCCCTTCCCGAAATCTACAGCAAATGCCCATACCCTTACAATGTCACCCTCAGCAACCTAACTTATTTCTGGTGGGCCCCAACACTAGTCTACCAACCCGTCTACCCCCGCACAGAGAAAATCCGCTGGCTATTCGTAGCCAAACGGATGGCCGAAGTATTTGGCCTCAACGCATTCATGTGGATTGCCAGCGCCCAGTACGCAGCGCCCGTCCTCCGTAACTCTCTCGATAAAATAGCTACCTTAGACCTCTCCTCCATCCTAGAACGCCTTATGAAGCTCTCAACCATTAGTCTCGTCATCTGGCTTGCCGGCTTCTTCGCCTTGTTCCAATCATTTCTTAATGCTTTGGCTGAGGTGATGAGGTTTGGGGATAGAGAGTTTTATACGGATTGGTGGAATAGTCCGAGTGTAGGCGTCTATTGGAGGACATGGAATAAACCAGTTTATCAGTTTATGAAGAGACATGTTTTCTCGCCGCTTATTGGGCGAGGTTGGAGTTCGGGGGCAGCAAGTATTGCAGTTTTTGTGTTTTCAGGGGTTTTGCATGAGTTGCTTGTTGGAGTGCCTACGCATAATATCATAGGTACGTTACGCACTAACTCTCTCACTCTCTCACTCCATTCCTCAACCCCCTCCCTCATCTCTTCCCTCAGCTCGCCCCTCAGTTCACGCATGTTTAAAGAGCAACCACTAACAAAACTCTAGGCGTAGCATTCATAGGAATGGTCGCCCAACTCCCCTTAATATCACTTACTGCCCCCTTCGAAAAAATGCAAGGCTTAAACGGGCGTATCATCGGAAACTGCATTTTCTGGGTCTCCTTCACTTTAATCGGCCAGCCCCTAGCCGCTCTCCTATACTTCTTTGCTTGGCAAGCGAAATACGGGAGTGTCAGTAAAGAACAACCTCTGAAGCTCTAGCTTGTATATAGAAAGTCATACACCACACATATCATAGTCTCCCAAAAATAGAACACGAGCACTTAGATCTTGTTCATACATTTCATTAACACATAGATGTATTGGTAGTCTCATGAGACTCGAGAATTTTCGCTCTGGAGCTCCTTCATCAAACCACTCACATCCCTCCGCTTCCCCTCCTCCTCTAACCGCTTCTTAATAAACCAATCTAATTCCTTAACTTTCACAGCTGCCACTCCCACACAATGCAGTAAACTAACCGCATCAACGACCATTCCTCCTAACTTAGCGATTTGACACACTTCTCCATTCCGATTAATTCCCACCGTCATGCTTCCCTCTCTACACTGTTCTTCTAACTTATTGGCATCAATAAGCACGACTTCGTCGTCCGAGGAGGTGGCGCCAGGGTAGAAATTGAATGTGATACACAAAGGGAAATGCAGGAGACTGAGAGGCACAGGTTCCCTCTCCGCCAGCGTATAAACCGTAACCTCCTCTCCTTGCGTACTAGTATCCGGTTTCCTGAAATGCTGGAGCGCTGCAATAACCGCAATACTCGACGCATCAACCAAATTCCCATCGTGTGACAAGACGTGTATATCTGCACGTATCGACCAGACTTTGCGTCCAGCAATGAGGCACAGAGATTCGGTGTCCAGGGCGCCAGAGCGACGGATTGTCTTTTCTAATAGGCGGGAGAGGAGCACCTCGTCTTGCGAGGGCCGGCCAACTTCGACGGATGGGGAGACCATGGGTGATAACTCGGTGGTGATTTGAAAGAGGCCATCAAAGGGGCGGTCGGGGAAGGGGGAGGTTACTTCTGCTGAGATGTTTACTAGTGCCCTATTCATCAACTCGTCAGTATCTCTAGCTCTTGAAATCTTGGGAAACATGGGAGGGAGGAAGCTGGGTCTAAAATTTAATCTACATAAGGGCGAGCGGAAAGAAGATAGAGAATATCATACCTTGTTTTCCCCAACCGCACATCGGCGACGCCGTACTCGTCGCCGAATTCTAGTTCTAAGGGACGGAAGTGATCAAACGGTCGTTCATCAAGCCTGATCCCCTCGTGCAAAGCTTTCGTGAAGAATTGGCGCTCGTTGAGAGACGGTTCTGCTTCTCGCGGCATCTTTCACAATTATGTATTGACCGATTGGAGAGCAGGAGATGTGAATTGAGAGTCGAGCCGTTGACTTGGAGGGGCTGATTGTCTCCCACGCTTGAAATTTCCACGGGGGGAAAGTGGCAGAATGAAAAGTGGAGTAGGGTGGTGAGCAGATATGGTTTAGCGTCGGACTTGATAGCGATTTCGAGATTCGCATGTTGAAGGTCTTGGGAAACATTGGATTTAGTGCAGCAAGCCAATACTGCAGATATGACGACTGGTATGTCCCTTTACTCTTCTCCATGGATATATGCTAATATGGACATCGTCTACAGCACACAGACCTACGTTCGACCCCGTAAGAAACCTCGCGCCTCAGCAGAAAGAGGAATACTAATGGTAAATAGGCAGTGGGGAAGGAAGCCGCGCGCGGTCCAGCATATCATCAACGGCTACTGCCTGCTCATACGCAGCTTAAAGTCCGGTACGCATTCTACAAAGTTTGGTTTGGATAATAGGGCCTTGTTGACGGGTTAAATAGTAAACCAGGACAAGGCGGCGATGCAGACCACCAGGTTCGGGATTTGAGAGCAGAGTTACTGCAGGCTGAAGCAGCGCATTTTGCGAAGACTAAGGGGGGCCCGACGCCTGTGGTGCCGGACGAGACTAGTAGTGCTAAGAGACAACTGGAGAATGGGGATGGAGATGATGGGGAAGCGGACTTGGAGGCGAAGCGGAGGAAGATTTTGGAGGAGACGAGGGATATAGATGCTGATTCCGAGGAGGATGAGGATGATAATAGTGAAGATGACAGGTGCGCTGCGTTTCGGGGGATATCTCATTTGGGTTCAGGGGAAGTGCTGATGACCAGCAGTGACGACGACGAGGATGAAACCGCAGAGCTCCAACGCGAACTGGAAAAGATCAAGCGCGAACGAGCAGAGAAGCGTGAACAAGAGGTCAGAACAAGCTTTTCCCTCCTTACAAGTTAAGAAATGGAACGGTATCTAACAGAACCCTGCAGGAGCGCGAAAAGGTAGCGGAAGAGGAGGCTGCGAGGGAACATGATATTGCTCTTGGCAACCCGTTACTTAATCCCAAATCGGACTTCAACGTTAAGCGCAGGTACGTTAGGGAATCTCCAGTCACACTTCTCTTTCGATTTGAGCGAATTCCTGGGATGAGGGCTGACGGGTGCTGACTGGTGGTAGATGGGATGACGATGTGATCTTCAAAAACCAGGCTCGTGGAACGGAGGACAAAGGAAAGAAGAAGGAATTCGTTAATGTGAGTTTTCCCCCTACTAGCGATGATGACAGTCTACTGATACTTTCTTTTTAGGATCTTCTGCGATCGGATTTCCATAAGCGCTTCATGAGGTTCGTCAAGCTAATCCTGCATTCTGGGACATACCGGCAAGAAATGTTGCGGCTAACGTTTTGGCGGCACAGTAAATATGTGAGGTGACGAAGAAGGGAGCTCAAATGGAGCCGGTGGTGGTTCAGGCTAGCACTTGGGTAATCTGGTGGGTTGTTGTAAGATTTGTGGGGGAAGGGTTCACCAGGACTTCATGGTCTCACAACTCAGCTAGACTTTGTTGCTTTTTCTCCTCGGCATGTATAACACAGGCAATGACTTCTCAGAAAGAGAATACTTACGGGTGGCTTGCATCCGATGTTTGTGAGACAGTATTGTACAGGACCAGCTGAGCAGCCAGAATCAGCTACTTGGTACATAAAAACCCCCAAAGTAGATTTCTTTTTCAGCCCGTGCAAATCACGCTTTACGGAAAGCAGTGTGGTGTTGGACCTTGGTGGCTGAAGATTTGACTGCGGCCCCCTTCTCGACCCGCGATCTCAATGCGGGGCAATAGGTCGCTTGATGTGATTGGAGGGAGAGCCAGCCACTCTGCGCCACAATCTAACTCTCCTGGGGGCGGGGCTCGCTTCTGATGGATAGGTGGCGGACTCGCCGATACACTGGTCATGACGACGTTGGTGAGCAAAAGCAACGGCTCGTCCGGGATTGTGAATGTATGAATACCAGAATTCTTGGGAAGCATACGAAGGTTTGGAAGCACCGAATTACAAGGCAGCTGAGGGACACGAGCATGCCCCCTTCAGGGAGAGAGTGCCAGAACTGAGAAGCGCGAAAAGCGGGCACGGCGGGGTCTCAAAAGGTTGGTGGCTGCGATGGATCATGGCAGGATTGGATCATGACAGCAGGATTCAGCTCGAGCGACAGCCTTGGCAATGGTCCCGAAGCTAGTGATGCGAGGTAGGTAGCATGGGTAGCTTGTGAGGCAAGTTGTCACTTGTGAGATACTATACTGTACAGTAGCTTGTCACTTGCGATCTTGCTGTAGGAAGAGCAAAGCAGGGTTGGGCTTCTTGTTTTCTTGTTTTCTTGCTTCTTCTGGCCTGGGAAAGACTAGTTCCTTACCCCTCGTTACCTACTGTAGGCTACCTTATACAGCACCTACCTTGTTTCACTGTTTCACACATGTTGTTCAATTATAGCTTTATCGCCACCCAGGCGTGCCAGGTCGGTCTGTACCACTGTATGATCCAAGTACAGTATGTGCCCAGAGGTGGACCAATTGGGCCCAGTCTATGTCGGTGCAGTCTGGAGGCGGGTATCTCTGCTTTACCCTTTAGAGCGGGCAAGTAAGTATACGTGGATGACGCAATGTTTCTCTTGTGAGAGACAAGAACAACCGCCAGTGAAGGCAAGAAGCAAGTAAGTGAAGCTGCACCTAGCTGAGACAGAGGGGCTGGTGCTGTATGGCTTTTATAGCTGCTGTGGTGGAGTAGACTAGAGCTTGTTTTCATGAAGGGGCAGGCACGATAATGGTATCATGAGGCCTGTCCCGCCTTGATATATAAAAGTTACCCCTCCGTTCAATTTCAAATTCTCTTCCAACTTTCTTCTACACCATCTCCTTAACACATCCACATCCACATCCACATCCACATCCACATCCAATCTACTTCCTCAATCAGCACTACAACAACTTTCAATCCAATCCCCAAACAACCCACTCAAAATGTCGAACTACGACGATAACCAAGTAAGTTCATCAAATGCAACAAGCCAGTTCTTCATGGTTCCATTCCTCTGACAGATCTCTCTTCCTAGGACAGCTACGGCGTAAGCATTCCCATACTCGATGGATCTATCCTCCAGCCATTGCTGGAGTATACTTTTAACGGAGTCTAATTTTATTTCAGTCCTCCAACCGCCAGCAGGGCAGTGGCTTCGGTGGAAACAATGACAGCTACGGAGTGCGTCACCTTATCAGCTTCTCACCTTTAGCCATTGTTGGGGTGTAGCTTCATGTTATCATGTTTAAATTTCTGACCACTGTCACAGTCTTCTGGCAACCAGGGTGGAAACGACTCGTACGGAGTATGTTCTCCCCTTTACTTCTCTTTTTGAGTCTCGCAGACATTCGCAAGTTCAGTTGACTTTCTCGGAATACATACTAACCTCTCACAGTCCGGTAACACCGGCTCAGACAGCTACGGCTCTGGCAACAACAAGTCGTCTTCTGACAACTACGGCTCGGGCAACACCGACTCTTACGGCTCTGGTAACAAGAATTCCAACACCGATTCTTACGGATCTGGTAACAACACTTCCTCGTCCGATAACTACAGCTCGGGTAACACCGACTCTTACGGCTCTGGTAACAAGAAATCCAACACTGATTCTTACGGATCTGGCAACAACACTTCCTCATCCGATAACTACGGCTCAGGTAACACTGGCACAGACAGCTACGGCTCGGGCAACAACACGACTTCCTCTGACAACTATGGCTCCTCGGGTAATACTGATAGCTATGGCACTGACAACAAGAAGTCCAGCACCACCGCCGGCGGTTACGGCTCTTCCAACACTGATTCCTACGGCTCAGGAAACAACACTTCTTCGTCTGACAACTACGGCTCGGGCAATAACACCACTTCGTCTGGCAACACTGATACATATGGTAGCACAAACAAGTCTGGAGGCAAGGACGACAGCATGGCTGGAAAGTTGATGGAGAAGGCTGGGAACATTTTCAAGAACGACGGTCTTGCTCAGTAAGTCCTTACTCTCCCCTCCCTACCTCCGTTCTCGGAAGGGTATATACTAATTTGTTTATAGGAAGGGAGCAGATAAGCGCGCCGCTGCTGGAAATACCGACTCCTATGGTGGATCCACAAACACAGACAGCTACGGCTCGTCCGGAAACAACAACAACAACAACAATGACTACTAGATTTGCCTTTCAAAATCTAAAAGTCCGTTTCTTTCCTTCCAATGGCACGGATGTACGATGAGTGCTTGGATTTTTCTTCTCGAATCGATGAGTTTATGAATGACATGGATGACATGGGTGGGTATGGAAAGGGATAGGATAGGATGGGATGGAAACTAATGGGATGCAACAGGGTATGGCATGGAATGGTAAGTGCTAGGACGCACTGGTGATAATGGTGATAGGTAGCTGAATGGATTGATTCCTACTTTGAATCTATTTCTTCTTTCTTGGTGATATCCCGATCGTTCAGCTATCACAATACCTCACGCCTCTCCCAACCCCGCATATTCCCAACATGAGGTCCCAGGGATGAGCTTGAGGCATAAAAAGCAGGGATACGTCACTCTGCATGCCCGTTACCAATTATTTTACTCCGAAAGATGCACTAGGATACGGTAATTCGTAGGCGGGGTATTCAGAAAGAAACAAGGTACGGAAGGTGAGTACAAGTAAGTGGGTGTGCGCGGATACAAACGGCAACAAGAGCAAGCGACTTACTGTTACCTTTACTTTAACCCAAGCCCCAGCTCACTCACACTGGCTCGAATGTACACACAGTGACACAGAAACCAACCCACGCAGAATTTCCCGAGAGCAAAATTCCACAGTATTTAGATCTAGCTAGGTAATCCCAAAAACCAGCAACTCAGCACTAATAACCCAAACTCCAACTCCCGCAATCCAATTATCTAACCACGCCCTATAAACATCCATTCAGTGTCCGACTCCCGCAAATATCCATTCAAACACATCCGTAACCGTCATAAACTGGAAACCGAAATAATCTACTTCGAATTACCGAAAGAATCTAGATATATGTCCGAGTGTGGAGAGTGGTGCGTGTCAGGCTAGCTGAGAAGGCAGGTAGGTGTGTTGATGAATATTCGAGGGGTTTTGAATATCGGGTTCGGGGCTAGTTGAGAAATTAGGTGGTTTTGAGGGGTTTGGGAATTTAAGAAGATTCAAATGTTCGATACATTTTCAATTTTTCAATTTTTCTGGATATTCCAAAAATATCGGTTTTGAAAGCTCTTTATTACTATTTATCGCTACGCTACGAAACCCCAACGCCTCAACACCCAAACAGGCAGAAAACTGAACAAACACAAGCGTAATACTGCACTTGCACAAGCTCCACCGTTTATCTGACACTCTCTCCCATCCCCAAAAGCAGAACATTGATCTTAACAAGCGCCTTCCCACTCATTTCCCTAATCATACCACTCAAGAAATCATCACGACCCAATCCATCGCTCAGCTCAACCCAATCTCGCGTACTACTGCTCGAAACGTCGACTAGAATCTTTTCTAGCACGTTGTATCCCATCGAGAACTCGGGCCAGAGGCTGACACATTTCTCCTTGAATTCCTCGTATCCCGGATAGTCCTCGAATTGAATAGGTTTTGAGTACTTGGTGCCCACAGTCCGGACCAGGACAAAGAATGCGCGGGTGGTAGTTACTGAACTGGGGCGAATAGTTGCTGAAGGGGGAGTAAGAAATCTAGAGCGGGGAGGTAGAGTCGTAGCGGAGGGTTGATTGAGGATCGCACGGTGGGCATCTGAAGTCGGAGCTTGTATATTCGAATTGGGTTGATTACCAGGAGAGGCTTGATTACCGACATAAACCTGATTACCAATCAAAACTTGATTATTGAGGGAAGGTTGAATGTCTAAACTGACTTGAATGTCGAGGGGCTCTGAAATACTCATCATGACTTGAGTTTCCATCTGCTGCTGAAAGTTGGAGGTCAAGCTATCCGGTCTTGAGTGGAGCTCTGCTGAGTCAGTGGCGTATGTTGGAGATCCCGATTTCTTATAGAGGCGTGGTCTCTTAATGGGAGGTCGGGCATCCTCCTCTGATTCGTTGCCATTATCATGTAAAATTACGTCCACGGTTGCTGCTCCCTCCTCATCTGCTTCCTCAACTGCAACTGACTCAGTTGCATTGTCATTTGCATCACCAACTGCCTCCACAACTGGAATAGCTTGATATCTAGTGACAGCTCCCTCATCAGCAGCTCCTGTTACTCTATCTTGAGAACGAGAGATGCAGCTCTCACATTCCCAATCCAAAGTTCGTGTTGTAAGACCGCAGCAGGCTGGGTGGTAGCGACGCTTGCAACCGGTGCAGACTAGGAGTTGATCAAGGGTAGAAGCTTGAAATCTGCAGACGAAACATATGCGACATGCCTTCCGGTACTCAACGCCGCCTATTTCGGATCGTCCAAGATTGATACCAGGAAGTTGTCTGTGTCCATGAAGGTTCAACTGCTCAAACACTAGGCAGGTGAAGATCCTAATGATGTAGCTGTGCTCGCCCCACACGTATCTGTCAGCCACAGCCCCAATACAGCTACTCTCCCATTCGAAGTAACGGAAGTTGGCCTCCTCGACAGGAAAGAATTTCGGACCCGCCTTAACGATGATAGGCAGGCTGTTCCTGACCTTGGGCTCCTTGATTTCGATTTTATCACCGTTTTTGTCCTTGATAGGTCTGCCGATATTGTCTTTCTCGTACTCAACGGCAGGGGCGAGGAATTCGTCTACACTTCTCTTGAATGCTGAGTTGAAGTTCATCATTGGTGGACCGGACCGGGTTGCCATCTGATATTCCGGGTTGGGGTATTGTTGAGTATAGCCCGTAACGTCGACGATCGCTCCAAGAAAGTCAATTTGCCATTGACTACCATACTTGATCTTGATCTTTTTGAACAATTGAGGGAGGGTCTTGGGTTCCATGGAGAACATGGCCCATGAGGTCTCATCATCAGTCTTTTCTCTCTTGCTTAATGGCATTGCGGATTCTGCTGCGCGCCGAAGCTTCGCCTCTTCAGCGGGAGTTCGGTGGGCTGTATCTGACGATGAAGTCGAGTAGACAGACGTAGCAGTGTAGCAGGTAGGCGTAGCGGTAGAGTTGGCAGGCGTAACAACGGGGCTTTGGATTGTGCGTGAACTCGGTGCAGGTGTTAATTCGATGAGGTTTGGGCGAGGATCACTCAAGGCATTCGGCGACATCTTCTGCTTAGCCATGGCAGGCAAGAGTGATTTGGGTGCTGCTTTAGGTATGTTAGCGAAATGTACAAATCGGGAGGGAAGCACTCAGGGGTAGGTGTGGCATTGTAAACAAACCACGGCAATAAGGTTCTGCAAAAAACGTGTAATTAGATCTATTGTCCTGTACAATGGTGGACGAAGAGGGTGATACGATCTCGGCTAGATCGGGTTGACAGGTTGCAACGCAGATGGTTTTGCAAAATGATGGTGTGTTTTGGGATGGGGGCTTCGATTGTGCGATGGCATTTAATACTGGAGCGAGCGTCGAAGCCTTGCGGCAACATCGACCATCCGAGCTCGACTCGAAGTGGTTATCGGCAAGCCACTTACTGCCTTGATGACGAGTGGCCGAATCTCGCAAGGCTTGCAATTTGAAGAGACCTATTTCTAAATTAGGAGAAGTGCGACACCTCTTGAACGATTTTCGGGCAGGACTTACCTTGATCACAGATTTGGAGATTCCAACCCTTCAAGACCAGTTTCAGACCTCATGATATATCCGTATCAATGCTTCTTCCTTGACTGCCGCAGCGACCACTCGCCTTAATTACAACTATAGCTATTTAACTTTCCGGGAGACTACTCCTGATTTGAGAATCTATCGAGAGGACTTTCCCACACTGTCTTGGTCCTTATTAGAGTCTTCTACTAGGGAAAACAAGAAGTCATGCAAGTTACTTATGCTCCCTAGGAGACCCCCAGATTAAATAAGCTTGAACACTCGCGCCACTTCGGCAGGTAATAATAGCTTAATCTAGCAGAAGATCTTATGCTCAGGAGACGCGAAATACAAAAGATTCATCATAGCCATTAAATCCACTCACTATAATAAAGGCCAACTCCTTAGCCCATGCTTTTCATCTGGTTCAAATCCTGACGTTCATACACTACTCTCCCCTCTTTTCTTCGCCTCCTCAGCCTCTCTCTTTCTCGCCAAATACCTCTCCTTAGCACTCATAATATCACCCTCTGTCTTCTGACTCTTTGCCGCTCTCTCTACCTTAAGTCTCTCCTCTTCATCTTCCTCAAGTGCTCTCTTCGTAGCCTGTTCCAACTGCGCCTCCATCATCCTCGACTGTCGCTCCCTCATAGCCTGCTTCCCGCCGCCAGCACCCACAAAGCCTGGCCCTCTACTGCGATCCGAGATCGACGATCCACCACGAGCTGCATTCGCAAGAGCGGCGCTCTTGGGTTTTGGTACGATGTTCAAACCACCTTTGAGTAGCTGTCTCTTATCCACAACCTGCCCCTCATCGTTCACAGCAATAGCCCCCTCCCTCTTCTCATTAATCTCCCTCGCCACATCTCCCTCCGTCTTCTCGTTCTCTCCATCCTCCTCGTCCGCCACCGGGCCCCTTTTAATCTTCTCCTCCACTGCCTTCACAACTTCTGCATGCTTCTGCTCTCCCTTTTCCAGCAGATTTTTATAAAAACTCGTCATTCCCTTCCCCTTCTGGTTCTTCGCTTCCAACTCTTCCTTAACCCTCTCCTCCTCCTCTAACCGCCGATTCTCTTCTTGCTGCTTCTTATAAGCACTAGTAACAAACTTCTCTTTATCAGCAAACTCCTCGCCCTCCGCCTCCCTCTCTCTAGCAAGTTTCTTCTCTTCTGCAATTGTAGCATCCCGTTTCCTAATCGCAGCCGCCGCCAGTAAATTACTCATGTATTTCGGCTTCCTCTCGATCTCTTCTTGCGTAGTTTTCTTTTGCGGTTTAAGAGAGTCATAAACAGCGTCGTAGTCATAGATATTGGCATCTAATTCCTCAGCCGTCTCCGCATGTTTCTTTGAGGTGAGAGAGGAGGATAAATCGCCGTACATGCTTATAGGCGCATTTTTACCGGGTTTGAGAGTTGGCTTACCACCTTTGGACTGGAGGGGTAGGCCATTTTTGGGTTTTGGAGCGGGGGAAGAAACGCCGCCTATTTCTCCGATTTCTTCAACGCCAGAGATGCCTTTTTCGCCATCAGAATCATCTTCGGAGTCGAATATTGTTTTCCGTTTTGCGGGCTGAGGACGGGAGGAAGTGGTTTTCTTTGTGAGATTTAAGCCGTATGAGAGACCTTTTCCAGACATTTTGGTTATGAGAAGATGGTGAGAAATGTGAAAGGACATGAGGAGGGGAGGTTGGAGGAGGCTCTTACGAGTTAAGCATGAAAACGTGACATGAGGTTGGTGGTGCTTCAGTAGTGCGATAAGAAGTCTTATCGAGGTGCCACTTTCTTCCCAGGTCTCAAAGCAACAATAATTTCTAACCCCTCAGTACACCACTTCACGCCGTCTCACTCACTTTAAGACGATCCTCTACCTTCGCAGATGAAGATCTATAACTATCCACAGACTATGCAAGGTCGAGGACTACGATGACGTCCGACACTGAAAGCAAGCCTTTCGTAGGCTCCGATCGAGAAGCAGACCGAGAGAGAACCGCTCCCGTCAAATCGAAATTCAAATTCAAGTCCAAGACGAAGCGGAAATCAAATCAGCATGCCGAGCGCCAAAGCTCAACTGAATCAAGCCGTCACGAACGCCGTGACCGCGACAAGGAGAGACACCACCGTCACCATCACCGCTCCAAGCGTCACAAACCTTCCGCTTCTTCCAAGGACGACCCCGCCCTCTACGACGACACGCACTTGCCCAACGCCACTTCTAAAGAATACATAGATCCCGATGTTGCATTCCGAGAGAGTCTATTCGACGCTATGGCCGATGATGAAGGGGCGGAATATTGGGAAGGTGTCTACGGACAACCGATACACCAATATCCCAATGTTAAAAAGGGACCAGAAGGCGAGCTGGAGCAGATGACAGATGAGGAGTATACGGCTTTTGTGAGAGCGAAGATGTATGAGAAGACGCATCAGCATTTGATTGAAGAGAAAGCGAGGAGGGATGCTGCTAAAAAGGAGAGAGAGAGGTTGGCACAAGAGGGGAGGAAAGAGGAGAAAGAAGCGGAGAGGTTTAGGAGTAAGGTGGAGGAGAGCTTGAAGAGGGGGGAGGAGAGGAGGGAAAGGAAAGCTTGGACTGAGAAATGGGAGGCGTATACGGGGAAGTGGGAAGGGTTGGGAAGGGAAGGGACAGGGACGGTGCATATTGCGTCTATACCGTGGCCGACGGAGAGTGGAAAGAGGAAGGATGTTGAGGCGAAGGAGATTGAGCGGTTCCTCCTCTATGCGCCGAGTGGAGGACAGCCGACTGAGAGCCAGCTAGAAAAGGCGTTGAAGCTTGAAAGAGTAAGATGGCATCCTGATAAGATACAGCAAAAGCTTGGAGGTCAAGATGTTGGGGAGGAGATTATGCAGGCTGTTACAGCTGTTTTCCAGGTCATTGACAGGATGTGGTCTGAGATGCGAGATAGGAAATGAGCAATAGGTTGAGATTGGGAACCAGCATAGCTATGGCGTTTTGAGGTTACATAGGAGCAGTAAGTTATTGCTGAGAGACGATACCCGGAGGTCTGTAAAAGATCTTGATTTGAGTTGAGGAGTCTAATTGAAAGCCATTGAGATTTTCGTTTAATTCAAACCTTGCCAAGAGCTCTCCGAGATTCAGATCTGCTGGAGAGGATTTTGGTACGCGCAATATGCAAGGTGTGAAATACAGCCTCCTTGACTCCCTGAGTGAGGAAGTAGCTATGTTAACAAGTGAATTTTAAGAGGCATCCCAATCGAAGAGTCAGATGCTATGTGCTTCTAAGCTTTTCGACGAAACATAAAGAAGCATTTGTCGGAACTAAGTATAAGTAGTAATCTTACCTACACAGGAAATGGTAATTAGTACATAATAGAGGCCGAATTTTAAGCCCAAGAGGAACACTCCAGATCAAGTTCTGATCAAGTTCTGATCAAGTAATGGAACAGTTTATTTTACACCAGCTGCCAAAAGGCGAATTCCATAGCACATTCACTTATTATTCAAGGTCCCCCCCCCATCACGGCTCATAACCACCTTCTACTATTGTTGCCAAGTAACCCATTGACCAACCACCCTTCTTTCCAAAGCCAACTTAAAACAAACACTTGCCAGGAACATACTTTTCTTTAACTGTTCAACTTTTAAGTGACCATGAATATCGATACCTACCGATTTAATATCACATTCACCAGATTTGCATGATTACTGTAGGCAGAACCCCTCCTCATACTGTATCGGCATCGGCCACCATACGCTGACCCCTCGTGGTTCAACTTCCTGACCCCACCCAGCCCGCGCCAGCACCAAGCACCACCACCACTAAGCCGACACCTCCCTCACTCCGCAATCCTGCCATCATCTATCTCATCTCGACCTCCCTCATCCCCCTCATCCTCCTCATTCTCCTCATCCTCCTCATCCTCCGACTCAACCTCCCCCTCCAGCCTCCCCCCCCTTCTTCTTTGCGCTTTGCTCTGCTTCCTGCTTCCCGCGCATCAGACCCAATTGGTACTATTCCCAGTACCAAAGCGCTGTCCAGCCTGCTCTCTTGCGACATCTGCATCATCACCCGCAGCCAATTGCTACACTGGAGCGAGCTACTGCTGTTCACATCTGCAGGAAGCCGCATTCCTTCTCGGTCGCTCATACTGCTGAATTGCAGAGCGCACCAAATCGAGACATTCCAGAACCTTTCAACTAAGTGTTCTTTCACTTGCAGCAATCTCAAAGTCGAAGTCCACATTCACAGCCACAACTCCCGCCTTCCCAACTAGACCCCTCTTGCTCGCAAGACTCAGCTTTCCCGCATTCACTTTGATACCTGATACCTCATACAGTACCAGGTCTGCCAACCCGTCGATTTCCTCAACGACCACGGCAATCTTCCATTGCTTCATATGCCGACATTAGGATTCCTCAAGAAGAAACGGACGAGGGAGTCGCCGGGTCAGAAAGACCTTGCCTCTCCTACTTTTACTTCCAGCCAGCCCACCAGCCCGATAACCCCCACATCGTCAAGAGGGTTCGATAACTCGATAGCTTCTATTTCCACCCAGTCTACGGCCCCGCAGACTGCGAGCGCATCTCAGCCACCTTCTTCGATCAAAGCAGAGAGTCCCACAGTTGTGGGCGAGCAACAATCAATGACGCAAGGAGTCACTCATCAACAGCAGGCCTATTCGGTTGCTGCAGAGCACCAGAACCTTCCCACCATCAATAATCTCATCAACCCCCCGCAGCACGATGGCTCCGGCCAGTCAGCGCCTCTAATCAAGTCGGAATCGTCTTCGAATGGTGCCGCAATGCCGCAAACCCCACATCAATTGAAGCCACAAGTGGCCACCCCAACACAAGTCAGAGTCACAAAGGGAAAATACTCATTGGAAGATTTTGAGATGTTACGGACACTGGGAACAGGAAGCTTTGGGCGGGTTCACTTGGTCCAGTCGAAGCACAACCAGCGGTTCTATGCCGTCAAGGTCCTGAAGAAGCAGCAGGTTTTCAAGATGAAGCAGGTTGAGCATACAAATGATGAGAGACGAATGCTACAAGAAGTCAAGCATCCTTTCCTTATCACACTCTGGGGCACATTCCAAGATTCTAAAAATCTGTACATGGTTATGGATTTCGTTGAAGGAGGTGAATTGTTCTCGTTATTACGGAAATCACAGGTATGACTCCTAGCTAACAACTGTGACTTCCTCACTAACGCATCTCAGCGATTCCCTAATCCAGTTGCAAAATTCTACGCAGCAGAAGTGACTCTAGCTCTCGAGTATCTTCACTCAAAGCATATCATTTATCGGGATCTAAAGCCGGAGAACTTACTTCTCGATCGACATGGACATCTCAAGATTACAGATTTTGGATTTGCTAAGAAGGTACCAGATATCACTTGGACTTTGTGTGGAACTCCGGATTACCTGGCACCCGAGGTTGTTTCGAGCAAGGGATACAACAAGTCAGTTGACTGGTAAGCAAATTTTGGGATTCTGACGGATGACTAGCTGACTCTGCTTTAGGTGGTCTCTGGGCATATTAATATTTGAAATGCTTTGCGGGTTCACGCCGTTTTGGGATGGAGGGTCGCCAATGAAGATCTACGAGAATATTCTCAAGGGTCGAGTAAAGTACCCTCCTTACATCCACCCTGATGCACAGGATCTTCTTCAGCGCCTGATCACAGCGGATTTGACGAAGAGACTTGGGAACCTTCACGGTGGATCCGAGGATGTCAAAAACCACCAATGGTTTGCCGAGGTCACCTGGGAAAGATTGGCTAAGAAGGATATTGATGCTCCGTATGTTCCACCAGTCAAGGCTGGGGTTGGAGATGCGAGCCAATTCGAGAAGTATCCCGAGGAGACCGAACAATATGGGCAGACTGGTCACGATGAGTACGTACCCCTTTTCGTTCTTGGAAACTCGCTAATTTGAACAGACACGGGCATCTCTTCCGCGATTTCTAGACCATTCCACCAGTTCGTTACATGGACCATCCCGTCCATGCCACTCTCATTGTTATCCTCAGCCTCACCTAACTTGCACATATACTCCCACGGCAGCAAGCATATTCTTACGTATCTCTGTTGAATGAATCGAAACGGGGCGGGCGGGCGGCGAAATGCCCGCAATCCCAAGTCGCTGTTTTAGGTCAGCGTGGGAGGACAGGCCTTTGGTTGTGGATTGGCTTGCTTGGGAATGGAATAATCTTGATGGAGTTTGACTTCCGAGTCAGGCGTAAGGTGGAGGAAAGGAAGCTTTTGCAGCTGAATACGCGATGCCGCGATGATGGGTTCGAGGCTCGAGCGGAATGCTTGATCAGTGGAATTAAATCATTGAGATATCTTGCTTTTGTTGGGATTCATCCTTTTGTGCGACTCTGATTCCGAATTTGTGAGAGCCCATAAGTATGGCTAGTTGTCACTTTAGTGGTCAGTAATGAGTGCACGTGCAACAAACATTCTCTGCCCTCTAAGTAATCTGCTCCAAACATGGTAATTACGGCGCTTTCTGACTTAATATACTGCTCATTAGCACGTTCCAACTTCTATCTTGCTAGTACTCAGCTCCTCCCACAACCCAAGCAGTCCCTTCTAAGTGAACGGGAACCTAGTAGATATCAATTCCTTAAATACCACTCGTCTCAAGTTGAGACTCTCAACTTCGCAGCCCAGCTTTCTTCTCCAACGTCCCTCAAAATCCCGAGTTGGTGTTTATGCCCAAAAAATTAATTACTACTCTTGTGCTCAATCTCCACATTTCTACATAGCTCCATCCTATATCTCTCGTGAAAACCCACAGTGAAAAGCCTCCAAGTCCATAACTTCAGGCCGCGCAAGCAAAACTCGACGTCTGATATTTTCGAGCGTCGAACGAGGTGCATGGTTGCAATCCATTGTAGATATATGTCCATGATTAACACTTATTCTGCCACTCGATAGATCACTGAGTTGTTTTGTTGGGATGTGCTAGGTAGTGATATTTATTCCCTAGTATGTGGATCACTGAAGTATTCAGGTTCATGTGCTGATAGATGGCGTTCCGACAGTTGAGCCTCAAGTGAGTTAGTTGGTGGATTTATACTTTTGTGACATGTTGCTAGAGACGTGCTGTGCTATTTGCTATTCCTTCCTCCTGTCTCTTGGGAAGTTGTGATAGATAGTGTGTACGAGGTAAGGCCTTGCTTTATTCAAGTTTGGCTTCCTATCCAGAGTCAAGGCTTCTTGATAGCTGACTCCTGGGATACGGAGCGAAGAGCAGGGGGTTTCATGGTGTGCTTGATACTGAGCTTGGGTTGTGTTGGAAATTGGAATGTAGTAACGTACTGGGGTTTTTGAGGCTGAGACGCAGAGGTGTTGCGAAGTATGAATACGGCCGCTGAAGGGGAGTGGGAGTCTGAGGGGATGGAGATCCTGGGGTTGCGAGGAGCGAGTGTATAGGAACTTTGGTCTGAGGCGATTAGGTATTGCGGGGAAAAGGTTTGTGCTTGAGATTCTGTACCGAAGGGGTCGTATGGCACTATTACCTGCAAGATCGTGTTAACGGTGACCAGCTTTCGACAGACTTCGCTGTGTTCAGGGACATGATTTCACTCTAGGAAAGAGGCAGAATGGAATTTCTTTTAGGAATTCATGAGATTATACACTATTTAGTTTACAGCCACACAAGTTCTTTTCCAACTCCTCATTATGCCTATCCTATGATACCTCCCATATGTCCATTTCTTCCTGTTTCGAATATCTACAAGTTGGCGACCAAGGCACCAGCACCGAACAACGCACCCATGGCAACAGCACCAGTTTGGTAAGCAGCACCACCAGTGCTCGAGCTCGAACCTGCAGCACCAGCTGAGGTAGCAGAAGAAGCCACCGAGCTAGCCCTGCTACTCACGCCGCTGGAAAGCGAAGATTCGTGGGAAGCGATGGAGGAAGAGAGCGAGGACCTAGCACTGGAGGCAGACGATCCGGTGCCAGTGATGGAGGAAGAGCCTACAGAGGCAGCGGACGAGAGAGAGGAGGCTCCGGATTCGGCGGCGGAGGAGAGGGACGATCCGACGGAAGATGCATCGCTGATGACGGAGGAGGCGAAGGAAGCTGGGGCGCCAGTTGCGGTTGTGATGGCGCCGCCGACTGCTGAAGTCGCGGTTGCGATGGCACCGCCGATATTTGAAGTGATAGAGTCGATAACGTTTTGGGACTGGAGAGGGTTAGTTGGGTGATGAGGGGAGGATGCCAAGCTTACTGTGACGGTAGAGGCGAGAGCCAAGATGATGAGGTTCTTGTATTGCATGTTTGCGGTTGTGGTATGCGAGATTTGAGAGTTCTTGAAGTGAGTGTGAAGTCTAAAGCTTGAAAGAGATAACTTTTGATGTGGAAAAAGCTAAAGAGGGGATACCAGGGAGGAGGAAACAACTTATATAGAGCGTTCACGTTACTCGGAAATAAGAAGCCTAGATACTTCTAGCTATAAATCCAGCCCTCGGGCTATGCAGAACTCAACGTACGTCACAACAAGTGGACCAACATGGATACGGTCCCCAGTTTTGAGGTCTGGGCAACAAATAAAAATGTTCTCAAGACCAAGACCAAGCCCCTTGGCAGGGTTTGATAATGGAGCCGCCGCGGACCGCGAAGGCAACCGGTAACGAGCTCTTGGTAACTCTATTCGGACTAGGTAAGATCGTAACCAAGAACCTACCACAAATAGCAAATTAGGAATACCTTTAACCTTGCTAGGTTGGAGTTGAACTGTTTGATGATTAATAAACAGCTCAGTCTCTTTGTTTCCAAGGAAAGGATTATGTTTCTTGTGAGGAGTTGTGCAGGATTCGGAGGGTTCTGAAGTAGACCAGTGGTAAACACTATAAAGGGGTGCCGAAAACCGCAGCTGAAGCGTTCTTCAACATACGACCATGAGGGTCGGATGAATGCACTTATTAGTGCCGTTTCCTGCTCTCGAGAAGCATAGCGAGACGGCACAAAAAGGGGACCTAGACCCTTCTGGAGCATGTAACTTTGATGTCCCTTCGGCCACAATCAACCGGATTCAGGAACCCCAGCTCAAAGAGTAAAGTATGGCAATACATTGAAGTGAGACTTTTCTGCCACGACTGTCGTCTCCATAACATCAGCCACCAAGAGGGACGTAAACAATTACGGTTCATATTTTCATTGGATCTCGGTCGTTAAAAGCTCCAATTAGAACTGGCGGCTTGTGACGCAGATCGGCGCTAGGATAGTAGCCTGGCGACCCCATACTTTGTAACACTAGCGGCACCGGGTATACAGCCTTTGCTCATTTTGCGGCATACGCTAATATCCTTGCTCTCAACAACTTGCATGCTCCGAGCTTCTCTTTATCGTCATCGTCGTAGATCGGGTTGCCACTGGATCTCAGGCTATGAGCCGTCTCCCGTATTTTCTATGCTATGTCTTGGCGGCTTGAGCTGGATGGTTGTTGCCAAATGGTCCGTTCTCAAAATTCCAGCTCATCGTGCGTGAAGAGATTGGGAGGTTGTAGTAACATCATATCAATTCCAGTTGAGGATTTTCAAGCGAGGCATATTTCAGTGTTGCTTAGCTTGAGCGAGTGCCCTGTAAGCTTAATGCTGTCGTATTGCTGCAGGACTGGTTAAGAGGATTTCACTGTGCCGCATTTTTAGACATAGCTTATGTCGTGGATGTGTGACTAGAAAAGGCCTCATATGTTGTGGTATGGCGAGATTCCTTTCTTGATTTCGAAAACAATCTCTGCCGCCTCATCAGCACTCTTCGCTTCGAATTCATAGCGCTTGCTCTCTGTAGCTTTGTAAATCACGATCTAAAGCATAAGTAAGTATCATAGCCACATTGCGCAATACCTTGCGACATACCTTGAAGTTGGTAGGGTGTCTTCGGGTAACTTTGCACCCAACAGCGTTGCTGAAATGGACTGTTGTTGTCTTGCCTTGGCCTTCAAACATTGTTTTGCCTGTAGAAGCTGGCATGATATGAAGGTATTCTCCATCTATGGCCAAAAGTCGTTCGTTCAGGCCTACAAATCTCATGGGCTGTTTTCGCCAGACCGTGTACTTTCTGTAGTTGGCACTTCCAAGTTCATCTTGCTTGATGGTTTCCTGAGCGAGAGGATGAGCTCCTAGCATTGGACCTTTCCTGATCTTCCGTGGGTCATAACGTTCCGTCGACAACGACATCTTGGGAGAGCTGCTGCTGGGAGATCCCGACATAGTAAGGGGGCCATCTGTTGCAAATCTGCGACGATAGAGATCCAATTCTGTGCGGTTACCAATTGAATCCACAGTACGATCAAGAAGAACTACAGTGCCTGAACCGGTCAATTTGAGGACATGATTAGCCTTGTCCAACTGTCGCTTCTTACAAACAATGTCTAGGACGTCCGCTAGGTACGTATCGGTGGTAACATCTAGAGTGATCATTTGACCTGGAGCTGCATCTGCTGAGTGGATGTGGATTTTCAAGAACTTCTTGACAGCAGTTCTTGTATTAGATTGGGTCGGGGCTGCTCCAACGGTGGGGGCGTCTGCAAGAGTAGAATTCTGTCGCAGAGCAGACATAGTGGTGAGGAGAGGATTTAGGCGGACTTGTGTTCCTGCTTGCGGTGTTGTACCTGGAATTGGGGTATTCTTTGGTAACGGTTGGAAATCATCCATTCCATCCGAAGAAGCAACGGCTTCTTGTTTAAATTGCGGTGTGAGAGCTTGATTTTGTTCAAATTGTTCATCCGTAGCTTCAACCAAGGCGAATTCGTCATAGGGCTTGGAATTTGAACGAGACCTGGCTGCACGATTGTTGGCTGTTGTAAACGCAATGACCGGTTTGTTACGTTCAAGCGCCGGAAAATCGTAGTCAACCTCCTCATCCTCGACCATCCTTAGAGTCCATCTGTTGACATTGAGTTTCTGCTCAGGAAGAGCGGGTTCGATTTTCTCTTCTGAGTATCTCCAAAGACTCAATCCAATAAGATCGGCTACACTGACTTGACGGTCGTTTGCTTCGTTGACGTGGACGCTCCTCCGGATTAGGACATCATATGGCTTAGTGGTTGATGTTGCAAAAGGTGCCCAGATTCTGAGGTTGAGTGGATTGGGATCACCCTGACCAGACAATGAGGCAAATGATTCGAAAGGCATTGCAGCCTTCGTTCTCTTGGCCTTGATCATAGCAGAAAGCAAACTCTTTGGCTGGATCATACTGATGGGTCTTGGAGGCGGTAGTGCCTGAAGAACAGGGGGGGCCGGCTTTGATTTCTTGGTTGGAGATCTCTGCAGCTGTCGAGGCAAAGTGCCGACAATATGACCCGCTGGCTCTGAGGTATTTACCGGACTGTCCACACCGCCTAGAATAGATGCCGAGTCCATACTTCCAGCGAAGTCTGAGTCCAAATCTGATGCATCGGAATCTTCCTCCTCCTCTTCAAGAAGATCACTCTGCTGGCGTTTGACTCCGACATTTGGATCCGACATATGCCGTAGTAAAGCTTTGCTTGCTCTTGTAGCATTTCTGGTCGCTTCCCTTTGCCTTTGAAATGCAGAGGCATCAAACTCGTTTTCTGAGGACATTTCACTGCTGGTCACCGTATCTCGCCTGGCACGTTCTTTCACGGCTTCTAAAGCAGACTGGGACCCTCTTCTTGGTTGTCCTCCGGGAGTCTTGGAAGGAGATGACAAAGTGGAAGATTGGCGGAGAGTTGAGCCACGGATAGGAGACGACCCGGATCGATTTCGGATGGGCATTTTCGAAAACTTGATCTGCTGAGCTGCTCTCTGATCTCCATCATCGTCGCTATCATCACTCAGATCACTGCTATCTTCCTCTTCCATCTGCTCTCGTCTGCGTCGTCTCTTGGTAGCTATCCCGGGGCCAACAGTATCCCCAGCTCCACCCCCAGTGACCATTCCTCCCTCTTCCGGTTCATCCTCGATGCCGTTCTGTGGTAGGCCAGCTGACCTAGGTGGAGCTTGAAAGTATTCTGAAGCTATCGCGGTAGGTATCGGTGGAGAGTGTGTTCGCTTTATGTTTGCAGGATTGGTTCGCCATCCGGCAGCTTTGAATCCAGCAGTATTCAGAAAGGCATCGTTAATGGTAATCAGACGCTCTCCTACACCATCCGAGATGGTATCCAAGTAGTTTGTGCGGAGTTGGTAGGAGACCAAACTGTGAGGTGTGAGCAATGTGAGCTAGAAGCGGGGGTATTGTAGTTGTACTTACTCCTCAACTTGAATGACCGACATGCCGTGAGCCTAACTTGTACAAGACAGCTAGAATAACATTCTGAATGATGGTAGTGGCAAGAAAGCAACTAAACCTTATGTTTTGTAAGATCTTGCTTTCAATTACACACAGTTGTTGTATCAGCCTTACGACTGAGGAGTGTCCAATTAGCGTTGACAAGGATCATGGTATTTCGCTTGTTCATACGTCAGCCTTCCTGATATTTTGTCAAAACCCTGAACGTCTTTTTCTCAACGACAATCACACCACAACAACCATGGGTCTCGTTGACTATTCAGATTCCGATGCGTCGGATACCGAAGAGAAGTCCACTGTCAAGCCCACTTCCGCGCCTAGGAAAACAGCTTTCCAGAAAGTTGTTGACCGATCGAATCCAGGCAAAATCAGGGTGACCTTGCCACAAGCCTCGAAACCAGAGACAAGCAGCAACGAGCCTCCTGCAAAGAGAGCAAAGACTAGAAGCGGAGCATTCAGCGGCTTCAATTCTTTTCTGCCTGCCCCGAAACGTGCTGGGCCAACAAATGCGATTCTAGGTGGAGGAAATGCTGCAAAGCGGGGTCTTGGATCGGGTGTGAACTTGAAGACTGGAGCTGCGCCTGGATTTAGCAGAGAGCCAGAGCCACCGAGGTATTACGATGGAGAGCCAGAGGAAAGGGAAGGTCCTGCGCCGACAAATGAGAGCTCTGGACCCAGTCTATCCCCGCCCAAAGCTACACAGGAACAAACACCCGCCGAAGAGTTCAAGCCTGTTGGAAAGCCATTGATGTTCAGGCCATTGTCGGTGTCGAGAAAACCTGCAAAGAAGAAAAGATCTGCTATGGCTTCTACTCTTACCACTCCAGTGACGCCAACGCAAGCGCTAGGTACCCCCGAGACCCCCGCTGAAAAGCCGCAAAGACCCAAAGTCTCGTTGTTTTCAATGTCAGCAGAGTCAGATAGAGGACCTACGGCATCTACGAATGGAGATTACAAGTCCATATTCGAGGTTGAGGAAATGAAGGAGGATGAAGGGGAACCAGGCGCCTTTAGCCAAGAGCCATCATATGAAGATTACACGCCGACTACAACACATATGGCGCCTCCTGCTGTACCCACCCCGCCAGTTTCTCAGTCTCTAGATGATATAGCAGGTGACCTAAATCTCTCCGCTGCTGAACGTAGACAACTTTTTGGTAGGCAGAAAGGCAATAAGGCGCAATCAGCTGCTAAAGTCATCAATTTTAATACCGACCAGGAATATCAACACAACGAAGAACTACGGGCATCAGGAGAGCAAGTTATGCACAACCCTGTCAGAGCTCTTGCAGCTGGCAAGCACAGCTTGAAACAGTTGATCAATGCTGCTCAGAGTCAAAAGGATGCTTTGGAGGAGAGCTTCGCGAAGGGAAAGAGCAACAGAGCCGAGGCCAGCAGCAGATATGGTTGGTGATCATAAGAGTCTGAAGATCTGAGACGAATACAAGCAATACCCATTTTTGCAACACATCACAAGTCATAACAGTGATAATACGAGCCTTCAATGACATGGCGCCTGGTTCGGCTCCAAGACCATGCCCCAGGTGCCTTCTGCCTTCCTAATCATAATATGTTGCTTTCATCCCTTTGATTATCTCTTGCCCGCCGCTTTTCATTGAATCGCCTGCCTTGTTCACGTTCCTCGCTACCCTCGCCTTCACCCACTCCCCTGCTTTCAGAATCGGACCCTCAGGTTGACTGTTCAATCCCAATAGCTCAAGTAACGGACTAGGCACCGCCTTAAGCTCTAGATCATCCTCCGGTCTAAGAAAATACAAAACGCCCAGTCTATCAAGATGTGCCTGATCCGGCGGAGGAGCCACCACACGATGAATACTGCTCTTCAAGTACCCATTGGTGAGGAAAGACAACGAGTCCGCAATATTCACCGTAATACTTGAAGGATACGGTTTCACGTATTTCCACACCTCTTGCGGAGTCCGCACCTGGAGTGCAGCAACCGGCTGTCTAAACAAAAGTGTCAAGCTGCCGAAGTCGGTATGTCCTTTCACCCAAACATTGTTGATTTTGGCATTGGCTTCGGGTGTTCGGGCATGGTATTTCATGTACCGCAGATGGCAGTCGCTCTTCTCATCATACCGGTGACTTTTGAGAAAATAATCTTCTGGTAGTTCTAGGATTATAGCGAACAGGACCAGAAGTTTGGAAACGACCTCATCATGGATATGTTTTCCAAAATGCTCGATCTCAGACCAGTTGTCTGTGATTAAAGCTGGCTGCGGGCGTTTATATTTAGGGATGAACTTGGGAATATTGTAGATTTCAGTGTTGTCGAATTGGCCGGGCGCGATTTCGCGGAGGCCAAGTGGTTTGTAGCCATTGTAGCCGCCGTTTTCTAGGTCGGCGCGGTATTTGAGCTTCTCGTCTGTACCTAAGTTGAAGAATTCCTTGCCAAGAGCAAATTGACGATCTACTTCTTCCTGGGTAAGACCAAAGTTTGTGATGTAGAAGAATCCTACAAATGTTTAGTACGAATTAATCTGAAAGTTAGTGGTCGCAACAAACCTATCTGCTGGATTGCATTGTGGAGCTGCTTTGCAAGTTCTTGTTTTCCTTCATGTGTATTGAATTTTGATAGGTCCAATGTAGCCAGGTCTGCCCAGTCCAGCTCATAACTAGTCTCAGGAAGCTGTGTATACAGTGGTGTTCTCCCAATTTGGTCACTAGAACCGGGAGTCTGGACTTGGGTTTGAGACATAATCAAGTGTGAATGTGCTTTCTTTCTTTCAGACTCACAACTCCCGAATAAGAAAAAAATTCCTGCGATAGCTGGGTTTATTTAAATAATCTCTGGGTCCCCATGAGGTTGTCAATAGCAAGCGATAAGCGACAGCCCCTCCTTTTCAAAGCGGGGTTATGTCATGAGTTACACCTTCCACCCGATATCTAATTCAATTCAGAGATGTGATACGCCACTAAAACCTGCGATAAAATACGGCTGTCATCTTCCGATAAAGTTTCCCACCCGAAGAATTGTTTTTGTCGTGGCGTTGCCGCTCCAGTAAGGCGAATGGCGACATAGATGCTTCAAATGGCGATATCACGTGCGGGCATTTTCCTTTGCAATAATCCACCAGGAATTCGTGCTTCTGATGTCGATGGAGATCTTTGATGCCTATTGTGCAAGTCTGCTAGTTGAATGGTGTTGACAAGAGAGAATATTTTCGAAGTTAATTCAAAACTTTCGGGGACCCTTCTCCGAGCGAATCTTTCGGTTGAGGTTGCGGATATATTGTACGGAGGTACAAAGCCTGAAGCCTTGAGTTTGGAATCCTTTGAGTTCCTCATGAGTAGGGATTCCGATCAACTGCGCAAACTTGATTGCATGTATGAAATGTATGAAAACGGGAATGGTAGGTGCCCGGTAAAGTTGCCTGTGTATAAACCTTTTTTACGTCCTCATCTCCTACCTGTTCTACATTAGTCAGAAGGATTTCCTCTCAAGGAGACCTCAATTCCATCAACGTGTTTTCTCCGAGGAATTCCATTACTCCAATTAGGGTAAATTAGCACCACGGCTTTCCACGTCTTCCGAACCCATTTTTAAGAAATCGTCACCACAGCCTACTCTCCAAGACACTAAAGAACTTCAAGAAAAAAAGCACCATTTCGCCCGCCGATGCGAATAGATCCTCGATGGCGACCTTTCTGACGACCTTATCGCAGGCTATGAAGCCTCTCAAATTCTAGCACAACCGTTGCTAACTTATGAGGAAGAAAGGAAACTCCTCCGCCGAATCGACTCGCACATCAAGCCTCTCTGCGCTATTACTTTCTTGTTGAAGACTATCGATTATTCGAATTTGGCGAATCCGAGGATCGTGAATGTGGGCTCGAGCAGCAAGAATTTGAAGTAGTTGGAATGACGAGTAATAAGTTTCATTTCGTCAGCACCATTTGTTATTGAGTAGCTGAGAAAGTGGAATGGGAAGAGGAGATTGGGGGGAAATGATAGAAGCTAAGATGCTAATATCAAACAGCTTGTTTCTCGTCAAAGGTCTAATCACAGTCTGCTTTAGAACCGCCCTCTTCTTCCGCCTCCCCGACTCCCACCCCTTCCTTCCTCCCCTCATTCTAACACCCCCAAGTCCCTACAACCGCACGCTAGCTCTCTGACGAAGAAAAAGCCTTCGTCCAAGCTCGCCTCCCCAAAATATCCCCCGAGCATACGAGCACATTTATACTTCTGCGAGAACCTCACCCTCCGCAACCTAAAAATGTGGCAGTTCACCCTCTGTTGGGCGGCATTCACTATTGGAACTTTAGGGCTCTCTTTCTACCAACATACCGTGATTATCATCTCGAATCTACATCTGCCGCGAAATTGCAACTGTTGAATATTCCGACTTTGTTCTTGATGATTTCGGTTATTGCTGTCTTTGGGATATGGACTGATATTGCGAGGCTACGCAGACCCTTTTATTCTTTGGGGGTTTTGGTGGTGTTGATTACGTGGTGGGCCACTTGGAGAACGAGATACTGGGAGAGGATAAAGGCTGCTGGAAGGGGGAAAACGATATTGAATGATATCAATATCGAGGATGAGAAGAAGAGGGAGAAACGCGGTGCAGTTTAGAAGAGAGGGAGGAGGAGGTTATATGAGGTGACTGACGGGGACTGATCTTCAGATTACATACATATAGTGTCAAGTGGATGTTGAAATTTCCGTATGATGTGCTCTCCGTTGCTAAACTACTTTTCAATACCGTTGCTGCTATTATTCTATGAGGGTCTCGAGTCATGACAATTACAAAGTCAAGTAGCAGTGGCCTGCTTTCAAATAAACTATAGACATACACACTCCTTATCCTCTCTACTCCTAGAGTCCCAATCTCCTCGCCTCTCTCCCTGTCTTCTCCAAATCGTCTTCAAACACATTTTTTGACATCTTTGCTCAAAGCTTCCTCAAATATCCAGCCGGCCGAGGTGAGATGAAAATGTCTTGGTGTTTTCGGTGGAGAGGACGGTGGTTGGTATTCAAGTGAGATTTGAAGATGAGGGGAAGGCGTTTGTTGCATGTCGCATCGTCAAACCGGTATTGAAAGCAGTTAGCTCATATATTGGCATTCTGGTGTTGTTCAGCTGGGAATGGGCTCGCTTGTCGTGTCAGCTCAGGAGAGTTGGTTGGTGGGCGAGAAGCGAGGTACGGCACGGCTTCCCCGAGACTACTGAACGAGCTTCAGTGGGTTATTTTTTCTTCCAAGCATTTATTTATTAGTTTTGAAGGCTTTTGACTGACAGAGAACTGTGCATGCAACTCTTAAGCCTTTATTTTTGTAAACATTACTCTATAATTCTTCTCGTCTATCCTACCCTTGGCGTTCTCCTCCCATGTTTTTAAGCCAACGACCCCTTTAACTTCACAAAGAAACCCCTTGCCTCATCCCACAAACTTCCCTGTCTCTTATGTCCCCTCTTATGTCCCCCTTCAGGTATAATCATCACCCTCCTCACCTTCCCAATGTCCGCGTCGGTTAACCCACACATCCGCACATACCCTTCCGCACCCCCCCATTTCCTCTCCACCATCTCTAACATCGCTAACATACTCTCCTCTCTCGCCCCCACCATCCGCGCCGCCCTCCTCCTCCCATCTTCCCCAGCAAATACCGGACTCTTTAGTAATCTCTGTACTGCGGCCGCTCTCGTAGGCCGGAGGCCAATATCGGAGAGTGCGTATTCTTTGGCAATGTTGGAGGAAGAGACGCCAAGAATGGAGAGCAGGATGCCAATGAAAACCCCAGAGCGATTGTTGCCGGTTGTGCAGTGGATGTAGCTGCCGGTTGGGGAGTAGGGGTTTTGGGATGCGAGATGCAGGAAGATGGTGCGGAAAGCGGGGGCACCATGGGTGAGGACGTCGGTGAACGCTTCTACTATCCCCTGTGGAGAGGGTCAATAATTACATAGATATATAGATAGATAGATGGGAAAATATCTAGCTACTAATGGGGACGACGGGGCTTCAGGGAAAGCTGGAAGCCATATGAAGGATAAAGTGGAGCTCACTCGAGGCTCTTAGCTGCACAATGGAGGAGTAGCAGCAGTGTAGGAAATGTAAATGCGGGGTATAGCAAACCAGCCACTCTTACCTCAGTCCCGTCACTGGCATACTGCACATATCTCGTCGCCGCCTTCTCTGGTGAGTATTCTCCATCTGGGAACGCTGGTGTCCAGATTCTATTGATCCCCTCCATCCCAGTCGCACCACCCAATCTCTCAATCTGGCCCTTAGACCTTAGGTCAAAGTCTGTCGTAACGCCGATCTCCTTGAGCTTAGCTATACCTTCAGGTGTCACTGGAGAAGTATCGGGCCCGCGATAGAAGACGCCTTTCCGTACTGTGCCGATGTTCTTGCCATTGTCATCGGTGATGGGCCAGCCACCGATATCTCGGAAGTTGGAGAGGCCTTGGATGACCACGAATTGAGGGGGAAGGATTTCGTCCATCGAGGTAAGGTCGATATACTATCACGTGAGGCTATGCTGAATGATTAAGGTCGGCTAGGTTGTTCCTTGCCTGGAGGCTCAGATGTTAGGTCGGGAAGCGGAATTGAGAATCATTTGAAAACTAGAAATGAATTTTGATCGTTGGATCTCCTTACCTATCTTTGTCAAAGCGGCGAAGGAGGCGTAATGCAGAGTGATATGCAAGCCAACTTGTTTGTGACTGCCATAAAATGTCAGCCTCTTGCCCAACTCTAGAGTTTTGAGAAAGAAGAAGCACTTAGTCAATTGATAGATCATTGCAGCTTCCTCGACCGAGCCTCGAAAGTATGACATGCACGGCAGATTGTAGACTGCCCCGCTAAAGGATTCTAGGCAGCTGATCTGCTGTCAAAATACCTCCTCCAAGTTTTATTGCATGTCGCAAGACTTTGCACTCTCATGCACGTTATCTGCAAGTAACCTGTTGTGGATGGCGGGTGGAAGGGTGAGGTTGGGAGCTCGGCTAGCTCCGTCAGATTCCTAGCTTAAATATATTACGAAATAAGGTCTTCAACTCAATCAACCACAACAAATCGGCCTGCTGGCCCAATGGCAAGGCGCTTGACTACGAATCAAGAGATTGCAGGTTCGATCCCTGCGTAGGTCACTACTTATTTTTGACATTTTTTAAAACCAACGCTCGCTCATCTTTTCGATGTTCTTTTTTCCAAATCTTCCAATCGCATCAAAATATCATAATTTTCTGTTGGGTCTTGCTAAGCGATCATCATGTGATTGCTTTTATTACTTCGTACCTCCCCCGTTTTGACTTCCATCCTTAGTAATTCTAGTAGTTGTACCACAGGTTTTAAACCTGCGATATTGAAGTCTTTGCAAAATACTATTTATTCTATTATGGCCATTTTCATAAATACTACGGAATATAGTGAGCTAAAGCACGTAATTTCGCAGGGATAGCCTCGCATTTTAACCTTAGTAATAACTTAATAACACCTAGGGGTATATATTTTAGAATACTCTTTCATGTAGGTTGTTATATTTTACTATTTTTAGCCTTATTTTAAGCTTTATTTTCCATCGGTCCGCAATGCACGTGCTTTTATTTTTGATAATATTATAGTATTAGTTGTACTGCTATATCCATATCTCTTGTAGTTATGTCCTTGGGGAATACGGGGATAATACAGATCACTTTAAATACAGTCTGTATTACTATGGTATTACTACTGGAAGCACTGCAATGACCGCGGGAGATAGCTTAACACCCATCCAATCCAAGTCGGCTGGAATTCCTGGAACTCCAACACTATCTGATCACGCACAGTCTCCGCCGCTCTCTATAACCTGTGCGTCCAAACCTCCGGTATTATCTCCGCGAATATCTACCAAAAGGACGGCGACCCTCCTTATCACAGTGACAATCGCATTCGTTTACATATTGCGATCATGAATATGTTCTTATATCTGGGGACGAAGCTGTATTATGAGATGAGGAATGCGTACCGAGATAAGATCTAGAGCGGCATGGCGAAGGATGAGAAGAATAAATACGCGTCGATGACACAGGATGAGGGGAATAAAAGGCTGGACTTCAGATTTGCTCATTGAGGGTGTTGTCTTGTGAGAAATCAGGTGGTGTTGTAGAAGGGAGCAAGGGATGAAGCTTGGCAGCTATGTAAAATAGGCGAATGACTTTCAACAACCCATGGAGTGATCCTGTGCTCTACCAGTTGAGGGTTTGATTAGATAAGTTGACTTTAGGATAATCGTGCTGGCATTTGTTCCATTTCCAATGAATAGAGATCCTCTATGGATTGGAAGGCACGGTTCAAATAACACTCATCCGAACACATGGAGCCTGGGGTTCTCTGGTGGGGGGTTGCGTTAGTCTCACACGAAGGGTGAGTATCATGAAGCCAAGCAGTCAAGAAAGAAAGAAATAGCGTATTCGATTCTTTGCAAAGACATAATCTGCTACAGCCCTGAACCCAAGCCCACCAACAAATATCCGAAGTCCCCAAGAACCATGCATATAACCCAAACATTAACCTTCATCATAAAATTGTCCAAATCCCCGCCCATGAAATAAAATCATCCATCTAGAAGAGTAACTGCCTGAGCACAACCGGCAACACGATCCATAAGCAGCTCCACGCCTGTATTCCGGAAGCAGCGCCAGTGAACTGAACAAGAGGAGGAGACGTGTACATCGTCACGAGAGTACCGGTAGGGCGGATCATGCCGGTAGAAGCAATGAGGCCAACGGTTGCGGTGCGGGTTACGGTGCACTCGGTACAGGGCTTGGTCAGGGTGACGGTGACGACCTCGTTCATTGAGTTGGTGAGCGTGGCGGTCTGGGTGGTGAGGGGAATAGTAGGGGCGGAGCTGTGGGTGCAGCCGCAGTGGGCGAACCAGATGGTGCTAGTGAAGGTGTACTCGGAGGTACCTTTGTCGCAGCCGCAGAGGTCAATGTAGATATCTGCATACATATATTAATCAAGCCCTAGAGATAAAGATTGGGAGGAGACGGGTTGGGACTTACGAGTAGCAACGGTTGAGACGTTTTGGCCGACGGTGGGCATAGAGGAGGTAGGAGAAGTCATGGTTGCCATGGAAGAACCCATTGATGTAACGGATGGCATAGCACTTATAGCGCTCGACACACCAGCCAAGAAAAGAACCGCGAAAGGAGCCGAAGAAAGCATGTTTAAAGATAGTGGAGAATCGGAAACGACAGTTAGTAGAATACTAAAGATGAGTGAGGTCGAACGAGTGACTGGAAAGACTGTACGGCTATTTGATATTGAACTCTTGGATTCGAAGGGGGCATGCTTTATATGGGGCGTGAAATCAAGGAGAGTCTCGCCCACTGAGATCAGCGTGGACATTTCATGTGGCAGAGTAGGAATTCAGGGGGAGACAAGGGGGCGCACGATGAATCCTGCACCAGCCCCGAGAAATTCGCTCGAAATCTCTCCGCATACTCAGACAGGTACTGTCACTGGTTCGGTCGCGTTTCTCATTCTTTCGTGCCTGGGTGATCGTCTGCAAGGAGATTAAGGCAAAGTAATCTGAAAATGAAATGTTGTTTACTTTGAAATGACTTCATTTTTGGCAAGGCTTGTATTGAAATTTGGATAACTTCTTTTAAATTTCCTTGAGATGTAAAATTGTAGTTGAAATAGCGACAGATATTTGAGGAGCCTGAAAGAAACAATGCCACGAAAAACGATCTTCTAACCTCTTGCCAGACGCAAATTTCTAAAAATACATGATCCCACCGTCATCAAAAGCTACATTCCAACCCAAGAGATCGCGCACTTCGGGTTTGCAGTAGTCAGTGGTGCCCGCTTTCGCATTCCTAATCACGAGACCCTTCCCGATCCCTGGAGTTTTTATTCAAATGAGAGCCGCTAGATAAAGAAAGCGTTTGATAGCGATGGAGCGTTGTAGGAGAAGAGGAGGAGGAGACGAGGGATGAGGTTAAACTTGCCGAAAACGGTGCGCGATACTCTTACCTTAGTCAGCATTTGGGGACTTCACCTCTCCTCACATCCCTGAAGAACTTCGGGGACAAAAATAAATAATATCTACAGGAAACACGAATATCTAGAAGGGTTTATTGCTCGAGGTGAATGAGTGGGGCAAGAGGCTTCAATTCTCAAGTATAGCATGACTTAGGACTCTACGAGCATAACTACCTTTGAAGTTGATCAGTTCTGCCTACGCGGTTTGAAAATCATCTGACGGAAAGATGGGCTCCCGTTATATTATCTTGACTCAAAAGTGACTTTCTTGAAACTGAAAGTTCCGGTCGCAGAATATCCCATTCACTATTGTGGTAAAGCCATTCTGGCATTCTGCTCTACAGTGCCAACAGGTGCCTCTCGCCACTTAATTTTGCAAAGAAAGACTTTCTACGACGAGACCTATATCTCAAGAGGAGAGAGCCTTACTGATTGGTTGGTACTCGTGCCCCTCCAAACGCCCCAGTCCGAACTTCTCCCACGCCCCCTTCAAAAGGTCACCCGGCTCCAAAAAAACTTTGTCAAAAAAGACAAAACAAATGCTACCCGGTGGCGCATTTGAACCTTCTTCGAGAGGATTTTTGACATTAGCTACTCTCTTTAACGACTTTAGTAATTTGGTCGGGACAATCAACCGGCCGACGAACGTTCAAGTGTGCTTACACACACTCAGTTATGCGTCGGTTGATAATTGACAGTTGTGGCTTATTTGAGTATATATTAGGGATAAGCGAGAGGGGTGAACCGAGGGAGAGGGGGGTGTGACGTGGTACAGCGGCAAAGTGGTTTATTAATAAATTGACTGGGTTTCAAGTAAAAGGCTGAGATTCCTAGTTACAGTATATGTACGAAAAGCGCGTGTGTATTATCAGTCACGAGTTTCTAGGTAACGTGGCAAGGGGAGAGTGAAAAAGCTAGTGTCCGGCTGGCTAATATGAAGGTGGGTACGGCGGGAGGGAGACGTTGGTTGCAACTTATAGTCTTGGGTGTGAGTTTCTCAAAAGCTCTACTAAGACAGGAGAGCATGTCGAGACACCTTTCAACAGGTTCCCCTTTGCTTTCAAGGTGAATGAGGCAACGATAATTGCTCGGATCCATGATTCATGGGTTTGGGAAGAAAGTTTGGCTGCATTCGATATATATATATCTCTCTACTGTCTGGCGTACTCGGGCACCTTCAAGCCCTCACTAGACGAGTTACCAGGTAGCAGCTTTCAAACTCGAGACGTGCCAATCATGCGAATCAGGGTTAGTCATGCAAACGCTCTGTCAGATGGCCCTACCCGTCGTCAGCTAAGCTTTCTGCAAGTCATCCTTGGCTCCCACTCCCTTGGAACGACCGACATCACGCAGTGAAACCTGTACCCATCAAACCATCAATTTACCTGGAATTCTTCTCAACTTATTCGACGTCGCCTAAGAGGTCTTTATTGTGAAAGGGTTCTTGGCATTTACGCTAGTCTGGAGAGTGAGAGAACTTGGATACCTGGCAGAAGACTTCAGTCATGAAGCAAGCTTGCCAACCGGTCTGCTGGCGGAGCTCTATCTTTTCCTCTTTAGGTACGGTACCATCCAGTTACATCACTCTGAGAATTTTGATAGGGGTCGGTTTATTTCTTAACCCGCTTTTGAAGTAAGCTTAAAAAAGAAACCAAATCCTGCCTCAACGCCCTTGTAAACTTCAACCCTCAGACCCATACAACCTCTCCTTCTCCGCCTTCTCCTTTTTGGGTGAATCAAAACAATGGAGAGCACCATCTCCCATTCCAAAAGCTTAGAGTAGCGATAGTCTGCTCGGCCTCGTCCCTGAGATCTTTCGACCACTGGCTCAACCGCGGGTCACATCACAATGCAACCTGGCATACTGTGTGATGCCGGAATCAACATTCCCAGTCTGGATAGATAGAGATTGACGAGTAATGACTAAGGATAAAAAAGAATCTTCTATCAATCGTTTTTTTTCGACTGGTGACTAGAATCCGCCTGTCTGGAATAGCTGCCAACGTTGACAATTCTGGTAATCTCTCGTTCCTTACTGCTGGCGGATGGCGTGAGGGATGTCGCGGTGGGTGCCTTCGTATACGGCCCTCCAGATTTGACTTTCTTCGCCCAGGTAGGAGGCCGGGCGGAGGGCTGAGTGATATTGTTGACTGTATTCTTGATGAGGGTGATATCTTCTGCGATGGTTGACTTGGCTAGAGGTGGATCACACCGGTCCCAAGACCTTGACCTCACGGCTCGCATTCTGGCGACAAAATCAAGGCATCCTCGCGTCGAAAGTTCTGCACACCTGCATACCTGTGAACCAAGCCGGAGGTATAAGTCAGAACCCCTTCCCCAGCCATATACGCTGGAAAAATTGGCTCGGCCGGTGGGGGCGATGCATTGGATTGCGGGTTTACGGCATTGGTTGAATTACTTGCAGTTGACCGACAAGTCTCGAAGTAGTCGAATATAATACTTATTCCCACACGCGTAAAGGTGTGTGAAATATACCCAGCTGAGCTGAGCATTGGCAAAATCAGCTGAGCTTGTAATTTCTGACATATCCACAAGAAGAAGTTTTGATACTTAAGTGGGAGCGATTGAAACTGACTTCCTGGTTCTCGTATCATATTAGGAAGCGGCCAGCTACTTTTGTCGGGGATGGGTCATGGTCAAGTTTCGAATCTGCAGAGGGTGATAACCACTTCGCAAGACAAATCATGCCTGACGAGCAAGCAACTGTGGGTTTGAATTGCGGAGAGAAGATATTCAGATGTGACAATATCGCATTCCCTACTAGACTGCTAAGAAATTGAGAATTCTCCCAACTGCCTGTTCGTCGCCCTTTGGTGTTTCCATCAACTCCGCATCCACCCAACCATCCGTCAAGCTACCCCCGAAATCGATGAGCCAGGCATCGTCCGTATCCCGATGGACAAGCACATTATGCGGCTTGCCATTACAGATGATTGAAGCGGAGACCCCATCGCCACAGCCACTATCCAGTTGTACAACGCGATACTCCCACCCAACCTAGTCCTTGTCGGCGGCCATTTGGTTTGTTGAACATGTGTGTATCTCGAGGTGGAAAAGGGTTCGTTAGTGAAGATGACCAAGAAGGATATATGGAGTATTATTTTGGGGGTTTTAATAGTCTATTTAGCTACCTAATCTAGCGCCATACAGACGTTCTATATAAAGTTAGGCTATAAATTTGTCACCTGCCTACAAAAAACACCGCATCTAGAGCTAACAATGTACAAGTACAAAGTAAAGTTAAAATAAAAATATAAAAAATAAAAATAAAATAACTATATGTAAACTCTATATGGTATAACATAGTACTGTAAAAGACATCAGCAGATTACAATTATTGTCGAGCTTTACGAGTGCTAGGAAAAATTCAGATCGGATTTGATTAATAGACTTACTACAAAATCGAGTTACTACTTTCGATAAGAGCCACAGAAATGAGCTACGTGCAGCCTTTCGACTCTAGTAATCATATCCTTGCCAACCACCAGATCTTGTTTGGAGCAAGCTGCAGTGATCCGCACTCAGAGGTAATGGAGCATAATTTGTTCATTGGCATATTTTGCACTGTTCTCGTTTCTATTATCTGAATAGAGAAGTGTATACAGTACTTCCTTCTTGCTCATCAACGTCCATCCCCAATGCTAAAATTGCTCCCTTGAGGAAATAACCATGCATCGTCCAAAATCTCTTCTTACAATATCTCCACCCACTTCTCACCCCCATTCACAATAGCAAATACTTCCTCTTCCCTCCACTTCTTTCGAATCACTCACAACAATGCCACTATACCCAACAACCCTGCAACCACTCCTCCCTCAGCCCAAGCAAACAACATCCGCTGCCCATCACTACTCTGCAAGCTCGTCGGACTCGGACTGGTTGTCGGCGTCGGCCCCGTCTTCCCCGGCGAACCTGTCGTCTCTCCTCCCGTACCCACCGTCGCGGAAGTACTCACACTTCCACCCGGCAAAGTCGTTACTCCTCCCCCAGGAAGCACACACGTACAAGTCGGGCTCGCACTACAAGAGAACGGCCCACCGGCCCCCGTCCAAGTCGTTGTTTGCCCCGAACAAGTGACGGATGCCGGACAAGTAGACACAGTCTGGATAGTTGTAATCGTGTTGACCACCGTTGTTGTGTTACTGTACCCTCCTCCCCCACTGCTTGTACTACTCGGGGCGGCGCTCTTTGACGAGTCTTTCGAAGACGAACAAACACTCGTACTGGTACTTCCAGTGGGCGCCGTGGTCGAGAAACTGACACTAGTAGCACACGGCACATAAACAGTATCGTAAGTGGTCTGACAGCCCTTGGGGCAATAGGGATCGCATTCTGTCTGAGTGAAGATCTGACCGCAGCCGCAGGAGAGAGTGATCGTGCTCATGAGGATACACTCGGCGATGACGCAGCCACTGGGTTTGGCGCAGGGGGGAGCATTGGTCGAGGTGATGGTGACGCAGGAGGAGGCGCCGGTTGCGGTCATAGGGAGTTCAGCTGGAGTCGTGGCAGTAATAAGACTCTGAGCAGCTGCGAGGCTGAGGAGCCCGAGGATAGGAAGTAGCTTCATTCTGTAGGATTCAGACAGGTGTGAGAACGAATTGCTGTTGTGCTGGTATGCTGTTTTAGTCGGATCCTCCAAAACGAAAGGTAGTAGTTCCGAAGACTTGGCTGAAATCTGCAACGAGTGTAGTTTAATTTGAAAGAGAGAAAACAAAGAAAGCACCGGGGAATCCTATAGCTTTAAATGGACGTCTGTCTCCCCGTCAGCCAGCACGCTGCACCACTGACTTCCCTCCTCCCGTCTCACCACCTGCATACAATATCACGCCTCTCCCATGACCAACCCCCGCCGCCGCCGCCAGGACCCCGTATTGCACTCTCCCATCAACATCAAACAACACACCAAGGTGGGCAGACGCATTCCCCAGTCCGCAAACAATCTTCTCGTATCAACTTGCTGTGGCGTAAAAACCTCATGACATCCCATCCAATGCGGGGTACAGTACCTCTCCCCTCATTCGAGTCGCTTCAGCCGGTCCCCTTGGTTACGCCCGCCTCCCTCTGCAGTCGCCCAATTAAGCATCCAGTTATCCGTTTGTGCATAAACTGATTCAAAGTTGTTCCATATAGGAGACGTGAAAAGAGGAATGGTACCTCGTATGATGGGCACCGAGTGCAACGTCTCATGGGCCTGGCCTGGCTATTTACGTATAAGAGGGATCGTACTGCATTATAGAAATATTGACGCTTCCCCGACAACATGCACCGATGAACAACAGGTGGTCGTGAGACCTCAAAAATACGAGATGTTTTCTCGTTGCTGTTTACGAGTTTTGTGTGAATTATCTGAACTTGGGTCTCATCCATGCATGGCTGAGACAAAACCACCCAATATCTAGAACAACATCCCAGCGAGGTCAGGTCACACAAGAAAGGAGGAGGGATAGTGATAGAATTTTCATTATTGATCCAGCGCCCCCCTTAGCACCCTGTATACAAGAACAGTAACCCCCCTACTATTCAATTCGTTCAGAACTCAAACACGAACAAGAAAGCAAAAAGTAATTACGCCACCAACGCACACTATGACACAGCCATCCCATTCAGCACTACTACTCCCCTCCCCTTCCGTCCCCGTCTCGAATCATATACTCCGACATAGAAATCCGGCCCGATATTAACACCTCTCGTGGAGAATGATGGCATGTATGTAAATAGAAGCCACCTGGGCCCGAAGAGAAGTAAGAGGCTGTGGAGCCGAATCCCTATAGAAGCAGGAGCAAGCCTGGTCGAATCAAAGTGTCGTAAACAGCGGAGAACATCGCCGATCATGAGGCATGCCGACATTATTCGTTATAAAGCCGTTAGTCGGTGCGTATTTTAGAAAACCATGCTCTTTGTCTTCTGGTGATGTCGGGATGACTTGCGAACACTTCCAACTTCGATTTTTCTCTTCAGACTATCCTCACGCTTGAGAACCAGGTCACACCAGCCGCTCTTGCTCTTGTCTGATTCCTTGCCAATGCAAGCATCGAGAACTTTCATCCAACCTTCCTTGTCGGCAGCAGTGTCCGCGTAGAAGTCGATAACCTCTCCGTTGTTGAAGCGGATTCGGAAACCTTCTTCGACGAACATGTAGCCTTCCTCTTCCTCAGCAAATCCAGACTTGCGACGCTTTCCACCTTTGCCGCTGGTCTCCTTCTGAGTGAGAGCTCGGCGGTCGTCTATGAGCTTGGATGCACTGGCAAGGTTGATTGCAACACGAGGTTGGCGAGTAGACTCGTGGTAAGCAGTGAGCTTGCTACCAGCCAGCTTGAAGTATCTGCGACGCCAGTACTAGATATATGTTAGCAAATATTCAAATGAAAGATAGTTTCCAAAACATACAGGACAGTCACCACCTTGCTGGCTGAGATGGCCCTCCCAGTTTCTGGCAACAGCAACCTCAGCTTCCTTCATCTCACGAATGCAAGAATTCATGCTCTTGGGCATGTCATCATCGGTGGCACCCTTGGGCTTTGGCACAAACAAGAGTTGAAGCTCGAGCTTTGCAACCTTGTAAGGAGCCCGGCGTTGGATAACAGTGTTGCCACGCTTACTCCTTGCACTCGAGGCAAAGCTGGCTTCCTCAGTTGCCCATTCGTTGAAGCAAGCAACATCCACAACATAAGGTCGGCCATAGCAGCGAGATTCGTGATCCTTCAGGCAGACGTATGATCGACCGAAGCTACCATCTTCAGCAGCAAGAGGTGAGAGGAGATCCCAAGCAGTAGGTTGTGTTGATGCTCTCTTAGCTTGAGCTTCTCTTGCCTGCTCCTCAGCGATTCTTGCCTCTTCTTCCCTATGTCTCATCTCCAGTTCCTTGCGCTTCTTGGGCGATGCGAAGACTCGGCTGAATGTTGAAGGCTTCTGTGCTTTGTGCCCCTTAGTTGGTGACTCGACAACCCGCTTTGGTACTGGCTTTACAAGCTTGGCGTTGAGAGTCAACTGGAATTCAAGCTCATTTGGAACAACAAGCTCAAACTCTTGACCGATTGGGGCGTTTCTCCCGAGCTCCAACCAGGCAGTCGTGACACAGTGCACTCCATTGTCAAGGGTAAGGCTGAACCAACTTTGCTCGTTCTTTGGCAAGGGAAGGTCAAGATCCTTCACACCAATGACCTTCACAAACAATCGGCCTCTCTCACCACCTTCCTCTGGAGATGGGTGGTGCTCTTCTTCAGTCACTGTACTCATTGCATTGCTCTCGTGACCTGGTAGAGGAGGAACAGGGCCAGTTATGGGCTTCTTGCGAGGATTTGATCTATCACGAACGGAAGCCTTTCTTGTCTGACCATTCCAAGGTTCGACAGTCCATGATTGGGGTCTATTTGTCTTCACAGGTGAGTTGCCGGCTGAGCGAGCACCGTGGAAATCATCTGGCTTGTCAACGTCGCTGCTTGCAACAACGAGTTTTGTATTCTGTCTCATTAGATACCCGCGCTGTTTACGGGGAGTAATGTTAGCATGTGCGTTGAAAAATGCGGAACTATGAATAGACGCTTGTCCCTTGTTATAAGTATTGTAAGGAAAAGTAGTCGAATCTGAAGAGATTGGGTTAAACGCAACCTTTTGAGCTTCGATAACTCGGTCAAAGTCGCGATCAAGGCCTAAGCTAAGATCGCCGCCAATGTCCAAAGTCAAGGATCTCTTTTTGAAACTAGGATGTCTCTCCACGACAGTCTCTGAATCAGAATAAGATTCAAGCTCACGGTCCACGCTGAGAGATGGACGGTTACGATGTCGTTCTGGTATAGCAGGTACACTTGGCATCTCTCTGCTGACATTGCGTCTTAATTCTCTCATGGCCATAAGATCAGATGGTGTAGCTGAAGGTCGAGTCTTGAGCTGAGAGCCCGCAGAAGACTTGATCGTTGCCATTTGCTCTGGAATGCAAGGGGAATCGCGGGCTGGGGACGGTGGAAGTCCGTGATGAATGACTGAATCTGGTGTGCCAGGCTCGTCAAACTCCTCGTCGGAACCCCATCCAGTTCCATCATATTCAGGTCTCGAGATTGGCATATTTCTCTCTTGTGGTTGCTCCTGTGGTGTCTCGGGTCTCTGCATGTATTCGTGAACGCTTGGCATTTTGGTTGCTTCGAGTGGCTCCTGTTCTTGTGTCGGTGGAGTAGGTGTCGACATGTAAGACTTCAAGCTCATACCGAAATCATCGTTGCTTAGGAATCCGGGAAACTCTGGAAGAGAAGCTCTCTGTGCATCCTTCTTCATAGGTTCCAAGGACAGCTCTTTGGGTGGCGGACTGTTCTGTCTAGGGGTTGGTGGTCCATCATCCTCAGGGCCGCTGTTAGACAAAGCCTGAGGACTGTAGCCAAGAGGCGTTGGGTCCGAATACTCGCTCTCACTCTGTACATCGCTTTCGGTAGCAGCTTCTTGGTCTTCCTTGGGGTATTCATCCATTCGTGACTCGGTGCGATGATACATCTCTGGAATATCATAAACATCGACTTCGGAGTCTTCATCTTCAGGCTCACGCTTGATGATGACACTATCATCGTTATCAAGAATGGAATCTTCAGTTGATGGGAGGGGAATGTCCGGGTCAAGAGCAGTAGGGCGTTCTGGACTTGAGCTAGGCATAGGAGATGAGAAATTATAATCCGAATCCCGGCCAAAAGCATCTGAACCATTCACCTTTCGGAGAATCGACTCTCTAGAGATGCGAGGAGGTAATTGATAATTACCCAAGTCAGGCAAATCATTGAGAGTATCTTCGTCTTCGTGGATACTGATCTGCTGTTCGCGCTCTGGGGTTTGACTGTTACGTTCACGAGGACCGGCACGTCTCATTCGGCGTTCCCGTTGCTTCTCAGCTTCAGTCTTTGGCTTCTCCTCATCTTGAATCATCATCAAACGAAGTCTCTCCTCCAATGTCATCTTTCCTCCACTCATGGCTTGGATGTCCGACTTGGTGAAAGACGCAGCGGCTGGTGGGGGCGATGGCAGACCTCTTGAGGCACTGCTAGCACGCTGGACAGTGGCCGAAAGACCAGTTACTGAGGAAGAAGAGCCACTGCGCTTGTGACCGCCCATGCCAGGCAAAGGAGGAAGAGGTCGGTGGTCGCCATTCGAGTTCATAGAATCGTTACGGGGGGCGTTTGGTCTTCCAGAAGATGACGGGCGAGCATCAGGCATTGGGCTTCCCTCTGGTCCCTCAAAGGGATCCTCCGGGTGTCCGGAGAAGCCTGCACTGTGTGTACCAGGACTGCCGTGTCTCCAATCTTCAGGCCCAACAACCGGTGTCTTGTCTGTATCCTCAAGTGACGCATCAAAGCTATCATCTTGCTCAACTGAATCGCCTAGGTTATAGCTATCATCCTCATCCTCCTCGCCAGAATCGTAGCTGTTCTCACGTGAACCAGTGCCGATCGAGGACATGTCCGGAGTTGCCATCTCGTACTCGTTAATCTGAGGGGGTGCGGCATCGAATGTAACACTCTTGGCATGTCTGTGAAGAACTCTGCCGGCCGGGAGCTGCTTCTCATCACCAGACTGCTCGTCTGACCAGGTTCCATTTTCTGAATCGAAGCTAGACTTGCCATTGAAGCGGCTCATAGACATAGAAGATTTTGTAGGGGAGATCTGACCCTTGCTGGGCGATTGGAAAGAGCTCACACCATTTCCAAGCGGGGTTTTCGTCTGGCTGTACATGGGTTTGGACTCAGGGCTGTAGAGTGGGATGCTGCTCTTGCTATCATTTCTCTGGTGGCCGAAAGGACGACCCCGTTCTGCAGATCGCAAACCATCCAACCCAGATCCTCCATATGCATTTCCCTGAAGTTGCTTCGCCAAAGGTCGTTCGAGTACGGGTACGGATGCTGGATCATATTCTTGCTTTTGTTCGCGCGCGAACATGTTGCTATTCTTGACACGCGATGCTTTCTGCAAACGCTCGATCGAGGATCGCCGGGTGGGAGATGGTGACCCCTCTCTGCCGCTGAAGAGGTTTTCTGAGTTGAGCCGATTAGGTGTAGTGGGACCACGGCCTTGCCAGAAGAGTCGTGGCGACGAATTACCCTCGGAGGCGTTGAATGGCGACGACTGGAATGGAGACGAGTCCCCATTTAGTATCATTTTCTGCGTAGAGATTAGATCTTAAATCCCCGAGAGGCGCATCGGAGCTGTTGAAAAAATTCTTACCTTGGTAGCTTGGTTATAGCTGGGAGAGTTACGTCTCTTCTCAGCAGGAGCCAATTCGGACAGAGGACGAGGAATAGAGCTTTTTGTCGGCGAGCTTGAAGGCGTACCCTTCTGAATGCGCAAAGGGGGGACCTGTTCCCAATTAGCAACCTTGATTTTGGCGGACCCATGTGGTTTATAAACAGAGGGCAGCTTTGAGCTCCATGTATATTCTTACCGGCTGGGAAGGCGAAGCCATCACTGCAGGTTGGCTCGGCACCAGTAATATCTCCTACACCTTCAGATAGCGACGTGTGGTTCTTGGAGTGGTTTCGCCCAATGTGGTGTTGGTATGGAAAGGTTTGGAGCAATGTTGATGTAGGTGGCGACGCGAGGAATGCAATGCGCGTTTGGTACAAATAGCGAGAGTGTGCGAAACTGATCGCAAGAAATATCGGAATCTTCGAATAACACCACTCGGCGAGAAGCTTCGCGGGCAAAGGAAGAAGAGAATATGAATCAGCGTTGCTGGTGGTGATATCTGAAGAATGGTACAGTATGGTGTGAGAATGATATTGGGAGGGTGTTTTGATTTGGAGGCCTTGCTTGGCTGGCTGGCTGCCATGGCAACGCGATGAAACCTTGCTCGGGAGCGCTCGCACTGACGATCTTCAAAACTCCGATGAGGGGTACTTTTGCGAGACCTAGTTCATAGGGAGCCGTACCCTTCGTAGTATCACAATCCTATTATCGTTCATGGGGGCTGCACGCAATGTAAAATCATGTCCTGCATTCTTATTCTCGTTCTTGCTCTTTCCCTTCAGTTGTGCTGATTCTGTTATTTGGTCATACTTAACCTCGGAAGCAGCCTCGACAACAAAGCCTTGTGTGCATGTAAACAAGAAACCCCTCTTCCTAGATTATCACCATGTCCTTGCATATTCAACAAACCAGCCGTTCAATTGGCTTTTCCCTTGCATAAGGGGGTTTGAGATAAAAATACGAGCTGCAGGTACGCTTCTATTCTGTGCTCTGAGACCTCTTTTTCCTGCTGTGGTCTGTGACACTTATCCTGCCATAACAGAACAGAGTTCAGTCGTAGGTCTAAAAGAGCCAAAGCAACTCAACAAGTTTATTTCCTCGAAAGTCAATTTCTAAAGCTAGTGCCATCTTTGAGGAGCTATCAACTCCCATGATTCTTCATTTGGCTTCTGAGTCCTCGAGAAGACTGCCCCCTTTCATCCAATCTCTCGCCTCGGACCAAATCAATAGTCCAAAAGAGTCAACCAACTTTAGACACCCAGATCTCTCACGGCATTTTAATCATCCTCTCCTAGCCTAATTCTATCCCCCAAAAAAGTCAAACTAAAACGTTCAAATCAAATTATCAAGGCCACTCAAGTATTCTCCCCTCCCTCAACAACCGCACTTCCTACTCGCAGCTCACGCTATTACTCCTCACGCCTTGATTTCTTCGAGAGTCCTTGTAACAACTCAATTTAAACACTCGGGTTCGTTAAGTACCATAAACAACATAGTTTCCAAAAATAATGCAAATATCCAAGTGGACCTGAACTAATCACTCAAAACCCAAAATTCCGGTCCAGACAGAAAATCTATAATCCAGCATATAACGATTACCACCCCGAAATCTTACTAACTTCTCTACCAAACCATCCCCAAAAAATGAAGTTCCCCTAATATCTAGTAAACCCCGCAAATACATTCTTAATTTCCTACTCGTCCCAAGCTCAGATTCTCCTCCAAGTCTGGCACCCAAGATCTGTAAAGGGGAATACTTGGCGTGTCCAGAAGCCATCACTTTCCCTCGAAATAGCAAGAGCCGCTCGATTAATGGAAGATTGGTTGGTAATCACGCCGATTTCGAAAGGAAGGTGGTTGTTTGGAGACTCCCAAAATTTCAAACACGTTTGGATGCTGACTCGATGAGTCATCTGTTCAGGCCGAGGAAAGTCTATCCAAACCTTCAGGTGTCGAAGTATCCAGAGAAAAACATCACAGGTGCGTGGGGCGAAGGAGCAAGGAGGTAGCCGATTCACAGTCACGAATAAAATCAAGGATGTAGAGTATTTCTTGCAGAAGAGTACTGTCACTATTGCACTGCCAGAACTTTATGTTTGAGAATGGAAGCTCCGAAGATCTAGCTAACGCCGCCTTGCAGCTATCGTGAACCAAATACACGAGAAATATCCATGTCCTTGCTTATCGTCATGAATCATCACTCATCAGACCAAGGATTTTCAAGAAAATGCAGACATCGCAACAGTCAAACCATACCCTCGAAAGGAGAGCCCCCGTTGTCATCATAAAACTGTCATATGGTAAGAAACCGCCCCAAAGACCGCCACAGCAGACCAAATCTCCAACCTCGAGATCTAGAGAAAGAAGACCCTCAGAACGCTGCGCTGTCCAAGTAATGGAATGATTGTATGGCCTACTTAGTTGGCATACTTGGAAGCACCCAAGCTTTTTTCTTGCTTGTTACCGACGTCAGTGACCCATTCAGCTGTCTGGTGAATCAACGTTGCCGTATCGTAACCATCAGCAGCTGTCTTGGTGATTCCCGTGAGAGGGGGACGAGCACTGGTAACTGAGCGAAAGTCAGCCCTAGTAGTCATGATATTGAACTTAGCCAAGCTACCTTGGGGAATGTTAGCATCCATCAAGTCACGGGAACGAGATCCCTCAATGCCTCCCATCTGGACATCAGAACCGGAGCGTCTGTGTGAAGCGAGACCGGATGCTTGACGTAGACCAGCACCGAATTGGCCTTGGCCACTGGACGAATAAGTAACCGAGCCTTGACCAGCTCCGCCAGTTCCAGTAGTCTTGGGAAAGATCACAGATCCAGAAGATGTGCTGACAATTGGGAGTCTAGCGCCATTACCGGAGCCATAGAAGCCGCCAATAACACTAGGAGATTGGAAAGCCTTTTGGTGGACAGTAACAGGAACTGTTGCGTTGTTAAAGCCGCTACCACCTGGGCCAACTTGTGGATTAGGAGCTTGGTTTGCATATTGGTGACTGCCTGCGAAGCCTTGATGAGCTTCACCGGCAAACTGGTGACCAATCGCAAAGCCCTGAGAAGATTGAGCGGGAAACCGAGTGCTACCGACAAAGCCTTGGGGAGCTTTGCTAGAGAACTGAGAGTCTCCGACAAAGTCTCGACCTTGGGTTGGATACTGGGAGCCGACGTAACCTTGAGGATATTGACTCGGGAATTGAGGACCACCGACAAAGCCTTGGGAAGCAATGACAGGAGCGACAGCAGCAATAACCGGAGCAACCGGAACATCTGGGGCGGTGACAGTGACAGGAGCTGGCAAAGTAGCAGGATTGGCAATGGCTGCGCCATCTATCAAATTTAGAATTCTGGTTTGAGAGGAACCACGTTTTTGGACTTACGTTGAATACCAGGGCTACTAGCAACTCGTGCGGCATCTCTAGCAGCCTTGCTCTCCTCCCAAAGTCGTTGCTCTATGTCATGTTAGTTCTCTGCTTGAAATTCTTTTCTAGAGATTCCAAACTTACTCTCAATTACCCAGGCGATCTTATCTTGATCAGCACCTAAAATCATAGGCGGACCCTCTGGTTGAGCCTGGGCAGGGAAGCGAGGATGAGCATCATGACCTTGGTTTTGATAAACTTGTCCGCGTGCGTATAGATTAACTCCGCCGCTTCTGTGGTGGCCACGTCCATGACAATGACCGCCACGGCCTCCACCGTGGCCAGACCGATCACCATGATAATCACCGAGACCACCTCCTTGATAGTGGCTGTTGTTAGGAAAGTGGGGAGGTTGACCGCCACTGCCGTATCCTCCGTTACCACCACCACCACTACCACCGCCGCCGCCGCTACCGCCGCCTCCTCCGTGTCCACCCGCATACATCTCGCCCTGTCTGTCTCCGCTGTTTCGAACTACTTCTAGAATCGCACTATAAAGCGTAGGATCACGGTCACCGAAAGGTCTGACGTTCTCCTGCTTGTGACCGCCGCCGCCGCCGCCTGGATTATTATTTCCTCCCTGGTACGACATCTCGAATTAGATGCGATAGAGAGACAGCTGAAATTGGGGTTTGTGAAGAGCTGAAAGAAGAACCATGTTAGCAACCATCATTGAGTGTTGTGACGATGGAGTGTCTCGAGTCGACTTGAACTTGAACTTGATAAGGGCGATGGTGGATTTAATGGGGGAAAGGCAAAGTTGAAGAGGTTAATTGAAGGAAGATTTGTTGAGACAGAGAAAGGGGTGCGAGTGGCCCTTAAGTAGATTTTGGGGCCTGCCTTGATTGGAAAGCGCGCCCCTGAGATCGAGTAGTGTTAAGCGAAGGAAGGAGGGCGGGTAAAGGAGCAATAGCTTGATGGTGGACCTCTAATCCGCTTGGAAGCAAACACCGTCTCCCATAGAAAAACACAGAGGGTGGTAGGAGAGATATGAAGGGGTATTGTGTTCAAGGGAGAATACTCTGAGATGGAGGGGTGGTGGTGTTGTAAAGGGGAAGCTTGTCGCGGTCCCTCCCATGTCGGAAATACGGAGAGGCCGTATTGCAAAGCCACAAGCCGTCGAGGAATCTTCAATGATTGAGAACTCTTGGGTTTTTCCATGCTATTGTGCGACCGAACTTGGAAGGCTCCTGAGGAACCAGAAGCTCTTGGGTGATCGGCGACTTCAGGATATCTAAAGGCTCCTAGCTCTTGGGGGACGAGGTGGTTGCTTCCAACTAAGGAGCATGGAATTGAGGCGTCTGGAACCAATCGGTTTCTTATATCAATATCTGAGCTTAAAAGCTGTTGATATAGGTCGCGAAGCCCGTTTCATAAGCTCGATGCTGTAGTGTTGGGAGTGTGGATTATGAAGGGGAGGGGTAGGAAATAGAAGCAGCAACGCGCGACTGAGAGTATAGATAATTACGTACCTGGCTCCGGTAGATAGCGTCCTGGCTGTAGAGGCTTTATGACTTCGAGATCTGAAGTGCGTGAGATGTGTGTTTGGGTACGGGCGTGAGCGTGACAAGTGATGGAAATGAGGAGAGACTGGAGGAAAGTCGGAGACAGCAGTACTTTCGAGAGCTGAGGGCTGAGGGCTAAGGACTGAAAGCTCTAGAATCTCAGAATTGGATCTGTGGCCTAGTGGCCTCGTTGGCCTTAATCAGGCCGTCGAGGCAGAAATTCCTTCGAACGAGGGTAGGCATGTGGGGGTGTGAGTCGCTCTAGCTTGGTTTCCCTACGTGACCATTTACTTCCTCATCTCCTTCATCCCCTTTATCTCCTTCATCTTCTTCATCTCGAAATCCTCTTAACACATCTCCATCACCAGAGGATCAAAAGTTCCCACGTGGTGACCGTTGTGGAAGCCTTGTGCTGAGCACCAGAGCTAGTTTGATGCAATTCAAACACTAACAGGTACGTCCCCTCTCAAAATCTTATCCCTCTGCAAATTGGCTGGGCCTTCATGTGGACTGATGGTCATCAATGGATGCAACATTCCATCAAGAGCAAACTAACCTTATATATATCAAAGGCGCTATCAATGATGATGCATAGACATGCTTGGATCTATGGTTGCATGCTGCTTGATGCCCTCATCCAAGGTCCATGCTGTCAAGACCGCCACCACCTGCAGAAACCTCACCAGAAACCTCATCATCAACTTCGGACAATCAGAAATACGCCTTGAATGGGAATGGAAACATACTTTGGGATCAATGGAAGCAGTAACCCTTTGCACTTCCTGTCAATGACGGTATGGATACCCGCCCCCAACACAAGAGTTGAATGACACCTGCAATTATGTCAAAGAAGGTATGATTATCAAACTCCACTTCCAGACACAAACACACGTATCAGAATGTACATAGGAGGTTCTCTTCTACTGCATTGCTGTTATTGTAGGTGCTGTAGCTTTGCTAACTGGTTGTGTCCTAGGAAGCTTGCCCAGGCTCTTCTTCGCCACTTTCAGTAATGGTCATTGGTTACAACCTTGGCAGGTGAATACACTGAACATCAGACGGTAAATCATTGGGATGGGTGACAATTTGCATCAGATCAAAGCAACAGCCATAAGAGCAGGCTTTCATCTGTACTTGGGATTCTGTAATTGCACATCATATTGGACTTCCACAATATCGCAATAGAGGAACAGACCGAAGGTAAGTAATCAGACACCACTCCCTGTTCATGATCCACACACCAGAAAGATGTACTATGGAATACTAGTGGTGGTTGTTGTTCTTGAAGATGCAGTGAGCTGACCTTCTTCTCTCTAGAAGGACTCTGGTTGATTCACTGTCCTCCTCCTACCATGGCTACAACCTCGACAACCCACAGGTGAATTTACTGGACACGTGACATTAGACAGTGAATCGAATGGAATTTATATAGGCACAACTCGAATTCACTACTTCAGACAAAAGCAAACACTATAACATGAGGCTTCTCCACTTGGATTTCTGCTTTTTACATCCACATCCACATCCACATCTGCATCCGCAGATGACTCGCAGAGTCGCGCAACAGAGCTTCAAAAAGGTAAGTCAAACCATTCTTCCAAATATGGGGACACACACCAGGAATATGTCCTGCTGAATGGCGTTACCTGCTGTTGTTATAGAAGACCCGAGCTGACAGTCTTCTTAGAAAGAGCTCTAAGTTCTTTTCACTCTCCGCCTGCAGTGGCTACATCCTCAACACAGGTAAATATACCAGACAGATGGCAATTCGAATTTACTACATCAGACCAATACAGAGAAATTACTACAAGAAAGAGTACTCATTCGCTCATTCACTCATGCCTCTGCTCTTGAAATATCCATGGGCGTCTGAACTGGAATTCTGAGTTTGGACATGGAGCTTCATGAAGGCTTCAAAAAAAGTATGTCAAACTATGTCCAGAAATGGAGATACATACCAGAATGCATAGATGAGGTCTTAATGGTCCTGCTTGTTATTGCAGATATGAGCTGACTGTCTTTTTGGAAAGGAATCTAGGCTCTTTTCACAATGCTCTCCCTGCAATAGCTACAGCCCCCACCGGTGAATACACTGGAGTCTGAGCATATAGCATCAGACAGTGACCCGAATTCACTATATCGGATAAGAGTAATGCTGCCCGCCAGCCCCAAGACCACCACTTCGAACAGGAATGATTTCCTTGACTGCACAACACATGAGAGACACAGGAGCTCAAAGAAAGTACATATGTCAGTAACACTCCCCTCCAAACACAGATCCCTATAAGCTGACTAAACTATATGGAAATCTCAAGTCAGAGAGGACAAAGAATTCTCCCATATTTTCTATGTCTTTCAAGCTTCTGCTCGAGTCCCTAATGATCAACCTTGAATATCGCAGCGGATAAAGTCGCAAGGGAGATTTTGTCATGACTGATGACTGACGACCCCAAATCGCTGGCGATGAAAGTAAGTTTCCAGTAACAGAAGTTACAGGGATGAGCTAATTCATTCACCTAGTCCCCGTTGAAAATCCTGAATTCGACGAGAGCTTCTTCAAACGCAAAATAGACTTCAAGACGAGGCTACCGAAAAGAGTATCGGACTTCTTGACTCGACAAATTTGCGACTGACGATATTACGGGTTGAAAACTTGAAGGGCAGAAATATAACCGAGAAGTAGAAACTCGACTTGTGACTTCTACTCCGTAAGAACGGTCAGGATACATTAGCAACACTTGGAAGCTGGCTTTCCGGCATGTCAGCTGCGGCACCCCCCACCTGCAGCCCCCTTCTATCTTGCAAAAGCACTTCAAGCCAACACTACATTCGGAATTGAACCACCACAGCCATCACTCCGACCCAGGGGCAGCAGGTACTAAGAAGGCCAAGGGCAGCAATGGAGCCGGTGGCAAGGCCAAAGCCGCTGCTGCCAAGAGGAGGTAGATGACGAACCCCCACGACTGGAACTCTCCACGAAGCAGTTTACGGACATAGAACCAGCCAGTCTTCCAGCCCAAATATACCCACTGGAATGACTTATTGTCTCTTCTTGCCACGATGGAGTAGCTTCGGCGTTAGCCTAGCAAATGTACCGCCCCAGGCAAGCTCCCCAGGCAAACTCCCCATCTAGCAATGTCTCCAACCCGGATCAGCCCGCGAAGGATCTCAATGCTAGAAGTTGCGCTTTGAAATATAGTTTCGAGTAACTTCGATGATGGGAGCGTTGTCCGCCAAGTCCACCCTTCTGGGAGGCCAACTTCAACCCAGGTTATCAATCTTGCACGACACAAATTAAAATGCCGTGGAGTGGCTACGGTGTTGGAGGAGTTATCTGCGATCTTGGTGGTGGTAGGATAGAACAAGATTGAGTTGAGGATTTGTAATGGTGCGGATGACTTCTGGTGATTATGCCATTTGAGGGATGGAATCACTTGGTATTTTCTCTGCCACTCTGTGGCAGAGAAACCAATGCTGCTGCCGATTTTTGTTTAATGCTCATTTCCTGAGGTGCGAGATGCTTTCAGTCGTGGTCGGCGGCGGCCATTGGTGCAGTCTTCTTCTCAGTCAGGCAATTTAGAGGGCAATTGGATAGTTGTATTTTGTAGTACTACTTCGTTGGATAGTAATGACGACCATCAAACCTTAGCCGCTTCGGCGTGCACTGTGAGATTATTGTAAAGGCAAGTCTCGGAGTTGAGCAAGGAGAGGGGAGATGAAGGAGAGAACGGGGAGCTACCTTGATTTACAGAACTAGCATCGAACAAGAGAATACAAATAAGACAATACACGATGACAGTCCTACAACCACGAGCTCCAAGAGAATTGGGGAAGGGGAGGACCGCAGAGAGTGAGAAAGGCATCCCATCCCGCATCTCATATCAACAGTGCTTGTACTAATGAGGCCTGGTACTTGTGTTACTGACACAGTGATGGCAGGCTCAAGCTCATCTGGCCTCTGGAAACTCCAAGCCAAGAATATTCCCAACTGTATAACAACTAAGAAGCGTGCGACGCTAACATTGCCACCAAGGCAAGCAAGCCAGTCGGCGTCGCTAAGGAGAAGGCACCTGCGAAGAAGACCTCTGTTGCCACTGAGGTAAGACGCCATGCGTTCTCACTTGCTATTATTTTACCAACACGCCATTGAGGGGGTTTGACTTCTTGCACATAAATTTCCTAACAGTTGAGGAGAGATATCGCAATGAGATAAAGATAAAGCTTCTAGGTTCATATCTAACGAGCCCTGCCTATTCCGAAAGAAGAAGAAAGATCACTGAGTCATGACTCTTACATGGGAGCTGAAGAGTCAGAAAGGTCCACAATGACGCAAATATATTCCTTAGCAAGAGATTCCAGGATGAGAAAAACAGAAAAACAAAAAAGCAAGTGCAATGCACGACGATAGTCCTACTGCTCTCCCGCATCCTTGGACACAATAAGATGTGTACTCGCTACATCGAGTACGCTCGTCGCCTCGGCGACCAGCAATGAACAACTTCCCGAGAAGCACAGCCCCTTGCCAAGAAAAACAACACAAACGATGGAGATTTTTCGATATGCGTCTTTCTTGTTTTCTTTCATCGGCCGTGGAGTTGTAAGTTGGCCATTCGCCTCAGTCCAAAATTTCTATTCACCAGCTTGGTTCAGTCTATATCATTGCTGGATCAATTTTACTTGATCAGAACATCATAAGTTTTTCGGCACCGCCTGTGGCACCGCTAGTGCAATGCTTCAGAACAGTGCATGATTGCCCAGGGTGTCCCAATTCAAGTCTCCCCTTCTGGTGGCAACTTCGGTGGCTATGCCGGCCACGGCTATGGTCCTGGTCAGTCCCCCCCTTCCATAATTACAGAAGATTAACTGAGATTAATAGACCTACGAGAGCGTCTGTACGTTCATTCTGGTAGGCTAGAGTGAAGTATAGTGAGTGTTGTGTAAGTAGCTGTCTTAGATAGTGAAGGTATTTGAGCCCCAAAGGTGTGGGGCGTGATATAGACAGAACGGCAAGTGGCCGTAATTTTGGCAGGGACCAAAAGCCAACCTCAGATATCGACTACATCATATCGGTATGGTGTCTGATACTGGCAATATTTCTCCTTCGTGCGTCTTGGGTTGGAGGTGGTATGAGAATAAGCAGCTTTGGCGCACTCTAACTTCATAAGCCTCAGGGCTTGACCTTGGCTCTTCCGATCTAAATGCGGTTGTCAGTCAACACTCTCGATCCGGCTTGTCACCATCTCGTCTCTCCATTGGCTCGTTCTTGCAAGATTGGAAGCTCCTATCCTATGGCTCCTCCTATCATCCGTGATGAAGTGGATTATGTTGGCGTTGGTCAAGGTGCGCGATGTGAAGCTTGGGAATAGGAAGCACATCGCTGACCTCGTGAGAAAGAGGTGCTAGCTTCATGGTCACCGCGGTCCCCATTTTCAGTTTGGCACTTGGATAGGCGGTGAATATGAGAACCTGTCCATTGGAGCTTTCCCCACACTAAGAACCGATGTACGATCCCAACTTGGACGCTGCTGCTACCACGCTTCCGCAATAAGTGGAGAGAGCAATGCCACCCAAAATGAACGGGACTGCTGTAATTCAGCCAGGCGAGAAAGTTGGCCGATTCCTGGAAGTGATTGAGAGGAACCTAAGTCTGATGAGCGAAAGAATGTCCAAGTAACTTGCTCGTCGGAGGATACGGTAGCATCAATGGCGTACTCAAACTTCAAGATCTTTGAGAGTGAGACCCCTGGACCCGAGAAGGGCACGCAAGGGGTTTTAGTTCGGGCTTCGAACAAGAAGACAAAGTATCATGACGATGATGAGCACGTTGGTTAGTACGTTGATGTCTAGAGAGGTACCAGAGATGCCATCACACTCCCACGATCTAGGCAGTGAGATTTCCTAACCCAAAATGGCGCACTTAAACTTTATGATCCCTTTGTCTGGAAAGAGAAGAAGGACACGAAGGGAAGGCAGGCTGCGGCTGCCCCCTATCACTAGCGCATCAACTTTGAGTTATTCTACACTAGGTATGCCATCACACTTCTACGATCAACATGAGAGAGATATGCAGAGTACGAGCCCTTTCTCTGGGATAAGCACCCTCACGATGTGATGAACGAACGCTGAGACCGTAAGTCCAAAATTATGAGAGCATCCGATGAGAGTGATGCTAATTAGCTGTATAGAGGGCTGGACAGCTCATAAATATATGGCTTTCGAATTACCCAAGTATTGTTTGTTTGTTTGTTTGTTTTATCCTTTTAACGTCCTGTGTAAGTCAAAGACTATAGTAGGACGGCTAGAGCATTGCTGCTCTAGCGGGTCTATCTAGTGCTAATACTAGTGCTTAAATTATATACTGCTATATTTTCCAGTGGACATTGAGGGTCAAGCCCTAATAAAACAACGCAAAACATAGGAAATCGCAAGTGAGTGTCATAAAATCATAAATAGCCCCCCTGGCCTTGCTACTCCTTCCCTCCCACTACCCTCACTGCCCCCGCTGCCCCTCTCCTTTATCCCGCTTCTAGCTAGAGCCTTAGCCTATTTCTAGGTGCTCTAGCCGGCTCAAGTGCCACTTCCTAGTAGCAATTCCTGTGCTTTTAAGAAAGGTAACTAATTTCTCTATACCAATTTTAGTATGCATTAAAATTGGTAAGATCATTAGTAGCCCTCTTAGATCTTCTTTAAGCTGCATTCTTTCAAGTTGTAATAAATTGCAACTTAAAAGAAGGTGCTCTGGCGTCTCCCGTACCCCGCATTTGCACTTGTCGTTTGAGCTATGTTTTAGCCTATATAAGTAGGATTTTATATAGCCATGCCCAATTTTTAGTTGGTAAAATGCAGATGCGGTAACCCTCTTAGTCCCAGTAGGCACTTGGATCTTGGAACCGGTTTTTATTGAAAATCGTCTTATATAAGAGGCCGGGCTATTAACCTTAGCTTTATACCGATTTAGGGCCAATAGCCATTCCTGGGTCCGCAATTGCTTGATTTTTAGACCCAAAAATGCATAGCTAAATACCTCTGAATCCGGGGATTCATAAGTAGCCTCTTTAGCTAACCGGTCCGCGTCCTTATTGCCCTCTATATCGGTATAGCCCGGCACCTAATTTAGGGCTATTGTAGCACCCGAATTAACGATATTTCGGGCCGCTATAATAGCCCGTATTTGTTGCTCTTGGCCCGGGTTATCGGATGGCTTTTTAAGCCTAAAAAGGCCCGCTTGATTATTAGAGTATATTTGGTAATTATACCCTGATTTAGCAATCTTAGAGGCATGCTCTATTGCTTGCGTAACCCCTTCAAGCTCACCATTATATATAATTTGGCCGGAGCCTATATTTGTAATATATTGGCGGGTATTGCCTTAGTCTAAATTAATAGCCGATATTCCAACACCGATTCCACTACCCTCTAAGGTTTGGGAAGCATCAGAGTATATTATAGTAGTTTTACTACCCTGTAATTGGGCAATTAGACTAGTATGCTCTTCTGCTTCTTCTTCCTTAGATTTAGAGCTAATTTGGACTGTATATAGCATTTCCTTACCCTATAAGAGGAAGTAATAATGCTCTATATATTCCAAATCGTCTAAATCGGGTATAGTACTTTGGATTGTATTGCAAATCCATTGTACTTGAGTGGGTATACTATTATTAGTACCTTGCATAAGGTACTGAATAATAGCTTGCCGGACTGGGTGGGTTTTGGGTAGTTTTATACCTTTAAATGCATATTAACGGGTAATAGCATTTAGCTGTATTTTAACTAGCGGGAGGGCCACCTCGGCTTGCATTAGCTCTATTGGAGCGGTCTTAAATACCCCTAAAATCGTGCGTAAAGCTTGATTTTAAAGGTTTTATAAAGGCTTCAAAATGCTCTTTTAACCCCGCCACCAAATAACAGAGCCGTAATTAGCTATACTTGAAACACAGGCCAAGTATAGCTGGCGTACCGCAAATGGGCTAAGCTTATTTTGGGTATTTGCAAGCTGTAATAGCCGGTAAAATGCCGATTTGGCTTAAGCCGTACGGGTATTTACATATTGCTTAAATATAAGCCCGGCGTCAAAGTAAATACCGAGCTATTTTACTACTTCTTTAGGCTTAATAACCTCTTGATTTGGAAGTTTTAAAGAGAAGTTTTTAGCTTTCTTAGAAGTAGTAAAATATATTAGCTCGGTTTTAGCCAAATCGAATTCAATAGCATTTTTAGCCCTAATTTTATATATTTTAGATACTTCCCTTTCAAGAATCCTTATATTCTTTTTTAGGCTTATAGAGGCCACTATAAGGGAAATATCGTCGATATACAATTAGAACTATATTGCATTTAACTTAAATAAGTCCCGTATATATATAAGAAATAATATAGGTAAAACTAAGCTCCTTTGCGGTATACTAGTATTAACTATATTAAATTCCTTATATTGCCCGTCAAATGCTAAGCGTATACTTCGGTTACTTAAAAAGGAAGTAACTTAAGTAATTAAGCACTTAGGTAATTATAATTGGGCTAATATATCTAAGAGTTGGTTTTTTGCTATATAATCAAATGCACCTTTAATATCTAGAAATAAGGTAAAGGTAGTTCTTTTTAAGAGCTTATTTTCCTCTACTTCGTTTTTAAGTAATAAAGTGCAATTAATAGCTAACTTCTTTAGCCGGCCACCAATTTGGGTATTATATAATAAATCGGTGGTTTCAGCTAAGTAGCCTAGCCTTTAGGCTATTATATAATAAATCAGTGGTTTCAGCTAAGTAGCCTAGCCTTTAGGCTATTATACGCTTACTTATTTTGCCAAGGCAATTTAATAGCGATATAACGCTATAAGCCTTAAGAGCTAAGTAATCGGGTTTCCCTAGCTTTTTAAGAATTATGCCAGTGGCTTGGCGCCAGCATTTAGGGTGGTACCCGGCCTCTAATAGACTAGTATATAAGGCTAAAAAGGTATTTGGTATAGCCTTATATGCATGCTAAATTATTACTTGCGTAATATTATCAAGACTAGGTGTTTTGCCCTTAATTTTAGTAGAACAAGCATTGGCTAGTTCAGCTAAATTTAACTTAGGCTAATCCCAGCTTTTAGATGCTCTATAGCCCTCTAAATTAATAGGTGGGGCTATAGGGGATAGTGGAAATAAAGTCTCTTTAAATGCATTATATTTCTCTTGAAATATATAAGCATATTAAGGCTCTAGCTCTAGCTCTAGCCTTGAATTTAGAGTACTTTTAATAGGTGGCATTAGCTTAACTAAGTTATCTTTAGTATATTGCATAGCTTTAAAAATACTCTTAGAGTCTTCTTTTTCAAGAAAGGTATTCCAGTAATTTCTCTTAGCGGTTTTAATAGCTTGAAAGTACTTATTTTTAGAGGTTAAGTATAATACCTTAGATTCTAAGGTATTATTTAAGCCCCTTTGATTTTTAAGCATTTCTTTCCGTAATAAGAGTAAATCAGAGGACCACTAGGGCTTGGCACGGGCACCGGGTATATTTACTGGTATAGCGGAATTAGCGGCCGCTTGAAGGG
>JAPZPB010000029.1:0-159158 GCA_037952635.1 Bryoglossum gracile | reverse complement strand
CAACGCTCTATACGACTTGAAAGCTCCCCGTATCTCTCTCTCCCCCTCCTCTCCTCCTTCTACTACCCCCCCAAACCCTACTACCAGCCTTACGGCCCCGCTATTCCCCAAGAGATAAGTACTGTTATGCCTTGAAACAGCCAAGTAATAAAACGAAAGCCGCCAGGGGCGTTATACTTAACCTAGTATTATTGAGATTAAAAATTAAAAGGCCTTTTCTAAAGTCTTGAAAAAGTTAATAGTAATTAGTAATCTTAATTGATGAGTAATATTTACAACTACTATATATTACTCAAGTGGATCTAGCCGAGCACCTTAAAACCCATTTTTCTTTTGGGGACTTGAATTTTGTTGATAGAGTTTCCTTCCTCTGCTGTCCCAAAAGCAAAATGGGGTGATCCATCCCTGGGCGTCAATTCAGCGCCGGTGCAGACCGAATGAGGAATCAAGAAAATTTTACTTTTGTTGAGGCCATATAATTTTTCTGCGTGTTCGGACAGCAATAAAAAAAAAAAAGGAAAATTTTACTTACGGAGAGATATGTAGGGCCTGAGCCATTGCAATCGCAATGAGCAATTCTTTGCCAGAACGCGATTATTTCCTGACCATTAAGCGACTCAAAAGTTCCGATGAGACGGCTAAGAACAGGCTTGAGGAGCAAATACCATTCCTTGGCCTCGTCCCCAAAGATCTCCAGACGCTCCGCTCTCTCAGCCAACTTCTCCCAGTCGGACTTCTCGCCTGATAGTGTGACAGACGGCAACCCACAACCCAGGGCGGCACTATATCTAAAATAATTTTGCATGGTGGCTAGTATCATGATCGCTGCCACAGCATGGGCCAATCTGAATAACAACGACATTTAAGAAAACCAGACTAAGCAAACAATCGAGAAGTTCCGAATATTCAAAGTACCTGATCGAAATTCCCACTCCAGGATGGCCTCGACAAAAACAAAACAAGAAACCCCAAATCAATTAAAAGGATGGACCAAGGCGCATAACCGGGGGACTTGACTGAAAGGAAATGATTATGGGTGTTTGCATTACCAAATAAACTTCAATGATTGAATTAGAGAGAACTTAGAGGATTTTGATGACTTGGATAAGTGAGACAACTTAAATAGTCAGGAGGATATGAATGATCATGTCGAATTGAATAACTATGTAGACTTAGACGGTCAAACAATCTAAAGGGAACAATAAGGTGGAATGTCTCGAGTGCTTCGGAGGAGCATAGTAAGTTGTCACTAACTTGAAATTTGAGTACAAGGATAATATCTGCTTGGATATTTGAGTTATGGTGAGGCGAACTATAAGAAAAATAGGAAAGACGAATGAATGGTCTAAACTCTAACGAACGAACGGATTGGAGCTGGAAGTCCGGGAAGCGCAGAGTAAGTATCTTTCCTCATGGCTGCAGAAATACTATGGCTTGCATTTTTAACATCAACCAAACAACTGCCCAGAATATAACACTTTGCCCAAATCATAAAACTTGCTAAATGGGATGAAATCTTCCAGATTTAGGCGGCACGGCACGAAAGTTCCTTGAATGGTTGCAAGCACCAAGTGATAGGTGGAAATCAACCTTGAAAGGTCACAAGCCATTCCGCGGGTTTCCCCACCCCCACACTTCCCCAGATGAACGACATCACTGGTACTTAAATCCAAACAAATCCGGCTTCGAGGCTCCGCTTCGCGTCTCTAGTTCTGAAATCAGCATTCGATGGAAACTCCGGCGAAAGGTAATACCGTCATTTACTGCAAATACTTTAGCCTTCAATTATCCACATCTGCCTGAACAGTTTCGGTAGGCTCCGTTGCGGTTTATCCACTCTTGCCATGAATATAGGAATGTCGATCCGAAGAATATTAATTCTTTGGAGGTTGTATGGACGACACATGAAAGCTCAGGGATTATTGACGGTCCGTCCGATGAGGGGATGCTGCTGGAATGACCAGTTCAAAATGAGCTGGGAGTATAAGAACAGCTTGAGATGTCTTTCATTTGCGAGATCTCCTCTTTCGGATTTTTCAGAGCACCGCTAGTAGCAATTTTCTCTCATTCCAGTTGATAGTTGTCCAAAATGCATTTTTCTACCACGCTTCCTATTCTTGGGCTTCTTTTGCCCACTGCATTTGGCCAGCTTAACAAACTTGCTAAGGCCAAGGGTTTGAAGTACTTCGGCTCCGCAACTGACAATCCCGAGCTTACCAACACTGAATACGTCTCCATTCTCTCAGATATCACGCAGTTTGGACAAATCACACCCGGAAACACTCAAAAGTGGGTCTACACTGAGCCTACACAGGGTGTTTTCAGCTGGACCGGGGGAGATGTCATCACGAGCTTGGCCAAGGCAAATGGTCAAATTTTGAGATGGTAAGATGAGATGTTCTCAAACTTGAGAACAAAATATTGAATCGAACTTAGTCACAACTTGGTTTGGTACAACGAGCTTCCTTCGTGGATCACCTCGGGAACTTGGACTAACGCCACGCTCATCGCTGCTTTGAAGAACCATATTGCCAAAGAAGTCACTCATTATAAAGGTCAATGCTACGCTTGGGATGTCGTCAACGAGGCGCTCAATGAAGATGGTACCTACAGTGCGGATATATTCTACAACACCGTAAGACAAACACTACTATAAGCTTGCATGATTCGTACTAATTCATCTGTTCGTAGATTGGCCCTGAGTACATTGCAATTGCCTTTGAAACCGCAGCTCTCTATGATTCTAAAGTGAAGTTGTACTACAACGACTATAACATCGAATCCCCTGGTGCCAAAGCTACTGCGGCCCGAGCCATCGTCTCCAGTCTCAAGGCTCGTGGAATTAAGATTGACGGTGTTGGTCTCCAGGGTCATTTCATCGTTGGCCAAACCCCATCTCAATCTTCCCAGGTCTCCAACCTCCAAGCATTCACTGCTCTTGGCGTTGAAGTTGCCTACACTGAAGTTGATGTTCGATTCACCTCTCTCCCACCCACCGCCGCCGGCCTCGCTCAACAATCCGCTGACTACGTTTCCACTGTAAAAGCTTGTCTTGCAGTTTCTGGATGTGTCGGAATCACTGTTTGGGATTACACGGATCTAAACTCTTGGATCCCAGGCACGTTTCCAGGACAGGGTGATGCTTGTCTCTGGTATGCTAATTTCACCACCCACCCCGCCTACACGGCGGTCGTGAGCGCCCTCGGAGGAAGCGTCACTAAATCTGCTTCAACCTTGACTACATTGAAAACGAGCACTACATCAAAAGCTGCTGCGTCAACGACAGGAGTTGCACAGTGGGGACAGTGTGGAGGCACGGGTTGGTATGGAGCGACAACGTGCGCTGGTGGATACACTTGCACTTATCAAAATCCTTGGTACTCCCAGTGCTCGTAAGTTTAAACAACAGTACCTAGTCTAATTAAAGAATTGGAAATAGTTGGAGGCTTCGAGCTACTTGGAAAAGTTGGGATTTGAGGGGCTTCACTTCTCCGTTGTATGTACATATTAATGAACAGAAGATCTGATGGTGAATTTAAAGGACTTATTTCAATTTTGGAATGCACAATTCTGCTTGTGAGCTGAAATCCTGACATTGAGATCTTGAGACTTAGCTCGCTTGATCTCGGATCTTGCATGCCTGATGTCGGGAAATACTTGTACTGTACTATCGGGATTTCTCCCTCTTAACGTCACCTGCACCCATCGGAAGAGGCAACATATTGTTATGGCATCTCAGCTATAAGACTCTGTCTCTTTCTGCAACGGGTTCAATCTCTCGGGACGGATACCACCAGTCTTTTCAGAATTCGGCCCCTAACACCAAAAAGTCCCATCCTCAAAGTTTAACAAACTATATCTCTGTCGTAAATACTGACCACTACGTTCCATTATCTCTCATATCTTGCTTAAAAAAAATTTGCTCATTTTCCTTGTCATTTTTGAAGATGTGATGAATCTAGCAATAAAAAAAGTGTGCAGTTTTTTTCCAATTTCCATCCCGCTCTCCCACTTGCAATCAATGCCCATTATTATTTCTGGGCACCCGCGCCTCCAAGCCTCGAGTCTGCGCCAAGGGAATTCCTGTATCCAACTCTCGTACCAGTGTGAGGAGAGCCGCTTGACACGGGATCATCATTTCACAGCGGGCATCCATACAGTGCGGCATCTCCAGAGCCTATCTAGTTGAGAAGGCCGGGGACTTGCATGTATACGGCGAAGATCAGTTTGAGAGGCTAATGCTTGCCGAAAAAGCTTGTATCAAATTTCCTATCCTTAAAAATGAAGGTTCTTGGGCGTGAGCTTATTACTGTTGATGCCTCTGGGGGCTTCTTACTTTGAAAATCCCAGAAAAACTTTGTAGCCGAATCCCTATAGCTTTGCCTCAAGAGCTAGTCTCTCTGGCATAAAACTCTGCTTGTAATTTTCCTGCCTTTTCAATCCAGATATTTCTCGGGGTGCGAATTCAAGTTTGAAAATATGCTCCTTCCCGCAACGAAGATTTTGAAAAGTTCTGTCATATCTTGTTGGCCAACTATCCTAGAGTTGATCTCCTACTCTGCTGACTGTATCACTGTTATTTAAAAGTGATTTTGGATTTAATTCCTCTTTACCAACTGGGAAAGGTTGTGAGTTGCTATCCACTTATTATCTGGAGACCTGCTGCAAATGTCAACTCGATAATCAGGAGATGCAAGGTACTTTAAAATGTAACAAGTGGAAATTGTGGCATTTATAAATTGGGGTTCTTATGAGAGTCACTGTTGAGAACGCGGGACTGCCTTTGGCAGCTCAATGCGCAGCTTTTATGACCTCGTCGGCTCTGTTGGCTGTCATGGCCGTTGCCCTTACTTCAACCACACAATTACTCTAAGCTACAGGAATACCTTCTGTTCTATTGACTACTACTTCCGGAATTGGCGCGCTGTCATTGATGACAACGTCCTTGTCTCCAGGAGTGAAAAGTATATCTGGCTTAAACACAGTCACCCCAACACTGGCCAGTGTCGCCACTTCGGCAATCCAACTGCTGCAAACTTCCACTCATTCAATAGTACGACTCCACATCTTGACAACTGACACTCTCTCCTTCTCTATGCCCATACCCACACATCCCTCCATTTCGAAATCCCTCAGTCGAAGTACTACTTCCCTCTCAACTTTGAACTTCACACCCGCACCAACACTCTCACCAACACTCCAAGCCATCACTCCCCAGCCCAGCCTCTGGCAACGTATGCCAACAGACGCAAAGGTAGCTTGCGTCCCCACTCCCTGCTTTCTCCTACTCGCGACAATTGTCATTTCCTTCCACTTCTTGTCCCGAAAGCGCAGACGAGAACGGAGAAAAGCGGAACAATTTCCAGTGACTGTGCCGCAGAGGGGAGGCGGAGAGTCGCTTGCTTGTAGGGGGCGAGTGGTCGATGGAGGAGGCAGAGGGAATAAGATAACTATTGCCGAGGCACTTGAGGTTGGAGAATTGGATGAGCATGGAGCCAGAAATAGTAGTGTTGGAGGGAGATGCGAAAGAGATTAGGGAGTGGATGGTGGGGTATGAGAGGGAAGTTGAGAGGATAAGGCGAGGGTATGGTGGGAGGGAGAATGAGATTGAATTGGAATTGGGGAATAGAAGGGATAAGGAGTTTTGGTGAGAAACCTGAAAGCTGGAGTCCTTGCGGGTAGCGACATAGCAGTGGGGAAAGGTCAAGGCATGTGAGAATGAAGGATCTCACTTGACCTGGAAAGCTTCAAATAAATGCTCTTAAGAGAGATTCCAAACACATTTTTCAAATAGATAAGCCCAAACACTTGGTATTATGAACCCTATGAGCTCACCACCCCACGAACGTGCCGTTCTTCGCAACGATCTTCCCCACATCGGCATCCCGCTCTCCCTCCACCACACGCCTGAGAATATCACCACCGAGACTAGCTGGTTGACAGCCCATCGCAACAGCCTTCTCCTTCATATCCCCTAAGTCTGTAGCCAACATTCCCGGTGCAACCGACCAGACCTTGACGCCATCTGCCTTCAATTTGTGATTCCAATCCAACATCAACATACTAAGAGCCGTCTTGCTGCACTTGTACCCAATCGTCTCAAAATCAATCTTTTTAGGCCATCCAGCTGGCTGAGGGGGTGTTGGGAAGTAGTGCTCAGCCGCTTGTGATAGGTTCGAGAGACCTGCTACGAATAGCAAGCGGGGGTCCGTGGATTTGAGCAAGAGTGGCATGAAAGTCCAGGTCATGACGTTTGTTCCGGAGACATTGACATCGTAGGCTCTATTGAAGCTTTCTCGGAGCCCGACTTTTCCTCTGACAAAGTCGATGTCGAAGGTTGCTCCTGAAAGATGTCAGCTTACGTTAAATGCCACAGGAAATGAGGGCTGCGTACCGGCATTGTTGATCAGGCAGTCGATGTACCCTTTGCTAGCTTTGACTGATGCAAGGGCCTCCTCAATTGAATCGTCGCTATTGAGATCGACTTTGAGAATTTCGACCGTGTTGGTCGCAGATGGGCATTCTTTCTTGAGGTTTTCCATGGCGACTTTGGCTTTCTCTATGGAGCGAGAGCCCATGAAGATATGGTAAGGCTTTTCGGATTGGAGGAGGGCCTTGACGGCTTCGTATCCGATTCCATTGTTACCTCCAGTAACAATAATAATCTTAGAGGTTGCCATTTTTGTGCTGAGTATTCTCACTTGGGTAAGTTGGAAGTTTCTGGAGAGTGGTTTGAAGGTCGAGCTTTTGAGTGATCTGACACTTATGCTTCTGATCCAAAAATAGTCGAGCATCTGGACAGCGACAATATCATTTATATAGAGAACGTCCGAGTTAAATAAAAGGGGGACTCGAAGCCGTCTGACTATGTTTACACTGAGGTAGAGACGGGAATTAGTGCCAGGCCGGAGATAAATAGCGCTTTCTCCGAGATGGACCACAATTCACTGTAAAATTAGCCAATGGAATAATAACCCATCAATTCTGGACTCTGGAGATGTCTGGATTTGTTTATATCCAATCCGAACTCCTGATACCTGTTTCTGTTCCGACTCATGAGTGATCTGAATGCCGATTAAGGATAATGCTAACGGAATTAAGCGGTGGAGATTGCTTAGCCCCGGCCATGCCCAGATGATTTGAATGAAGGTTCTCGATTGAGTCTAGCAGGAACGGAATATCGAGTGAGATGGACTCCAGGGCAGTTTCGAGTTCGAATACCCGTTTAGAGACAGTATGAGTCCTCGATTTTCATCGCATTCTGTACAATACAGTACATGCGAATGAGGGTTCTTCTTCTCAGAACGATGGGAGCTCTGCTAGCTAGTCTCCAGATAAATAGACTAACTGATGATCATAACAAATAGTGAATGTATTCTAGAAATAAATGTAGAACTAGAGCAATAGCGGAACTGGTCGACAAATAAGCGAGCCTGAAAAATACCTTTCAAAGTACTCGAGCCTTCACTGAACTCCATCAAACAAGGAAAGATTTATTCAAAGCAATGACGAAATTTTAAATAATAGATAGAAAATCGAGATACCCGTCTTGGGGTGTTCCTGTCAGGTTTGGCTTCGCATCTTCAGCAATGGTTTCAAGCTTACGGAAAAAAGGAACGACCATAAGAAGTGAAACTCTAGTGAGAAACCCTACACTAGCAACCAAGAGAAGACAAATAAAAAAATTTAACTGCAAGTCCAGAGCGATTAAAACCAACGGTCCAGCTACTGTGTTTGTATTATTGCATGATTTCAAGTCGTTAGCCAGTTGATGTGTAAAGGAGTCGGGGGAAACTCCTCCTGTCGAGAAGCAGGCAAAGGTTCCATTTTTCCAATACATAGACATTAACTCTAGGCGCTTCAAGAGAAACCGAAAATAACTTTGCTCTTATTGGTGTTTCTAGGCCTCGGGATAACCCCGCGCACATGTTCCCGGCCCAGGTTCAAGGACTGAATTAGGCCTGGAGGTGGAAATGCTGCCAAATAGACGCCCGGTCTTAAACATAATGGTATGCAAAGATAAGAGCCGCTGAATAAGGGTGGTTTTAACCCAACCATAATAGGGCTCGAGTTGTAGCCGCCTATTAACACGCCACAGACTTGAGAGCTTGATAGCATTTATACCAGAACAGTCATCTCCTAAACAAAACACAAGGCTTTCTGTTCGTATAGCACCACGGCCATATAGTTAGGATGTCCGTCGCACTAGTCCTGATCGGAATGGAATTTGCTCGTTGATGGAAGGAACCTGTCAGTTCATCAGAAACGCGAAACATACGTAATATACACGTAGTATGCCTATTGCATTGTGGTTGATGATTCTTGATTGATTCTATGTATTTGCGTAGTGGGAACCTCAATATATAATTAAGGCTCCGCGCTAGTGCCATTACTAAGAGGCCACGTGATTGGTCAAACCAACAGAACCAAACCAGCATCAATTTGTTTTCATCATAAACTCAAGCGTAATATTTAGGGAACCGCTATTTAAAAAGAAGCATATTTGACATGGCAGACACCTGATGACAAAAGATTTACTTGCGAACTACAGAAGACTTGAAATACTTCTGATATCGCACTAAATCAAAAGACCCGTCATCAAGATCGCGGCTATTTGCATCTCCAGCCCAGCAGAATGTTCTACAGCCATGTAATACCTCTCCGTCCTCTAGCTCGACGTCACAAAGGCACCACGTATATGCGTCAGTTTCATATTCTTGTAGGCGCAAGAAATGAGATTATGAATCGACTTTCCACGCTGTCCCGGATATCTTCCCCCCTTCGTTGCGTATAATTGCTGGATAGATCCCCCACATTCTCATTGAGAATCCCTTTATCATTCCCATCATAAAGGAAGGGGTTTCCGGAAGTCCAAGCACTGCTTGCAGGACATCAGTGTCCATGAGGGAGCCATAGAAGAACATGAAGCATGGTATGAAGGGATAAGCTAGTGGTTGGAGCTTCACCCCCATTGCTGCTGCATAGCTCTCCTTCGATATTCGTTTATTCGGGGCTGATCTGGCTGACAGCGGCTTCGATCGAAACGAACCGAGTGGTAGAGGTGGCGGGGGTGGAGGAGGCTGGAGAGGAGCTGATGATGGATTTTCCATACTCAGAGAAGATCGTGTTGGCGAAGGTGGAGGTGGAGGAGGCTGGAGAGGAGCCGATGATGGATTTTCCATACTCAGAGAAGATTGTGTTGGCGAAGGCGGGGGAGGTGGAGGACCAGCTGACGATACATTCTCCATACTCAGAAACGATCGTGTTTAACTATGGTACCAAGAGACGAAGTGATGCCGTTGTCTTTGTAGTCTAAAAACTCAAGACCAGTTCATGTCCTGTACGAAGCAAGATAAAGAGCATGGTTCACTTTCATGGCTGATGCCTCATGGATATTAAGCTAGTTGAGGTGGGGGTGGTGGGGCAGTTGGGCGGCTGAAAACGTTTTGCGCGTGCTCCGGTGCATCTCGCATCTGATTGTACAGTACAGGTACTGTATAGTACTGCAGCTGTGCCTCCGTATGTCTCAGGAGGTCACTGGATTCACGGGTTCACGGGTGGCATATCGCGTGAGCATCGTTCCTAATGTAGGCCGCAAAATATTAAGTGTCAATGGGTAATGTAGACAACACCAACAGAGCCACCGTCGCTCTCCTACAATTTGAGTTTCCGGGTAAACTTGATGTCTCATTTTGATAGTCAACTGTTTCTATATTCATTTTCTGCACGCCTCTAAAGTGCTCTGCTATCCGTGCCGCAATTCTCAGCGGGTAAAAATTGGCCGCTCCACCGCCGCCTGGCTATATTGCGAGTCCCATCCTTACTACATACTCTGAGTCGCAATCTCCATAGTCGCAACTGAAGTGGAAAGCCCCCCCCGTCCTATCAGATACCCTTTAAATCTCATAACTAACGGTTCAGGGCCCAGCTAGCGCGCAAGTGCATGTCTAAATCACCCAGCGGTTAGTCCTGATTTGGCATGAGAATATCCCAGGTCAGTTTATGTCGGTTTCATCAGAAACGCGAAGCACGTACGTATTATACACGTAGTATGCCTGTTGCGTTGTGGTTGATGATTCTTGATTCTTCTATGTATTTGGGTGGTGGAGCCCAATATATGATTGAGGCTCCGCGCTAATGCTATGACTAAGCCATGACTAAGAGGCCTCGTGATTGGTCAAACCAACAGTTTCCATGATAGTTCTGAAAAAGAATGTCATGGTTTTAGCCAGCTCGGCAACCATTCCATGTAAAGCTATGTTTCCATTGGCGCTATACTTTTTGACGCTTGCCTGCGCGGCCATATTCAAACAAATCTGCTTGTTTCAGCGCAATTCATGAATATAAGAGGATGACTCTTTTCTAAAGGTTAACTAGAAACAAACCTCATACTTTCAAACATCATTCAATATAGTGGGGTGACAAAAGTTTGCACCCCCCATAGCAAGCAGCTACTCACTTTGCCTATTTGGGCCATTGTTTTAATAACGCTATAGCACCCCTTTTTCAGCTTCGACGATACTATCGATGAGTATAGTAAAATCATTTAATTATGCAATTATTCAAATTCTATACTTGATCAAGTAACGAGTGCCTATAGCGGCATCAGAACAATGGCCTAATAGGCAAGGTGAGCAGTTGCTTGCTATGGGGGGGGGTGCAAACTTTTGATTCGCTTTTATAAATGCCTAATTTCTAAGGCCATTTATAAGGCCGCTATAATACGGCCCGAGCCGCTCTAGCCAATTGAGGGCTTATAAAAAACCCTTATATAATCACGATTTCAGCGACCTTTTCTAGGATATCCGCAAAACTACTCTATTTTACCCCAAAAAATACCCTATATTCTTAAAAAGAAGGACCCTTCAACTGATTAGCTAGCTAATCAGTTGAACATTTGGGTAACTAATGACTTATATATTTCTAAAGTACGAACTAATGACTGCTCACTTATAAGTGATCAATACTGACTGATTTCCACTGGCTTATTGACACTCTGGCTACTATGGCCTATACCAGCTGGCTTTATAATCCGGCGAATGTCCGATAATGCACTTGACAACTTCAGTCCTTGTAGAAGTTATGCCAGGCAATAAACACTCGTCAGCTTGGAGGGATGCTCCTGGCCCAAGTGCCGTCTCATAATTCAATTGATGACTTGAAACAGAGCATCCCGTCCCGTAGCCAAGTTGGAGCTGCCTCCTCGAAGATGACCTCCAAGATACCTAGCGACCCCCTTGCTTCATAATCCTCAAGAGTCAATACCTCCCTCAACACTCTAGCATCTCCCTTCCGAATTACCGCGTAATCCGCTCTCATGTCCATCCTGTACGCTCGTCCAGCCGGATGTCCGCAAGACACCAGTAACCGATCCTTGAAGCCAATCGCCCGAGGCTTCTATTAGTGCCAATGATCATCCTCATTCTATCAGAATTGCCTCCTGGTAGGGTTTAGCCAGCCCGGTGGTGGCCACCGAGATGACAGCGTATGTTACTAACTTATTTACTTCAAGACTCCGTGTGCTGGACCGAAAGTCTGGATATTGTCGGCCTGGACGACGCCTGAACTAATACCAGAGTGTAGATCATTGAATGTTTGGTATCGCATAGATTTCTTGGATTCAAGTGACATCCTGAGTAGCGCGACACGTGCCTCATGTCTGTGAGATTTAGTTGACGAGAAGCGGTCCTGGAGCATGAAGGTTTCTTCGTGATAATCAATATTCTCTTCGTCGGAATTGGAATCAGTCCCTTTATCGTCTAACTAAGTGTCATTTTCCAAGTTGGTCTTTTCACCGGCACTCGTCTGTGCATTGGGACTTATCTCCCCACTGAAATCACCCCTAGAACGCTTGGTGCAGTCAAGAAAAAGCTAACAAAGTAAGGCTCTGCGAGACGTTAGGGAGTAAGTTCTCCAATAGACCCCCTACCACCAAGTTGGGCGTCATCCCTCAACTGTCCACCTACTCAGAAATCCTGCTTTCTGCATTGAAAATAGGTGGATGGGACGACCAGAGTGGGCTCGTGGTGAGTATTTGTATTGTAGAGTCTGACTCATCAAACGGCAAGAAATGTATTCCACAGAAGGATGCTGAAATTTTAAGGTCGAGTATAGCATCGAATTCCATTCTCCTTTTGCCTGACCTAAGTTTTGCTTATCGCATGTTGTTTTATAGTTAGTGTCCTTTGTGAGACTAAATGCATATCGTATGCAAGTCTGCAAGGGAGCCAACTCTTCCTCGAGACTCAAATTTGAGCGAGTTTCTGTCGTAGTTTCAAAAAATTTGCTTCCTGAGACTAGGATGCTGGGACCCAGATTTAAATTGTTTAAGCAAGCGCTTAAGTCATTGCTCAAGATATATGTAGTCTGTAAGTTAGTCGCAGCTTAAGATTAATTTTTCAAGTCAACTCCATTATTAAAGGAGACGTAAATAATACAACACATCCAAGACACGGTGAACACAGTATTCCGGTCCAACTTGACTATTGGGAGTCTGTGGAGTAACGCCGCAACTTCTTACAGCACTTTGGGTTAATGGCACACCTGGAAACATGTCTGGGGATCAATGTCTTGCACAGATATTATCATTACAATCATTTATCGCATCTCTATCTGGGTATCATCGCTCAAGCCAAACACTGCCCCTCTCACGTAGGCGTCATCCTAGCTGAATTCTTATCCATAAACTCCACTCCAAGGTTCAACTTTATTCCTTGGCAGTACACCGACCATTCCACCGAAGAAACCGTAGAAGCCATTTTGATCACAACGTCCGTACGTCGGTATTCGACACCATCCTTGCCGTTCTTCCAAATTGGGAAATCATCGAGCTTGAAATGAGAAAGGCTGTATTTGAGAACGCAGAGTTTGGTCACATCTTTGGATCGTCAGTGGGGAGTAATAGCAGTAAGTAGAACTTACGATTAGGGCCAATCCTCAAACCAGGTACATCGCTGCTTGAATAATATACAGCTTCTTCAATCTCTCCCAAATGCGATTCATCTTTGATCAGCCACTCGAATGTATATTCGGCCACTTGGCAGTTTTGCAGATCCTCGGCCTGGAATCATAAGTATTGTGTACCTGTGAAAGACCAAAGTGCGTAGACTCACCTTCTCAAGATACCATCGGACCTGGTTTATAGCCATGTGGCATTTTCGCATAGGGCAGTAGAACTTGTCCTCCTCCTGATGGACTCCTTCCTTCCAATATTTCCAGCATTCAACTCCGTACCAGTATTTCGAAATGTGATTCACAACAATGTCCTCTCCACCGTTAGCTCCGAAAATCACCGCTCCCCTGCAGATTGCTGTTCGAGGATTCGTAGGGTTCTGAATATCAATCTTGCCCCCGAATTTCTCTCGCACTCGCTTCAGTAAATAGCGATTCTCTCCAAATCCGCCGACCAGTACGATAATCTGCGCAGTTTGTTAAGTCCGAGTCTTTCTCAGAAGTAGAAGACAAACCTTCGGAATCTTGTTTGTTACACGCTCTACCCCATCCACTTGATTCTTTATCAAGTCGATGATATCAGGTATCACGGTGTCGAAAACTTGTTCAAGATGCCCACTGCTGAAAGTTAGATTATACCCCACAAGCAGGCTTAAGAGTCATTACTGACGCTTTCAACTTTAGCAAAGGCGAGTCTTTTTTCTTGAAGACTCTTTTGAATCTACTGTGTTGCTGTTGGTCCGTGGGTAGGTCAAAGATGTATTCCGGTTCCCCGCCATCACTTGGATCCCCGCCATCGAAAGTGCGTTTCTTAGAGATCTCCCACTCAGTCTCCATAAATTTCCGCTGCGCTCCCTTATCTAGGGTCCTCATATATGGTTTATGAGCATAGATATGTTCCAGAAATGCTTGATCGACGTAAACAGCACCGTAAAGGCCACCTTTATACAAATAGTTAGGAATTGTGGGCAATGGAAGAATGTGTGTATTACCTGTTGCTCCAATACACTCCTTAACTCTGTAAGGATCAAAACTATTGATAGTGTAGCTAATGAGATCCTACTTTGGTTAGCTGTAGTACAAATCTCGCTCGGGCATGCTCACAATAGTTCCACCTCCAGCATCGCAGACCACAAAAGAATCGCCCACCTTGACACGGTCAGTATGTGGCAGTCACTACAGAGATAGGAAGTGTAAATACCCCGATAAGCTGGTTTTGCTTCATATCTGCGTCGTGGTAGGAGGCAAGTGCAGCAGCCGCGGGTTCAGCGACCAGACTCAAGGTTGTTTCACCACAATCGCGATGTGCAAGTAATCCACCCTTCCTCGCAGCATCCCTCATTTTCTGTTGTGCGTTTGGATCCCAGACAGCTGGAATGGTCAACACAATTCTGATGACCATATTTCTAAGATGGCTTTTGGTCAATCTGAGTTCCAGCCGTTCTAGTATGTGAGCCCACAAGAATCGCAAATAATCCGCAATAACATCTACGGGCTTCTTGCGCATCTGTAATAATCGTTTCTCGGTTTCGTTCACAAACTTTTGCTTCTCTTTTTCCTTCTCCGGTGCCTTTTCCTTCCGGTCAAGGTTGCTCAAGGAGAGGGGCGACAGAAGAAGCTTCGTCCAACACAGTGGATTGTCTCTTTGGTCCACTCCAAACCCCCACTTTACAGGATTGCCTTTCGAATCGTAGCAAATATCAGAGGGCACTTTGTCCGAGTTCCAGGCTCCTGCGTTGGTGTGCGAAGACCATTGCGAAAGGACCTCAATTTGGTCTAGACTGCCTGATTTTGCCCATGCTACCCCGGAGTAACTGTGAAATGGATGAGTTTGGATCTCCTCTGGCCCTGGAAAGAGGCTGTCTCGACTTACGTTGTCCCATAATCAATACCAACGACAATGTATGGCGTATTCATATTCTCCACTACCTGCTTTTCATCCGACATTCTCCAAAATTGCAAGAGTCTTCACAAGGTAGTTTCAAGAGATCGGAGGTGTTTGCGGACAAGTTATTTGACCAGAAAGATTTTGGAGAGGGAGGAGAGATTTACCTTGAGTGGTGGCCGGCGCGAGGCTGAGCTTCACCTGAATCATTCCTGGCGCTTGCGAGTTCTCCTGGTTCTCTGCCTGACACCCAACATACGGCGGCTTGTATGTTACAGTAATATTGTGTATTAAGAGTGTCCTACCAATCGCAGCTCGTTACTGTATAATACATCAACTTGTGTTCATCTGGTAGAGGAGTGGCTACGAACCCCCAATCAAGCAATCGGCCTCAAAGACACCCTCTGCAGCTTGGCAGGGGACGGACACCCCATCCACACATTCGTTCATCGCATACCGACCCGTGTGTCAGGCTGCACTTGCATATTCCTTTCCGACTTTACGAAGTTATGACTCTAAGGCTCCGCCTCCGTCGCCTTGCTACAAATGAATCAACTCTCGCTGCGGAATCTTGAATATCGAGACCCACGCCACACTTTCGCGCCTGATCCGTCGTTCCAGCTCACTTCGACCATGGCTACGCCGATTTCACCCCAAGGAATGGTGCTTGTGATGGGAGTAACTGGTGCTGGAAAGAGTTATTTTGTGAACCAGTTAGTAGAAGGTTCTGTTGAGGAGGGACATGATCTCAATTCGAGTAAGTAGCAATTATACAAGTTTCAATATTTGGCTTACTAACTGGAGTTTACAGAAACTGCAGAATGCAAAATCGTGGAAACCCGAATTGGAGACACTAGTCTCCTCGTCGTGGACTGCCCCGGATTCGATGACAGTACGGGGAAAAGCGATACTCAGATACTCACCATGATCAGTGAGCTTGTTACGTTTCAATACGAGGCAGGCATGAAACTCCTGGGCATCATATACCTCCAGACCATCACAGATGTCAGGTTCCGAGGATCCAGCAAAGAAGTGATGTTGCTTTTCCAAGAACTCGTTGGTGAAGATGCACTGGAAAATGTCGTTTTGGCGACCACACATTGGGTAAATGTCAACCAAAACGACATGCAGATTGCCATCAATCGCGAGCAACAGCTCAGAAGCCAATTTTGGAGCGATATGATCAGCCGAGGCTCGGAGATGAGGAAATTCGAAGGCACCAGGTCCTCGGCGGAAGGCATAGTTGCGCAATTAATCGGCAAGCAACCCATTGTGCTCAAGCTTCAGAAAGAGCTTGTGCGACAGAAGAAGACCCTTGGGCAGACTTCTGCAGGATCACTCCTGCGGCCCAAGGTAGACCAGCACTTGAAGGAGTCCAGGGCTAGAATTGCCGCTTTGAAATTGGAGCTGAAGAGTGAGGTCAGCAACACAAGGAAGCTGAACATTATGAATCAGATTTACGAGGCAGAGAAGGGACTTTCCAGTCGGCAACAGGATCAGGAGAGGCTGCAGAGAAAGGTGGGAAGCGAGCTGATCGAAAAGCTGAAGAATGTTGATTGGAAACAGGGGCTTCGATTGGCGTTTCAGGTCCTGAGCTTTGCAGTTTCGATAGTTACGCTTGCGCTTGGTACGGGCTGAATGAGAATTTGATGTAGTTTGCAGCCGCATTCCCAAATACAGTAAACTTGATATACCACCTTTCTATTCATTGGTTGCTTTTTCAGAAACTAGTGACTCGGCCTGCATGATCGTGACACCAGAGGCTCAGCTTCTCCTAAAGCGCGGTAACATGCATAAACTGGCGTCTGCAAGTTACTCGGTGAGTGAGTTTGGGGCTGACAGCTCCCAGTATCTTGAGGTTGACAACAAGGCTGCCACACATTGTGGCAACCAACTACTAACCACGTATCTTTGCTTTTGAGAGCCTCGATGCACTGGGTCTCGAGACTCCCGCACTCTGTTTCCGAGTCTTGATAGAACCCCGAGATCGATACAGTTCGCCATCCGAAAAGGACAAAATATGGCCGAAGCAGAGCAAGGAAAAGGTGTGTATTTCTTGTCGTCACAGAACAGAGCTCAATTTTAGACTAGGATCCAATGTGAACGTTCATTTGGACGACCAGAAAGTTGTGAGGAGGAAGGATGTTCCACTCTTGTCAAGTGCTAGTAGTAGATTCGCCAAAATTGGAAAGTCAATTGGTATAAATCGTTTCGACGAACAATCTAGCAATAAAGGGCCCCAGGAGTCAAAGGGTTGGCCGTTGCGACGATACAGTATAGACAACGTACTTAGACCGGCCCTGGTCGGGCCAAACAATATCACTGAAATCCGATCGCCCATCGACAGCCCTATCGAAAGGCCGAGAAATGTGGTGTTCATTCCGAATGACACGAATCAAAAGAATAGTCTCATCAACAGCCTTCAGAGCCAGCTTGAAGCATCGGAGAGCAGGCTAGCTGAGACTGAAGCAGAGTTGAGGAGTGTGCGTGAAGAGAAAGGTATCACTGGCGAGTCCTCACACCAAGCTGTTCTTGACCAAAAGCAAATGCTGGCAGACCCTGTCAAGTTTCCTCCAAGGCCAGAGAATTTAGGATACAGCTCGTGGGATGAGAAAATTGAGCTCGAAAATCAGCTACAAGATATGCAAAGGCTACTTCTCGAAGCAGAAGCCACAATCGAACATCTCCACAAGGACCAGTCAGTCATCAAGATCCAGCTTGCGGAGGATGAAAAAAGGCAAGAATCTGTTGATAAGCAGCTCCAGGAATTTGAGCGCTTGTTCAACGAACTGGCCAGAAAGTCTGCAATAGAAACGCAAGAAACGAATCAGATGAGAAGGGAGAAGGAACGAGTGCAACAAGAATTGAACCAGCTTGTTTCGGAAGGGATAGCTGGAATAGCTACCCGAGATCTTTACTATCGTGACGATCCCTACTTTCGTGAGCAGTTCTTGATTCTGAGAAGCGACATCAAGGACTGGGCTATCCGCACTTTCGCGTCCGACTCTGCTAGGATCGGAAAGAATGTTTCTAAGCAGGCTTTGAATCGATTGTTTGAGCCAGTATGTGGATCCTGGGAGTCGTATATATATTCGCCCGACTACAGGCCTTTGTTTGTGCAGGCCCTTGTGTGGCATCGGCTTTTGAGTTTTGTGTTTGGTGGAAAATTCTGGGAATTACCGTCTGCAATGCCATTGTTCGGGACACTACGCAACTTCAACGGCCTAAAGGGTAATTTAATACCAGCTTGATTCCCAAACCGGGTGCGAAGAAAAGGCTTACACAAAAATAGAATCAGATCAAGATCGTCAGATTTTGTACCATGAATGGCGCTCAGCTGGTGCAAGACTCGCGGCACCCCTTGGAAGCCCCTTGGAGCGTATGGCTGAGCCTGCGGTTGCTCGAATAGTCAAGGAAATCAGCGAGCCTCTAGAAGCATGGCCAATCATGAACAAGGCGCAAACCGTCGCCTCTTTGCAGAAGATTATCGTCAACGCCGTCGTTCTTGATCTCAGGATGATGCAGCAGAAGGCTTGTTACCTTCTCCAACGCGGATCAGATCTTGCGAGGTATCCTCAGTTCGACCCAAGCCGGATGGAAGAACGCAATGGAAAGGCATCGAGCACTCGAAAGGAACGGTTGGTTGAATTGATGATTGCGCCGCTATTGCTAAAAAGGGGTAACGCTGATGGGCGAGAATTTGACACCGCGAGGGTTTTAGAACGAGCCCAGGTCGACCTTGAGCGTCCAAGTGGGGGAGGGAGTTGTTTTGATTGAGAGGATTGAAGGTTTGGACTTTGTACTGTACTTTTGAGATTGAAGTTGGCAAGCGCGGGACTTGGTGAAAGAACATCGTATATTACCTCGGTATTCTTCCCGAGCTATTTGGTCACAGCCTGAACCTGGATCTTTGAATAGCCTGACAAGTTAAAGTTTCCAGTTATTTTCAACAACTTATTCAAGCAGACCCGCGTCAAATCCAGGATCTGAAGATCGAGTCCTCGGTAGTTCCTGGTCTAAGTAAAGAGACTGGGTTGGCCCAACAATACTGGCAACGTCAATGGTAGGATCTATTACCACCGGTGAAGTACGTTTAGTGGCCAGCATAAATGCAGCATCATAAGACTTGAGAATATGCCCTCTGGTTTTGCTAGCCTGTGGATTCGAATGAGCACTTGATGTAAAACCTACCAGTTGGTAGTCCTCGCATAACTCTCTCCCTCTCTACGGAGAATCTCATTTCTTCTTGCAATGTTCCGCTAGTGGAAAACTCTTGCTTTTAAAATAACCGTGCAATCACATTCCTGGTAACTGTTTAGATAAACAGCTCACTAACTCTCGCTAGATATCATGGCTGGAATGCTCCTGTGCCAGTGGCTCAGTGAGGTCAAGTTTGGCGACAACTGCAGCTAAAAAGTACATAATGCCAGGTATCTAGAAAGATGAGTTAGTGGGATCGCATGATTTTGAAACAACTGATAAACCCACGATGAATAATAGTTCTCCACAAGCTGAATCCTTTCGTTTATCTAGAACTCTGTCATGGCCCGGCAGCAATAAGCTTGAATGAAGTCAAGAAAATGCAGAAGAGATGACGAATCTCTCTCCAGAAGATCTGTCCAATTTACAGTTTCCATTGACTCTCAAAATTAAATGAACAGTGTATAATAAAGGAAATTGGGAAGCAAAGAAACTTCGACGCGCTCTATGAAGCCCTATTATCAACTTAGCAGTACAGAGCTGGAAGGAGAGAATTTATGAGATTCCATGCAATAGCTATCCATAATACTCAGCAGGAGGAAGAAAAGAGCAAACACTTATCCACCTAATCAATACAAGCCCGCCCGCACCCCAAGGACCCGATGCTCAGATTCACGAAATAAATTCTCCGCTGGGAAGGCTCTAGATCCTCTGAACTCCTTCAGAAGCAAGTTTCTAAAGAAATTCTATTCACAGAAGTAGATGTTACTAGTGCTCGTGAAACGGGGACGACCGTAACGAATTGGTATTAGCGCATGCAAAAATCTCGAACATCCATCTTACTTTATCCTTTCCCAACGCTCAACCCCCTAGAGCTTCCGTTTGTTTACCAACTCTCAGTTCCGCGTACAAGAACTACGTTTCCAGGCCTTGATTCTTACAAATGAACTCTCTACCTCCATACAAGTAGCGGAATATCACGTTGTCTGTAAAACACCAGACTGCGGATTCCGGCCGAAACCGAAGCAGATATACCGCAGCCCTTTAAGATAGCACGCTTCATATCTGGAATAGAGAGGACCAGATTTGGGCGCTTGTTGGTTTTCATTGTGCTTACAATCCAGATAAGTATAACTGCTTAACTACCAGAGTGACTGCTGACCTTTCTCTAGGTTAAGAATATAGGAGAACTGGAGCCTTAGGACTCGCTAAAGATACGGGGGGGAGGCTAAGCCTACGTACTTGACTGTGTGACACGTCTCAGAAAATGATCCCATGCATGAAGAGCGATATCAAAGTTTACAAACCCAAGAAAAAAAGAGCTAGGAAGCAGAGGCCTCCCCAAAATCAGGATCTAGGGAGTATTTATAATTATGATTACAAGTTCATATCTACATAACATACAAGCGGTGTTCATTTTATCCGTGTATCATCAAAACTAAGCTATCTACCCAATAATTCATTCCTCCAATCTTGGTACTTAAGCATCACATGAGTCAGCATCACCGCCAACGGTGAATGAGCCTTGGGTATAGGTCGGGAGGGAAACATCGATTGACGTGCTAGAAGGGGAGGTGGTTCCCGTAGCGACGGTTGCAGGGACACTGGTGGCATCAGCCGGGTATGAAGTCGTGGCGACGGCGGGAGATGAGACGGTAGTTGGGAGGACAGTGACAGAGCTACCAGTCTCGGAGGCTACGACTGCAGGGACCATGGAACTCGCGGAGTTAACACTAGCCGACGAGCTCAAAACAGCAATGGGCAATCCAGACGAAGCAACAATAACACCAGTTGCAGATGCAGCGGAGCTCACACCTGTGGGGAGAGTGGTGGAGTTGGAAAAGCTGGGCCTTGAAGCTGCGAGAGTGGGAAGGGAGAATCCTGAGCTTGCGATGAAGGCGGTAGATGATGCGATGCTGGACGAGGCCGTAGTATTGGCAAAGTTTGCACTGGAGATGGAAGGTGTTTGGGTGGATTTGGCGTAGAAGGAAGTGATATTCGTGAGTGCCGTGCTGGAAGAAATGGTGGACGATGTGGTTGCGTTTGCAACAGCAGTGGCGTTCGTAGTGATGTTGGTGTTCTTGATGGGGTCGAGACAGCTGTTGTAAATGCTATCACACATAGAGATGAGAGTCGCATCACCGCTGCTTCGGCAAGTGTCCTGGGCGGTGGCGCAAGTGTTCTTGCATTGGGCGTAGTGAGCGTTGCAGACGTTGTCGGCTTCTCCAGAGGCATCACAGGTGGTGTACTTGGAAGCACAGTCCTGACTGGCGGCGAAGGTGTCGTTGGTGGAGAAGGAGACAAGGCAGTTGCCGTAGAGGTGGAGGCATGCTGGGGCAGTGGAGTTGACCCCGCTGCTGTTGCAAGTATCAGATACCTCAGCGCACTTGTTCTTGCATTGGGCGTTGTTGGCTGAACAGGTGTTGTCTGCCTTGTCGCAGGAGAGGTACTCGGCGACGCAGTCCTCACCGATAGCCGCAGTTGCAACTGTGAAGTCAACCAAGCAGCTTTCATACCTTTTGAGGCATTGAGGCCAGAGAGTCTCGTCTCCGCTGCTCTCACAGGTGTCGCGTGCCACAGCACAGGTGTTCTTGCATTGCGCAAGGTTAGCCTGGCACTCGTTGTCTCCAAGATCGCACTCCAAATAAGTAGAAGCACAATCTTGAGTGGTGATGGTAGCGTTGAAATCAACCAAGCAGCTGCCATACTGAGTCAAGCATTCGGCATCGATGCTGGTATCGCCACTGCTCAGGCAAGTGTCATAGGAAGTGGAGCAGCTATTCTTGCACTGTGCGTTACCTGCAGAGCAAGTGTTGTCTGCATCATCACAAGACATATACTTGGAAACACAATCATCTCCAGTGGCAGTAGTGTTGGTGGTGAACTCAAATGAGACGAGGCAAGAGCTGTACTGCTTGAGACAGGGCGCGGCCAGAGAAGAGTCTCCGCTGCTAAGACAAGTGCTGTATGAAGTAGCGCAGTTAGTCTTGCACTGCGCGTTGTTGGCAGAGCAGGTGTTGTCGGCCGTTCCATCGTCCTCGCATACAGTGTACTTCGAGACACAGTCAGTGCTGCCGGAAACTTCAGTGAATGAGACAAGGCAGCCAGTGTATTGAGTGAGGCATGCCGCATCGTCTGCATTTCCACTGGAAAGACATGTGCTGTAGCTGGTCGAACACTTGTCTTTGCATTGAGCGCTAACGGAAGCACATGTGTTCGCTGGAGTGCCATCGTCTAAGCACATGGTGTAGTTAGACACACAGTCAATGGAGACTGAAGGGGTAAAAGAGTCTAGGCAGTTGTTGTACTGGCCCATGCATTGAGTATCGTCGGATGCGCCACTGCTGAGACATGTGCCAAAGATGGCAGAGCATTTGTCCTTGCATTGAGCATTGTAGGAGTTACAAGTGTTATCGTCGAGTCCATTGTCATGACAGGCGCTGAACACCGATACGCAATCAATTCCTTGCGAGGAAGCAGGGGTAGTGAAGACGCTGAATGAGTCGAGACAATTGTTGTACTGGGTCATACAGGATGCGTTATCAGCGTCGCCGCTGGTAAGACAAGTGCCGTATATCGTGGAGCATTTGTCTTTGCACTGTGCGTTTCCAGCGTTACACGTATTGTCGGCGGTCCCGGAATGGTGGCAGGTGCTGAACAGAGAAACACAATCCTTTCCAGCCGAATTGGCGGCTGTTGTGAAAACCGCGAACCCATCCAAACAGCTGTTGTACCCAGTCATGCATTCAGCATCGCCCGTCCCGCTCTCGAGACAACTTCCATACGAATTGGCGCAGGTGTTTTTGCATTTCGCATTATCAGATTGGCAGGTGTTGTCGGCTCCTCCCAGGTCTAAGCAACCTTGATATTGGGCGACGCAATCCGCGCTGGCGACAGCCGCCAGGCCAAAAAGGACAGGAATAAACGCTCTCATCATGTAAATTACAAACAAAAAAACGAAAGATTAACGATAGTAGTTCGCTGAGCGAAAACGAGTGTTGGAATCGGGAGAGCGATTAAGAAGGAGGAAAGAAGAGGAAAAGAAACACAAGGGGGGCAACCTGGGTATGTATGTAAGGAAAAGGAGTTGTGATGAGATGAGATGCGATCGTCCCACACAAAACCGTAAAGACCTTGATTTTTCGGTAGGAGAATCAGTGGATCTTTACGAGGCGGAATTTTCTGTTTTTGGTATTAAGAAGCTTGTTCAGTGGAGTCGCGACCAGGGATGAGATGACCTGCTTGCTCATGGACTCGTGGTTCAGGGGCTCGAGAGCGACAACGAGTAACATAATAAGAATAGATCTCAGAAACCAAGGTACAGTACGTACGGTACACCACAGTGCTTGTGCTGTCTGCACTGTGCCTCCGTAGCAAATCAACAATTCCAGAAATTCGAGAGAAGGTGAAGCAGTTCTCTGAGAAGTGCTGACTTCACTGCCGAGCTTGAAAGCTTCTTATCAGAAGCCCTGCACAACACGAGCTTAGGGGCGAACATGTCTCTGCATGGGAAATGAGATGATGAGAGGGCAGAGGCAGAGCTATTAATAAATGCAACGGCTGCAGAGGCCGCTATGCGGAGTTGCAGTTCTGCATAAAACAGCAGTGCAGTACCAGAGATGTACCGGATACGACAATTGCAGGTTGCAAGTTGGAACGGCATTGAAAGAAGAGATGAAGCAAGATGAAGGACGTTTCTTGGAAACATGGTTGTTGACTAATCAGTTCTCGCTTCTGCCTCCGCTCCGCCCCTCCTCATCCCACCCCACCCCATGAACCACAGACTCGTTTTTAGCCAATAGAATTTACGGCGTATGCACTCCCCGGCGCTATCTCAAAAAGGATACTCTTGGCACTGCTCTGCCGGCTAGTTCCCAAATAGGAAGGTCTCCTTGAATATCGGGTTCATACGACAGTTACCATACGAGTCTCTACAGTACGAGGAGAAGGGGAGCGTGTTGGTAGTAGCAGCGGGTCCGTAGGTAGAAGACTTTATTCTTGGATATGATTGCTGCCTGTGGTGAGTGAGTATGAACAGGTGGAGTTGGGGCCATGAAACCAAAATTGGTGCAGGAATTTCCTGTCTTCTGGAAAGTATCAATACGAAGGATGGATCGTTAAGCAAGAACAGTAATTTGTCGAGCTTCGGGGACACGAGAGCCGTGAGCCGACCACTAGGTATGTACCTGACTTCTCCCGCTAGGCGTTATCCCTCTTCCTGATATATTCCGCCGGTTCCAGAGGATACTGCCTGCTTCTTCTCAAACTCCCAGTCGTCTGGACAACAGCAAGAAATGGCCTTCCTCATCACCTGACAAGACCAATCGCGATAGTTTGTTTGCTTGTTGATTATTCCTTTTTACATCCTTTAAAATTCAAAGACTATGGTAGGATGGGTAGGCTCTAAGAGCTTCGCGGGCCAAATCAGTTTCTAGGTGCTAGTTCCTTGGGGAAAATAAGAGCGAGCAGGAGCGCATATACTACAAGCAAAGTACCTTTACCCTAAAGGGACTATACTTGGTAGTAAGCCTAGTAGCCCTAACATACCCTTTTCAAAAAAAAAAATTCCCCATAGTAGCAAGGGACATTTGGAACGACGCTCCGTACGACTTGAGTGCTCCCTAATCTTTCTCTTCTCCCTCTCTACCCCCTACGTTTCCCTTCTCACCCCACTTAGCCACTACCAGCCTTACGGCCCCGCTGTTCCCCTCCCAAATTTCTCTCCATCGTTTTCTTTATAGTCGTAGCTGCAGTCATAAGTGGAATTCCCAGCAGCCTTATCTCCAAAATCGCAAACCACTATATTTAACAGAGCGGAGGCCAAGCTAAACATAGCCGATGAGAAAGACTGAGCCCCGATCTGTGCTTTCTGTTCTCGTCGTCACGAAATGGGAAAAGCGTGAGGAGCCGTCAGGACTAACCTTAATGCTTGGACACAGATGAGTTATCCCATTTGAATTCTGGTATGATCAACGGGGGAGCGTTTCAGGCTTTTCAAATTCCCAAACTCGTTGTGAGTAACTACGGATGCTGGGTTACTAGCCCTTTCTTGAGTATTCACCCGATCTGAATATTCGAGTGATTTGCAAACTTACGGCAAGGCCAGTAATCAAACCAAATTTTATGTTCAAACCATTTTTGAACGGTGGTGTCCAGAGAGCAGCGACGCATCATGATCTTGCAAGAAAGTAGAGCTGAAAGATGATAGGAAGGCCTTGGAAGCAGAAGGACGACGTCAATTCTTGATCAGACTCGACAGTTGCACAAGGGTGATAATTTAATGACGGGCTTGCGAGAACACTTGAAGTTCACAAAGCTTCACTGCGGATAGTCATTCAAAAAACGAAGACTGCCTCGGGGATCTATTTTTGGGAGCATAGTAGTTCGCTTCGCACGAGACTTGGGGAATGCTCTGCAGCTGCTTGAATACTTTGATGTCACTGCGACTAGTCTCTTGGAGAGGCAGTGTAATCTTTTAGTTTTGTGAGTGCTTTTTGCTGCTTCATTGTGTTCTATCAGCGGGGTATTCCAGCATGTACTAGTGGAATCGGAGGCATTCAATCTCAAACCGTAGCAGACATTCATGTTCCTCCTGTTAAACTTCATCGCTTCAGTATTTGGGATCGCCTCTTTTACTGCCGAGCCGAAATGATATCCAGTAGCTGCTACACCAACGCTGGTTTCGACAATTTCATCGCCTATGTTGCACACCGGATCTTTACATCTGGTGACCAGCCAACCACAGGAGGAACTCACTTCTGAACACAAACCAGAGACCGAAAGTTTACAAGACACCGAAACCCACATACGGCCACCCCTCTCACCCCGCTGCCCTTCAACTCCAACTTCTGAATGCTACCACTCCCCCACCCCGCCCCGCCGAGCCCACCTCCGGAGGCTGAAGCTAAGTATATAATCATCTTTGTCCCCACTGCCCTCCCGTCCCTCTCAAAAATTGGTCAACAATCAATCCAAATGGCCGTCCTCTCCGCACACATCATCCACAACAACCTCCTAAACCAACGCCTTCGTTTCCCGTTCCTAGGCCATGACCAAGGCCTAGTACTATATCACCGTATCGCCTCATTCTGTTTGAAATTTCGGAAGATTCGACTCTGCTAGTAACGGAGATGGGGATAGGTACCCAAGTGCAAAAACAGATGCAGACACCAATGGCACAAGTCCAACCTAGTCGGCCGATATCCTATAAGCTCCCTAATCAGCCTTAAACCCCTCAAGTCTTCAACCAAACACCAGTGTTACGCAAAAACCTGTCGCAGCGACTTCAGGACCATTCGATGCCCGCATCGCCCGTCTCCAGTCGCTGATGAAGCGGCTGTGATGTTTGGGCCGCCGGAGCAGAACGGGAAGTCCTCGGGTTTCTCTGGATCTGGTATAGCAGATAGGTGTGCTAATGGATAGTACGCAGATCGTATCGTTGGGTTAGGTAGGTGCAGCTCAGATTGTGGTTGCGGAGGTTGGGATTGAGGCTGGTTGGCTGCGTCATAATGCATCATGATGTAGTGTTTTACTAGAGACACCTCTTCGTATTGTGATATAATACCTTACATTATATCGTAATGTAATATTCTAGCGGTAAATCGCGATATTTTAGCCAGTACAATAACACAAGTTTATATGCACAATATTTTTGTAATAAATTATAGTATTTTAGTGTATCAAATTAATAGTAATACTAACGAACGAGGTAGGTAAGTGGACGTTAGAGACCATTTCTAAGCGAGGATAAGTGTGGAGATAATTGTAAAAACACAATTGTTGATCACGATTAAATTCTTCGGTTTCCGGGTTCTAGGGCAGTTTGAGAGAGAAGCTTCAAAATTTAAACCGGCCGTTGTCAGGTCCCTCTCTTAGCCCCTTCATAATCCTGAATAAGCTTCGCTCCTGTCACAAAAACAAATTGGGCCTGTGGTTTAGTGGTATAATTCCTCTTTAGCATAGAGGCGGTCCTTGGTTCGATTCCTAGCAGGTCCAATGTAGTTGGCGACAATTCTTTTTTTGATTCTTTCCTATTGCGTGCCATTATTTTGAAGATTTTTCTTGGGTTGGAATGAGGATGGGGTTTTGCTTGGAGCCAATGTTTTTTTGCTTCTTCTTTGTCGGGTTTAGGAGGAAAGTGGAGAGAGAAAAGGCCGAAGATAGTGCGATATTTTGGAAAATATTTTTCAGTGTTTTGTAGGGGGGAGAAACAAGGTGGAGGGAATTTAGGGGTGTGGTAATACGACTATGAAGTTTAGCGAAGCCGAAGGCGGAAGCAGCAGATTTTGTATCGGTTCTTGCTATAGTTTAAAAGTCTAGATATGCGCTAATTTAGCCGGATTTGATTTATGAATAAAGTAGTTCATAGCAAATGCGAAGGATGCTACCGAAGAATGTACCGAAGTACCGCACTAGTTGCGGGAGCGACCCGGGAGCTAATGAGGGGTCGAGTGCTGAGAGGGCCCGGATCAAGAGAATTTGAAACATCAAAAAATTCCAAGTTAAATATTCGAGATCAATTAAGTGGTTGAGAAAACATGACTTTTCAAGCATACACGAATATTTGAGAGATAGAGGCAATTAACTAGACCCCCACTAGTCATTAAGTCTTTATGCTGTTGCACGCAGAATTCTGCCCCCTTCGCGACCAGAGATAAACTTCTGTGGTACAGCACAGCATGAGACGACCGCAACAGCCACTGTGGTTGGCCAACCGAGCATACAAGTATGCACAGCTGCTGTTAATATTCCCGATCGGGTTGGTACTGCGGAGCAGCCAATCATACAAGGGCAGGGATGATTGTCAGCCGCAAGAATACACAGCTTCACGGCAAGCCACCAAGCAACATCAAAAACGAACACCTGTTTCACTTGAACGAGCTGGAGAACGCTCGCCACTAATACTCTGCCTTTCCTCTGATCATTCATGAATCTGGAGAGTTTAGATACGATTGGTGGGGTTGTAACGCCCTTAATCACATGAGCCGAGAAGAGAAACAAGACGTGTTGGCAAAAAGCTTGCCCCAAAGCAGAGGCAATTGAGACGCCTCCATTCACAGGCAAGACCTCCTCGAACGAATTATGGGCCTACCGAGTAAAGGGTGTGGAGTCTGCAGGAAACGAAAGATCAGAGTGAGTTCACTTCGCTGGTGCCCGTACCCCACGTCAAGACTTAAGAGTTACCTGCGTGGGAAAAGGATGCATACTTCGTAGAACTCAGGTATTCTATGTTCGAGTAGTCTCTAACTGCCGGTCTAGTGTGATCGAGTGCATCCAATATGCACACAATGCGTGAAGGGGCGGTGGGAATGTGGTGGCTACAGATCAGACACTCCCTCTAACTGGATATTCCGTGTTGAGACTCCCGGACATTCCTCAAAATCCGGACCGGGAATGCCGCGGATTGTCTACCCCACGATCACTGAGCAAGCAATATGTTTCTTCATGACCCATTACGTCGTCTCCTCGGGACAATCCAGGGGATATAATGAGTACTTATATAGCCTCTGTAAATCAGGTGCTCCGAATTCAGCATTGTCGACGATTGTGACTGCTGTTGGCATGGCAGGATTGTCGAATGCGGGGAAGCAGCCGATGGTCAGTTTAACTGCAAGGAAGATGCAAACATTGGCCATTCAGAGAATCCGGGATGCATTGTCCGATCCTGTTCAGGTAAAATCCAATGATACTCTGGCTGCAGTGATTCTGCTGAGCACATTTGAGGTGAGTAGTGGAATGGAGGCTTCGGATCATGATATCTGATCTGATTGTGGTAGGGCATCACATGTCGTGGCACTGAATTCATGGACCTATGGTGTCAACATGTTCGTGGGATTGCGAATCTGCTTAATTGTCGCGGCCCCGAGCAGTGCAATACTCGAACAGGCTCGACCTTGTTTGTGCAAGCCCGGCGTCTAGTTGTACGTGTGACCACACTTCTTATTCAGCTAAATTATTCAGCTAATGCACTTACATAGATCATTGCATACAGCAGCATGATCCAACCATTGCCTGATTCGCCAAGACGATGGCCGGAATGGGCACTCTTGAACGAAACAGAAGAAACGAGACCAGCAAACGAATGTCTGGAGTCAACAGAGGACATAGTCAACGCCAAGGCATTCATCAATACGCATCCTGAGGTGGAATTCACTTTCAAGTCGAAACTGCTTCTTGACATTGACGAACGGTTGATTACTTGTACAAAAGAATGGCCGCCATATTGGAGATATAGGACAGTTGTTAGACAGAAACAAGAGGCGGGGGGAGACAACGAGGACGGGAATGGCGGCGATATTACATTCCCTGACTTCTGGGTTTCTTCGACGCGAACAAGCCATGCTGCAGCCCGAATCGTTCTTCATCAAGCTCTCATATCTCTTGTGACGGCGACTTCAGAGCTTTCCAGCGATGAGAAAGAAAAGTGGCTTGTCCGAAGTCGAAAGGTTCTGGTGGAAGTGACAAGTGATATATGCCGGAGTGTTTCCTATCACGTAGAAGAGGGTATGGGAGGGCTTAACGTGCACAGCGTCAAGACTCCTAATCCAGGTGGTTTCATCATGACCTGGCAACTGTACATGGTAGGCGTGTTGGCAACGACAACTGATCAGCAAAAGCTATGGATCGCTGAAAACTTGAAAAAAATCTCGACCCGTTCCGGTAGTTGGCAAGCTTTAGCTTTCGCGAATACAGTTCTGAAATCGCGAAGTGGGATATAACTACATTGATATGAATGAATTGGAGGTGGGGTACCGGTAGCTGTCAGGTAGTTGACCTAAAATAAAACTCCATTGGTCTGCTCGCCAGACATCTTGAAATGGGGCTTGAGCAGTCATAAATATTCAATTACCACAGTTGCATATTCAAAATTTCTTGAATAACAGAGACAAGGCTAATAATCAAAATTAGGTGAAAATCCAAGGTGTGCTTGAACTTCGGCGTCCGGAGAGCAATGGTCACACAACTAACTGTATGCGACAGTATGCCATGATATCCGGGATGCTCCTAGCCGATTTCAGTGACACAAATAAGAAAGAAATCAGGCAACAATCCTCTCCCACTCAACCTCGCTTGGCTCCTTAAAATAATCTGTGCCACTCAATCGAAACCCCATTTTCTCCAAAACTCTCCCACTCCTCGCATTCCCTCTCTCGGTCTCTGCGATGAACCTCTTCACTCCTCGCTCCTTGACTGCCCACTGCATAACTGACTCTGCAGCCACTCTCGCCACCCCCTTTCCCCAGTAGTTCTGAGAGACCCCATATCGCACTTCAATCATTTCCAGCCAATGCGGCAGTGCGGGGTCTTCAGGGAGCCGTGCTGGCATGGAGCTGGTGGTGGCATCTCGAACACCAGCATATCCCGCCCATTCAAGTCTGTCAAAGAATTTGCTTTCCTTCTTCAAAAGGTCGTCATACTCTTTTCCGTCTACAAGTCGAAGTTCTCCATCTATAACCCTTCCTGAGCCAGCTCCAAGAGTTTCTGGGCGGAGAGCAACTGCAAAATCTCCCATTCCGGTTATTTTCCAACGGTTGGTGTCCCTGCTTATTGTAGCCAGTGTCTCCTCATCACTCCATTGTCTTGCAGGCAAGTGATGAGCGAAAGCCATCAAACAGAAGTCCGCATTGGCATGAAGACCCGAGTAGAAAGTTCGCCACGATCTAATGTCAATTGCTGTTGGTGTTGGGACGATAATGAGACGCTCTGTGATGAGAATGAATGGATGAAACTGAACTCCTGGATTTGAAGATGTCATTTTGATTTTCCGATCATATATGAAGATCCGGATGAGGATAGATGGGATGAAGTCTGGACTAGAGCAAGAGTCGGGCCAAAACTCGCCGGCTTATGTCAGCCAGTATCATGGCGAGGGGTTGGAGTCCTTCTAAACAGGTGCCTGGTTCTTTTACCTCGACATAACTACCTAATAATTTATCATTCAGGAATAGCTTCTTCTTTTGTACCATTAAGAGGTACTCTCCAAGGAATATAATTTAGGAAATCAATCTCATTTACCACCTACCTTCACCGGCATGGCTCCAACACTACTCACAATTCCCCTGGAGCTGCGTCTCAGAATCTATGACTACGCTCTCAACAAATGGGATGGCGTCCACCCCCAATTCTACCTTAATATGGCTGCTGTGTGCCACCAGATGCATTCTGAAGTTCTTCCTGTACTCCTCCACCAAGACCGCTACCTACGCAGCCTCGATCGATGGCATGGGTGGACCTCGTCCGGCCCCCCTCAGCTCCTGAAAGAAGTCGCCAGTGTCACAATCAACCTCTTCGGTGATGACCTTGCCAAGTTCTCTGAAAACTTGGAAAACGCTCCCTCGGATCGGCGTGCAGCTCTCCCGTACAGTGCGGCTTGGTGGGAGGCCGAGTATCTTGAGGCACGCACACCACCCGATCACTCTGTACAGGAGCTAGTTGAAGCGTCTCAAGCTACACTTGCAGTCTCAACCCAAGTCCCCCAGAATAGCGCAATCTCCAAGACCTGGGAATCATTCTGTGCTCTCCCAAACCTGAAAAAACTATGGATCCTCTTCAAAAACTACCGCAACTCCACTTCCTCAACCGACTACACCACCGAACAAGTCCTCATCCTCTCAATGATGAGCGTCGCCTGCCCAGGTTTACGAGAACTAACCGTTTTCTCCAACTTACTTCCACTCACCTACCTCAACGGTCTCCAAGACCTGCGACAGCTTCGCTTTTCCGGATTTTCGAAATCAAGTCCAGAGGAAACGCTTATGATTTTGCAGCATTTAGAGCATTTGGATTCGATTATCATTTTTAGATATCCAGAGATTTATGATAAGGATAATTCCATCGAGACGTCAACTTTGGCGGAGTACAATTCCCTCACACCCGAAGTCGTCAGCCAACTAAAACCCCTCCACGTCTTCGGAGTTCATCACATGTCCTTCGTCGAGCGCTCTCTGCACCTCACCACCGCCATGATCACCGCTCTCCAAAACCACGAACATTCATTGCGAATATTTCAGATTCACTCTGATTACGTAGTTGACGAGAAACTACTCGATGCTTTGCTTATTTTCATTCGGGGACTGAGTTTGAACAAATTGAGCTTGCAGTTGAGGGTGCCGCTTAGTTATGAGAGATTGGTGTTGGATGATTATTTCCCAAGGGGACTGGGGGATAGGAAGTGGGCCATTGTAGAGTCGCCGCAGCGCCAGGTGCCGAATGGGGAGGTACCGTGTTTGAATCTGAGTATGAATGGGCAGATGATGGAGGGGGCAGATGAAGACGGGCTTGAGGGATAGAACGATTTGAGACTTTGAGTGAACAATTCCATTACTCAGTGATTATCTCGCCTGGACATCTTGAAGGTATTGCATATCTAGCTTTAAATTTATTTCATAGCAGGAACACACTGAAGCGAATCTCCTTAATTGGTTGAACGAGAGCTTTTCCCATGTAAACCTTTTCTAAGATACTCACTGGTCGCCCAGCACTCTACTGTGCTTGAATACCCACCTCAATTTCCTTTCTCGCCTTTTTGTAATATTTTAATAAACACTAATACTCAAAGCGTGTAAATAACTAAAATGAGGTGCGTAATTAAAAAGATTTGGTGTTTTAAGAATGTTCGTTGAGTAACGAGGCAGGTATTCTTCTACCGACGCCAGCACATTGTCCAACTAGGAGATATTTCACATCTTCCGTCCAGACTCAAGTCTTTGGGAGAAAATTCTCTCAGGCCGGTCACCGTCTCTCAAGTCTCAAACTCTCAATCAGAATCTCCAACGCCGCCTCCATGCCCGGCCCCTCATACGCCACTGCAGCTGCGTTCAACTCGTCCTTATTCATTCCGAGCTGTTTGGACGCTACTTGCAAGTTCCTGATTCTCGTTCCATCTGCAATTTCTCTATTATCCACTGCTTTGGTCAGTCTCATGCTGCTTTCAGGAATAGCTCAAGCCTCGAGAGCCCTTGCGAGACAGGGATTTGGAAGGGAGAGTGAGTGCTCACCGTCGTGAAAGACAATCTGGTGCCAGTTATTGACACTCCATTCGACTACCGAATTTATCTCGAAACTTTCTAGTAAATTAAAGGATCTGATGGAAGAGAGGAGGTCCTTCCAGGTCCCGCAAATGAGCCATGATTGCGAGATGGTGAGGTGTCGGAGAGTGGGTCGGAGATGTGAGAGGAAAGCTATTGTTTCAAGGCACGAAGCGTGTTTGTCTGTGAGGGTGAGGGATTGTATGGAGGAGAGGGGCGAGGGCAGGGAACCGAGGTCATCAATAAGTGATGATTTGCGATCATGGAGATTCTCGATATGTAGTGCTTGGAGACCTGTAGCCATCTCAATAAATCCAGCAAAGTCTTTACTCGTGTCCGGAAATACCATCTGCTTGAGACCCAATTCTTCTAGATGTGACAAACCGTCTCTGAAGTCTCCAGATTCATAAAGCTCTGGCTCAAGTCGGTTCATCGTCGCACCCTTAGTGGTCTTCATCCAGAGACTCAGAGACTTCGCCTTCATGCCCTTGCTAAATGCAATCCTCAACATCACGGCCACCACGTCACTCGGAATGATGGAGTCTTCTTCTCTATTCGCATTCGTGTCTTCATACTGAGGCTCCTGGCTAAAACTTTTACAATTCACAAACTTCTCTCTGAGCAAGTCTTGAAGTAGCTCAGTCTGGGGCTGTGGTAAGACGAGCTGTCCAGATTCGAGTCTTGGCCATGTATAGCCGAGGCCATAGTAGTTGCCATCTTGGCGGAAACTGAGATCTCGCGAGGGGCGGAAGTGGAGTTTTCGGACATGTTTAGAGAGGTCTGGGTGGAGGGCGAGGGATTGGAGGGAAGAGAGGGAGGAGATGGATAGGTCTGTGTAGATAGCTGCTAGATGATCGGATCCGAAGCAATGACGGGATTTATTTTCAAGGATCTTACATGAAAGGCGGAGATTGTGTATATCGAGGAGCTCGAGTCGGGTTGCGATTTGGTCGATGATTTCTGCAGGGAGGTTGGTGATCCGCAGCACTTTGGGGTTGCGGGGTGTGATTGTCAGCACATCAAATGGATTTTCGGTTTTGGATGAGAGAAGCTCTCGAATGGCCATTATGTCTGATATCTTCATATTCATCCTTATAATTTGAAGTCAAGCTGGCTGTGCTTCGATGAGTGGTAGTGTCTTGAGAGAGTGAACACTGTTGTCTGCCTAACAGAAAAAGTGGGGTACGATTGTAAATCTGAAGAAGCTCGGATTGTCAAAGGTAGCTGGGACGTCCAAATCAACTGGAATTATATGAGAATTGAAGGAGAAGTTACCTTTTACTATTATATACCTCAACTCTGAGGTATTATTCAATTCTTTAAGCTGACCCAGAAGTCGAGTTCGGAAATATTCACGTGACCATTGGCTCTTTCACAACATTGAAGTGATATCGTCGGGTGGAGTAAAAGCCTCAGCACAAATATCAGACTAAGCAATCCCGGAATATAACATGGGCGAACCGAAGTTGAGAATAACTATTTTTCAAAACTAGAAATAGCTGAATTTGAATCACCTCGATTATTCAAATTGTGTAGAGTACTCAGGAGTCAGGCTGGCCGCTGGCGAGAATATTGAGGCTCTCCTCATCATTCAACTCCGATTAATCCATTAACTCACATGAGCTTTAACTTCATCTTGCTAATTTTAATGGTTCTGAATACTCAAGGCATCTACAGTATTCAGCTCCACTGGAATAGTCAGATTCTTTAGGTTGTTTAAGCCGCCAGAATCTTCCAACCTAGATTAATTATCCGGTAAATTTTGGTTACTTGAGCAATTACCTCGCTCTCGCCTAAGCCTCATTTCTCCTCGCCCAACAATAACACCTTACTAGCCATGCCTTATATCGGTGATGGCCTGTCAAGGCTTGGGGCTCGGGAAAGATGGCACAAAGCGAGACGAGCCTTGTTTCAACATGAAGGAGACTAAATTTCGGACAGAGGTGAAAAGCTATTCTGTGACTTAGCAAGCACTACACTTGAACGAGGCCGTGCTTCGTCACATGGCGAAGACGATTTGATTCTGGACTCTGGATTTGCAATGATGGCTACTGGATGGTTATGATCTCTAACTCTGATAAGATGAGATCGCCTAGCATAACTTGAATAGGCAGGAAGTTTCGAAATACCCGGATCAAGTTGAAGATCCAACACCTGCTGGAATACCCAAATAAGCTCGGAATATCCAGATAAACCTAGATATCTGAATAACCCTGAATGCCGAAATGTATTTGAATGATCAAATAAAATCAATTTATTTTAAATAAACTTAAATGTCGAAGGAAATTTCGAATAGTAAAACAATCCGTCAGAATGGACTTGCAATCACCAGGTTGGATCTGGCATAGATTGAAGTTCGTCAAGCGACTTTTTGGCTGCCTCGGTTGGACTTTGCCAGAATGGCAGCTCATCAGAATGTATCTGAGATCACCAGAAGGGTTGGCATGGAATTTATTTGGCCAGGAATGTGCTAGCCAGAATCCAGATCGAACAAATGGAATACAATTCGAGAGGAAAGTATAGTTAGTAAATAACATCAAGGCGAAAGAAATGGTATCATTGCTAAGAATAACTACCACTAAGCACTAAAAAGTAACGTAAAGACCGGGGTATCCTGCCAATTCCATTCCCATCCATTTCAGTCACAAAAATCGAGCCATTCCTTGTTACTCTCTCTTATTACCGCCAGTTCCATCGCCAAACCTCATCATTAAAGAGTGAATACAACGCAGGGGCAGGATATAGAAATACAAGTTGAAGGTTGTGTGTTGTTCGTGGCAAGCAGAGCTCAAGTGAGATGTCGGGAGGTGTGAGCAGAGGGCATTATGTGATACCTAGCTTTCATGTAGACCAGGCTACACAACACCGATCAATCAGCGTTAGTCCCTTAGATATTCTCAACGACGTGGGCGTTGATGGCCCTTTGGAAACCGGAGTCCTGACCTCCAAAGTCACTGTTATCATACTTGGCCGCCGCGTTGACGCCATGATGCTCAGGTCCCTCTCCGAACGCACCCGACATCTGCATGCTAGCTCCGGCTGTCGAGGCACTTGGAAGGAAGATAACCTTGCTGTTGGCGGTCTTGGCCATGGCTTGCATAGCCTCAAGGTATCTAATTTGCATGGCTGGTGCAGAGGACAAGATGTCTGCGGCTTGACGCATGAGCTTAGCGGACTCGACTTCAGCGCGGGCAGCAATGACTTTGGACTCTCCGATACGCTTGGATTGAGCGGCCATAGAGAGGGAGTCTTGGAGCTCGTTGCTGAAGATGATGTCCTTGATCAGCATGCTCTCAACCTGGACACCCCATCCTGATGCAACGTCCTCGATGATCTCTCCAATGGATTGAGCGACCTCCTCACGGCGTTCGATGACGTCTTGAAGGACACGAGCACCAACAACGTGACGGAGGGTGGTTTGGGTACGCTCGACCAATGCTTGGCGAACATTCGAGATACCGAATGCAGCCTTGTGAGGGGAGGTGATGTGGTAGTAGATGACGGAGGTCAAATGTAGGGTAACTGCTCAATTATTAGCAGAAGCTCCGATAACTCTCAATTTTTTGAACCTGGTGGAACTTTCCATTATCTTTTGTCATACAGACCTGTTTCGGAACCTCCACGATTTGAATCTTAACATCGACTTGAATGAGGCGCTCGCTGAGGGGGTTGATCTTGACCAGGCCGGGATCGACAGCACGATAGAATCGACCGAACTTGGTAACCAGACCAACGTTGCCCTGTGAGACAGGCTTATATGGGTTCGGGCAAATGATGCAGCAGGGAAAGGCGCCCATAGTTCCGATACATGAACCTAGAGTGTTGACTATAAATCACGTAGATATTAGCTATTGTTTACTTTGCCCTTATAGAACGGAAGTTTTAACTTACTCATGCTCCCATACCACCCATGGTTACCCTGATCACTTTCTCCAGTCAAGGTCTGCGCATAGCTGGGTTGGAGATCCTCTCTGCGGGGAGGCTGAACGTTGACCATCGGGTTGTCGCTGCGACCTGGAATATGGCCGTTGCGGAAGCCTCCATTCAACGACGATGAAGGTTCACCGTTGGTTGGCTTGCGGTCATCCCTAGCAGTACTGGTATCGAGAGATGAAGACATTATGAAGAGATGGGTATATGTGCGACGAGAGAAGTAAGGAAGCGCGCAAAGAGTAATATCGTGTAAAAGTGGTGTGGTGGTGACGGGGGACAACTAGAGCTTATGTATCGGACGATGAAGCTGCCTCGCGCTAGTGAGGAATCTCACTTGTGGGCTGTGGCACTGCGGGGAAGCGAAAGCTGCTGACGCTGATGATCACAACAACGTAACGAAGAAATGGCTTGGGAACACTTGGCAAACTGGAACGGGCGCAACAATTGATATCCAGGGGAATTCGAGAAAAGGTGAAAGTGTGCAAATGCGCGTTTGCTCTTCTCTCCTGGTTTGTTAAAGCACGGGGAAAAGGCGAGGCGAGAGACGTGTTTCCGAAGATTCTGTGTGCTTGAGACTGAAGATGTATCATAAGTGGTGACGCTGAGACGTTTTTATATTCCGCCCTATACCTTTGTACAAGGACCCTAGTACTGTAAGTCATCGATTTTCATACTGTAGATTCGGGCAAGCTGGTATTCCCCCCCTTCCTCCGAGGGTTCGTTATGTGCTTAGCTCTGTAGCAGTATTGCAGTATCGAGTAGTCCTCTACAGTTACCTTTTTCGTAAAGCGATATCGAAGCCGAGAGTGGTTGTCTTGTCATGATAGACTGCGCCCTCTGAGCTACTGTACGAGTAAGACCCTTGTGCGCTATTCTCCCCCATTGCAATCCGAGGCATCCACAAAAGCTTAGCCATCCACTGGACATCTCCAGACATGCACGTACTACAGTATACAGTACCCTGTAATCCCTGTGTACAACCTGTTCGAAGGTGTGCCCGTTGTGGTGGAATCAAACGGAGATCATCCTCGAATGGGTCGAACGACATCATTAGAATCTCCGGAGATTTCTCGAGAGCTTCCTGAGCTTCCTCTTCCTGTCAAAGACGAGGCTACACTGCCCTACTCAAGCCGGATGCTCTTCGTCTACAGAGTTGTTGATTTGAAATTGCCAACTGTATAGACAGCGAGGGAATGAGGAGTTCGAACAACGGAACTCGGGTTCATCATCTGTCCCAGTCAAATCATTAATTCCCTCATTGGTGACATATCCCTTAGGACATCATCCCACCCACCTCCTCTCTCTCCACTCTCTCCGATTCGTCAATGCTCCAAACATCAAACGCCTTCCTAGTTTTGCTCAGACACTCCCAGCGCCGTGCTTTCAATGTACCTGTACTTTGTTCGTATTTCGTAGTCCAAACGCCTGCCTACCACCAGCACCTCATCCTCCGAGATGTATGCGAAGGTACTCGGCAAACGAATGATCTGCTGACCCTTGCCGCCTCAGCCATGCCATCTAGCTCCATTCTAGAAGAGTGCCTCATTAGTCCTCCACTGTTCCCTTGGTTATCGTCATAGCAACTCACTCTCTGCACATTAAACCCAGTATTACCCTGCCTCACCTGATCAACAAGTAAGGCAAAGGTGTCTTGGTACCTAAAGTTTTGAACCTACATACCTCTTGCGGTAGCTAGCATAGAGTTGAAATCGCTGCTCGAGAGAGCACCGCTCAGCCCTGCCAAGCTGGAACCACGGGCTTTCGCCACCATTACTTCAACCTCACCAACAAGCAAAAACCGCCCCTTGGCTAACTGCTCCCTCTTACTTACTGTTCCTATCTTGTCTCTCTTCATTATCATACTCAAACAAATGAAAATTTCAATGTCGTTGCAAGAACTGCAGCTTCCCTCATACCGTGGAGGCGCAGCCCCTGCAACCCCTCATTTCACCCTTTGGCAACCGGATTTTGGCTTTCCACATGGCAAAGCTCCCTTACCTACCAAATTCATAGCTTTTTGTGGTTTAAGAGACCAGAGGACCAATAGGCAAAGTCCTACATGTTGAAGTCAGCCTGTCTGCCCGAGTTCCCGAGCCTGCCGTTCTGATGGGTTTGATATTGGGTCTCATGATGTTTTCGCCACATTTTTCTTGACAATGTTTTTGGCTATGCTTTTGGGGACATGCAGTTACACAAGGAGGCCGCAGTGCGTGCAGGATGTGATATACAGTTGTATTGCATGTTGGGAACTTCATCGTTATGCCGGGCAAGAAGAACCTCATGTAGTAGTAGTACTGTACTCTACATGCGTCGGATGCTCAAGTTAAAACCTTTATACGATGGTGAAGCTCATCGGTCTGGACTAGTCTTCGTGTCAATTGGACCTCCCCACGCAGTATTTGAGTCTTTTGGTATCTCAACGGCATAGGTTTACCATCCCTAAACAGGATCTAACTTTCAATGTGGTGCCTACTCATGTAGGAAGTTTGGGTAGTTAAGCCGGCTAGGATGTTTATGTTAATTTCAATATTCAAAAGTTTATGGAGATCCACGGCAAAATTTAATTCAGAAAGAAAGTGTATTTTCAATTTCGGGCAAGTGCTCAATGAGAAGTAAATAAGTAAATACCCAAGAATACGTGTATATTCAACTTGATCACCAAAGCCGGGCAAAATCGCACGTGAGAATCTCCACATTTCTATGCAAAATAAAGCAAATACGAAAGGCTATGTCCTTGGCGCTAAGGCCTGTCATCATCCTTGGCAAAAGGGGGTATGTCACGTGCATCTCTATACCTTTTGGCCCCACATGCGTTTATGTTGTCGATGCTTTCGATTTTCTTGAGACTTTGCTTAAGTCTTGCTTTGCTTACGTCTAACGATATTGTGGGATTCATCCGCCTGTCAGGCAAGGCCAGCGTTATGATCAGTCTGACATGCCTAGTGTTGTTGCTGCGCCTACAAGATGTTCGCCCGAGATACGCCTAAGGAGGTTGGTCAACAAGAACCATCAATTAGTGTCTGACATCAACATTCCACTCAAATTGCACGATATTGATAGGGGCAGTGCTCTACCCGATCCGTCATATCGCATCTCGGAGCTCTTACCGACAATGGCTCCTCGGAGCTATTCATTTTGCCATCTCGAATTTCCCCTGAGATGATTACGATGATATCCATGTGTTGGGACTTCATTACACCGAACAGAAAGAGGAGATCAAGAGGCAGTGCAGACTACCAAATATCCTGGTTTGTGTTCGAGCGGATTAGGGATTCTAGTGGAAACCTCTAGGTCTGATGAAAATCATGGATCTAGCAAACCCCCGGCGATCTGTGATGGCGATTCTAGGCATCAACGCTCTTTCAAGTTGAAGAGTGAGGAGATCAGTAGGGCAGTGCTTTCAAGTCGAAAGGGCACTCCCCTGCGCCTTCGGCGTCGATTCTTGAGAGTTATGAGTTTGACTACTCCAGCATAGTCCTGGCGAAAAAATTGTTCCACCATTATGCTTTAATTTTGTTGTAGTTTCTATCATTTCTCCATCGTCAGGGACATCTTCTGGCTCAATCTGATGCAGAAACTCCCTTTTGATCAGATGATAGCAACTAGAGAGCTCGAATTTTAGCATCTAGTGCCGCTCTTGTCTCCTTTATGAGCTTTGTTAACGTTGTCTCTCGCCGAAGTACGAGCGGGTTCAAAGGCAATCTTCCTCCCTCTTCGAGACCGCGCATTTCATTCAACGTCCCTTCCGACGGTCGGCATATATCGTACGATGAAATGCTCTTCTCGACGCTTATCCTCACCCTCTATATACGATTCTTTCGAATTCTCGAGCTCCATCCTTGCCCTAACCGTCACTTAGCACTTCCGAGCCACGAATATCCTCGCACAACCCATAAGCTCCAAGAAAATTCGATCCTAATGAATTAACTCGGATAAAGAGGTAAATGGGAGAGCAATTATCCCGAGAATGCAAAAAATAGGATAAAATGAGCGGAATTCTCATCTGGACATTGGGACATTATGGTCGCGAGTGTACTTTACAGCACTCCCCGCCCCCGCTTTTCTGCTCTCTTTGCAGACTAAACTACCTAAGAAAATATATGATATAAAGCAAATAGCATTTGCTTCTCCATTGCTCCACTGGAAAGTGTTCTTGTCCGAGTGAGAGTCTGCAGATGTACAGCACCCAACCTGATTAGTGATTAATTCACCACGGCGGGGACGTATCTTACAGTTTTCATCGAAATTTCAGAACGAAGAGACAAAAAAAAAAAGAGCGAGAACGCGAGGCGTCGAAAATTCTCGGAGAATATAGCTGGTTAGACTCTACGATCTTGCCTTACATGCACAAGAATCTGTATTCTGGATATTTTCCCAGCTTATCGGTAGGTGCAAAGCGAATAAAGAAACTTTCTAGATACATACACATGCAGATTAGAAAGGTGCAGGGTGTGTAATGTAAAGCTGAGCCCACGTGGCCATTGTTGTTGCCAGAATTGATGGAAAATATTGCGGAAAGGTGACAAGACGAACTGCTGTTGCTCAATTTTCGAAACCCAAGTTGAGGGAGGACTTTCTTTCAATTTCGGTAAACCACTACCGCAGCAACTTCCTCTACCTTCTTCTCTCTTTTATTCACATTCAAAACTCCCACCTGCTTCCCTTGCCACTTAACGCTACCTGGGACTCATCCGCATCAATACAACACATCAATCCATCAAGTCCTTATCGCGCTGTCAAATCACCATGGCAAGAATCATAGGTCGCAAGAAGGGTCCCCGCAGAGTTCTCTCCTACAAGGCCAGCAGAAAAGTCACCATGATCCTGAAGCCACGCAAGAAGTTCCTTGGAAGTAGACTTGACAGAGCATCTGCTGGCAAGCCCCGCCGACCCGCTTACCTTCTAGCTCTAAGCTGGCTCCGCCAAGTTATTTCAGATTTACGTCTTCAAGATGATGAGCTAGTGTCTGGTGCCCTCTCCTGAGAAAAAACTCGCAATTATCACTCAGCATGTCGAGAAGGCTTTAGAGAGTGAAGAAAGGAGAGGGTTTGAAGTTGCCGGCAGGGGATGTTAAGGGATTGCAGGATGCTATGGAGGCGCTGTCGATTGAGGATTCCAAGAGTATGTCATGACCTTTATGACGTGGGAGTGTGCTTACTGGTAGACATGTGGGTTCTAAGCTGACAATTGACAGTGGCGAATGAATTTGCTAAGCGTGTTGATCGAGAGGAGATTAAACGGAAGGGAATGAAACTTGTGAGGGAGCTGAGGGAGGAGCTTAGTTTCTAAGGGATGGGGCTTTTTGGCTGGGAAGGTGGGGGTGATGGGTACCTGGGGTGAAAGCTTTTTTATTCGAATATCGTGGTGAAGGCTATCCATGATGCAAAGATGGGGCCAGGTGCCTCTGCTAGCTCTCTATAAACGTAGAAATCTCTTCTCACCAACTAGACTTCTGTCTTCGCCGGATTCACCTCCGTCTTTGCCTTCTTGACCTCACCCTCACACTCTTTCTCCACTTCAGGCTCTCTCGCCCTCTTCGCATCAGCCTCATCCTCCGTCCCATTCAACACTTTCCCCTCGTCACCTTCCAACCCACTATCGTCACACCCCTCCCAACTCTCCTCCATCATCTTCTTGTCCATAATTTTTTTCTCAGCAACCCACTCCCTCAAGAACTTCGGCCCCGCCCTCTCGTACCCCTCCTCTTCATCCCTTCTGCTCATCTCCAAATCTGGTCTCAAATTGAGATCCCTTTCCGCAGCCCGTCTCCAATACTCCCTACTTCTCCCACTGACTCTCATCTGATGCTTTTCAAGAGCATCCCTGAATGCCACTGCTTCTACTTCTAGACCCAGGACACGGAGACAACGGATAATACGAGTGATTCTCAGGTGGTTGTGATCCATTCTGCAATCCCAGTTTTGTGAGCCTTGGCGGTAGTTGTCACCTTTCTCAACCTAAATCTCTCATTAACATTGCATTATAATTTCCAAGAGGAAGATTCTCACCTTGATACTCCCCTGTTCACTTTCCAAAACAAATCCGTAGAACCACAAGATCTTGACAAACGCATCTCGTAACCGAGCTTGAAGGTCAGGCCGCGAACGGAAAGCGTTAAAAACTTGGCGATCGATGATTGGGGCTGCGTTACCGACGACGCCAGAGGATTCCGGGAGGGGGAAGAGTGTTTGGACATAATCGTGAGAGGACTCGAGAGAGATCATGGACCAGGTGAGGATGGTTGCTAGAGGACGACGGCGGTGATCGGTGCCTGTACCTTCGTAGTAGGAGATTAGCGGGTTGTCGCGGGAGGCCATGGCGGGAGGTGGTATTATAGCGGAATGAGTTCTGGGCAAGGCCTGGGATGGCGATCAGATGGGGCTTAAATATCCCTAGGAGGTTTTGGGAAGATATACTTTGGATTCCTTTTTTTTTTGGGAATTTTTAGAGTGGAAGGGTTAAGGCTGCGGAAAGCGCAGGCGGAGAGTACAGCCCAGGTACTTTTGACGACACGTGACGAAGCCCCGTAAGCGAGAGTTAACTTTATTCGCAGCTTTCTCATCTTCCTTCTCTTCCCTTTGCCAAAAACAAAAGCATCAACTGGCTCTTGCATCTATGAGCCTCTGCTGAGGCAAAGAACATCTTGCTCTCAATCGCTTGGTCTTTAGATCACAGGATCCCAAATTGAATGCAGCCAAAGGAGTTGGTATGAGATGAGATTAGGAAATCTTCGGCCTGGAGACTGAGATATCAACATTCAGCTAGTTGAGACTCTGGGACTGCTTGATACGCTCGCTGGCGATTTCGGAGTCGGAGAGCCAGTTGAAGAAATATGAGACGGCTTCTTCGCCGGGAGCAAACATCTCTGCAACTTCCTTGGCTGATCAGTGTTTGCCAAAGCTAGGAGACTCGGGATGCGAGACATCCTTTGAAACTCATCGCTTCGAGATTGCTCTTTGTGAGTGCTCACCACTCCCACTCTCAATGAACAACCTTCCTCTACTCATCAGGTGATTACGGGGTTGCTGGCAATGGCTGGCAATGCATAGGTCCTGTCACCGGCGACTACAGTAACGGCACTTTGGGGATGTTCAATCCTTCATTCCCTGGAACTTGTCCTTGTAGGTGTCCTCCTTTCCCGCTCCGCTCCGACCTGCTCCTCCAACAGTCTCCCAGATATCACCACCGTAGGCGCCACCCAAGTAAAACCCAACGCAACCGTAACTCAGCCCGAAGAAGCCGCCGAATCTGTTATTTACTCTGACGGCGGCTTCTCCAACGTCTTCTCTCTCCCCTCCTACCAAGCTTCCGCCGTCTCGCACTATTTCTCCGCCCACCTCCTCCGTACGGTCAGGGCTGCTACAATACCCCTCAACATTCACGCGGCACGCCTGATTTCTCAGCCAACCGCGTCAACTACATAATTGCCATTGACGAAAGCTTTAGCTATGTATATGGTACGAGTGAAAGTGCACCTACATTTGGAAGTATTTTGACGCTGTCAATGTTGCGAGGTTGAAGGCTGGGAAGGGGAGCATTGGGCTTACCAATCCAACAATTTACCCTAAATTCCTAATTCGGGAATGTTCAAATGATATCGCTTCAAGGGGGAACCAAGGTTGTGGGACCCCCGGATTCGAGGCTGTGGAGGAGTGGGATCCGGTCACTGGAGTTGAGACGCCGAATTTCCCTAGAATGTTGAAGGTTTGACTGGAGCTGCCTTGATGAGGTACATCGAAGACTGCTGTTTGGCGACTTGTTTTTATTTATAACTCTAACAAAGCCTTCTTTGGAATTCGAACTCCCGAAAATGAACAACTCTACAGCCTCGTAATTCTCAAGGGGTGTTGGGGGTAAGATCTCGTGACGGGTTTGGAAACACCATGGGCAAATTTTACCAAGGTGCTGAAGATTTGGTCGGACTAGCCTTGATTAAACACTTGGGGAAGCTAATTGGTTTTGTCCTTGGAGCATTCACCACAGATTCATACTCACTCGTTCTCTTTGCAGCGGTGTCTTTGATATTGCACCGTACCTTCCTGATGACTTGGAAGCTGCCCCGCACTAGAACACTGCCATCCTTCAATGGTCAATGGCACTTCGAATTTTTTATCCTGGTTCTTAACTTCTCTTCATCATTGAATCTTTCATTTTATTGTCATCTATCTGATGCCGACTAGAAAATCCTCTTCCTATCCCGAAACTGGCTTTCCAATCATTCTCGCAAGAACTCGGATCGCCTCGCAAGGCTTACCAGCGCTTATCCAATGCCCATAAAGAGATGTTTTTCACCTCAGAGTTGCCCTTTTTCGTCATTAATGTCCGATCGCCTTGACCGCCAACGCATGTGTGTCTAATGCATCCCGCGTTTCGTCTGTTTTGGGCTGATCTCTCGCTTTTCTTCAGACCAAAACAGTTTTATCGCCTCAAAAATCACAAAAGGTTCATTGGCCTCGCTTGGTTGATGCAGGTCAGCCTCACTGTTGACTGCTGCATATGGACGGCTTGTATCCTGCAGACTACTTCAAAGAGTTGGTGCCCAGGAGAATAAATGGTAGCAGGAAATATGGTGTGGGTCATAGGGCGACGGCCCATTTCGATAAAAGAGAATGGGAAATCAGTACTCCCAGAGTCTTAAGCTGGGGAAGTATCAGACAGACTTTACGAGACAAGCATACAGCACAAGTGTGGACAAGTCAACCACCTCCACGAAAAGGTTCGGAATCATTGCCTGGAGCCCTAACCCCTTCCCCTTCCCCTCCCGCGAGTAGCCCATCTGTTCTAACATTTCGACGTTGAGTAGTATCTGACCCTAGATTCTGTTCTTCCTAAAGTGGGTTGAGATTCAAGTCACAGAGTTAGTCCTGTCCGGATCTTGTGACTACCAAAGTCGTCACATTTCGAACCATCGAACCAGCGATAAAATATTTTCGCGCAGTCGTTGCCACACCCACAAAGAGTATCAGCGACTTCAATTGTGACTTGCTAGTCATCTATCTGTACACTTTATCCTTGGAACCATCCAGACTTTCCGGTCTCAGTTAATTTCAACTACCAACTTTCGAAGCTCCTACGTTTTGCAGACCCCAAATACAAGGACCGCTTTTCTTCATTCAAGATTCACAGCCGGGAAATAACTGCCAAACCTGGCACAAGCCCATGAAATTGGGAATTTGAGTGACGAACAAGCCAGGGAGTTGCAGAGCCAGAAAGTTGTCCACGGAAAGGATCAACGGTCACGCCCCTACCTACAGCCCTTCCATACATTTGAGCCTCCCAGCTCAGGCTATTCTTTTGAGAAATTTCCAGAGTCACCCCACTGGAAGGGATACCTATCCCTATTTAATCATGACAAGCGGCTACCCAGCCACTGGTGGACCATGCTGTCCTCATTGTCACAATTCCCTTGGGTGGGTAGATCCTTAGTCTGACCCTTATATCGACGGAGACCTAGACACTGACTACTGACGCAACCGGTAATCACAGCACAGGGGAATAAGACATAAGAAAGCGAGCGAGAGGCTATGCTTAAACTCCCGATTTGAGACTGCTGGCCAACTCATGATTATTGTTGCCGTCCAAAGTTGCAAGGAGTCTTGCAATCAGTTGCACGACTGCATTTGGACCAGCGCTGCGATCCGCAGTCGTCTTCAAGTCTTGTCCAGGCCGAAAGTCCAAGGTTCTAGACTGGCGAAGGCCTTGGATAATTGACGCACATTTGTATCAGAGGAGATCTGATCTCATACCAAGAGAAATCCACTATGCTTTCCCAGTCGAGATAACGCACCCCACCGGTGCTTGGATTGAGCCTTCCACGTGGTTGCAATGATGAAGAGTATTCCGCTCTGTCATATGAGACCAGTGTCCAACTCAACTCAGACCACTTGCCTTGGGCTTCGAGTATGCGTGTTTACTTACTATAAGGCACCGAAATCTAACAACAGTGCAATCCCTGCATGCTTCTCGCTCGCCATGTCTTATATCCCGGCCGTGATAACTGGGCGTCTTTTCTTAGACAATTTAGTCATATTACAATTTTACTTGGAGAGCACAGTGGAGGTGCAACTATCAATGTCCTAGGTGGAGAGTTACCTCGTAGCACGGAGGCTGGTTGTAGCAGGGACAGTCATCAAGGCCAGTCGATCCCACCGCCTGTAAGTTTTGCTGTTCACCAACGATGATGCTTCCGCACTTGCTGATATTTATTCAGACTTGGAGATCAACAAGTCTCCCAGATACCCAGCACAGCTCGCTGGCCCGCTCCGAAGCCGGGATGCAACCGTGCTTCAGCACCAATGGAGTCAACACCAGCCCTCGGGGGCTACGATCATCTCCAACCAATGCGTCTGCATCATCCCCGGGGAGCTTTAATCAAGAATATAATTTTGGCCTGTCGGGAGAAAACTCGTTCGAAAACCAAGACTTCTTGATCGACGACGACTTTCATGCCTTCAACAACTATCAGCCCTTCATCCCCGAAGGCAGCCGCCCTCCTTCAGCGTAAGAGAAATCCTTTGGAGCTTTCAAATCAGGGCTCACGTCTCACCACAGATATTCCCAATCAGGTCCTAGAGCTGATTCCCCCCGCGAGACGGTCGACGATTTCGATCTCGGCGGACCGTCATCTCCTCAAGCCGAAGAGTAAGTGCCTCACTTCAAGTCCCCACTTCCCTAAAAACGACTCGGCTAACAGTAATAGTCCTAGCTCATCAGGCCGATTCGTCTGTAGCTATCCTTCCTGCAACCGTTCCTACAAACGGCAATTTGAGCTTGGACGTCACCAGAGAGTTCACTCTGGAGTGAGACCCCATGCTTGTAGATTCGGAGCTTGTAATCGGGCAGGGGTGAACGGGTTCGCCAGGAAAGATCATTTGGCTCAGCATCTGAGGAGAGTGCATGGTGTTTCTGGATAAAAATATAGGAGAGACTGCTGGGGATAGAAGAGCTCACACATTGAGCAAAAACAGGGGAAGTGAGGCAGCGAGGGAGTTCAAGAACGACACCTCCACGGGATTATGATTGCGGTTTCCTATGCCTTTCTTTTGAGTACGAATTAATAACAGAGCCCCCCAGAGCTTGGGGTAGTTGACAGTTGGATGCAGCCAGGTAAAATCAGCTGGGATGATTCTATTGATCTCTAGATACTCAAGAGGGAATTTGATAGCGATTTTGATTTCCGCCGCCAAGACTCCTACGCTAACAAATTTCCCCAAAATCAAATGTATGCCGGATTACAAATTTTCATGGAAGCCAAACACCAATCATATACTCTGCATTTTCCAATCCAGAGAGGGAATGATTCCAACCCCTCCCAATACCAAGACTAGACCATTTACAACATCCCAAAGACAAACACAGCAAGTCCAGCAAGAACACCAACACTGGCCACCGTTAACTTCCCACCATCCGATTTCTTAGCAGTTGCCCCCGGCGCTCCCGCCGTCGTAGTGGCACTTGCGGGAAACCCCTCATTCCTCGTCAGCGTCTCATACGCACTGCCTCCACTGGTGAAAGTCACAGTCTTGACCAAGACTGGGTAGGTTGTGGGAAGGAGATTGGAAGCGGTCGTGAGAGAGGGGTCGGAGAATTGGATACCGTTGGGATAACAAACTGCGGTGTCGATGGGGAGGGAGGCGAGGGCGGCGGGGGCGAGGGCATCCCAGAGGCAGTCGTTGAGGGAGAGGGTATCTGTTATTGTTGTTGTGTTACCTGTGAGGTGCGAGGGTTTGTTAGTGGGGGTTTTGGAGGCTGGTGGGTTGAGGAAGCTGGGGGTTGGGTGTGAAATGGAGATGGAGGGGAAGAAGGGGAGCGGGTGGAGAGGAGAGGAGAGGAGAGAGGGGACGAGATGGGGTCGATTGAAGTTAAACTTACAATAAGTGAAGCAATTATCAGGGGTCGTGACAACAGGGTTAGATGCCCCGCAGCAGGTCTTGAGACCTGCGATCACAGCAGCGTTGTTGGAGATTCCGGGGAAGACACAGGCGTGGGCGAAGGCCGTTCCGCTTGGGTCGAGGGTTGCGCAAGACATGACGATGATGGTATTCCTCACAGATAAAACTTTTTGAACTTCGGCAATCGAAGGAAGGGAAGACTGCTTGAGAAATTGAGACTGAAAATACTGAGGTGAGAAAAATCAAAGAAAAGAGACAGAGAATGCCTTTTGATGCTCTGTTCAAAGGCGCGGCCTACTTTCTCTGAGGATTGTGGCCCATATATACTGCGCTGGTTAAAATCGGGTTGAAGGATTTGAATGAAGTTGTGATGACTCGGTTGTACAAAGTGGCTATGTGATGTTGGATTTCTGTAACCGGCTCAGGGCTGCTCCTCTGGGAGGAAGACTGCGGTTTTGCGTGATCCTCTCAAGGTCAACCGAAACAATGAAATCTTGACAGCGCTGTAGGACAATTCCTATTGATTTTTAACCTTCCGTGCATACAACGATTAATGGTTGTTGCATATGCACTGTTGCAGTGGGCGAGATTCCAAACATCACTTCGATGTTCAGGAGATGAGGGGTTGCTCGGATCTCCCGAGCAGCATAGTAGCGTTGAGCTACCAATGTATGTACTGTACAGTACATATTTGGAATATCCAGATACCGAGATCGAGATTGTTAAGTAAATGTACTGTACCGTTAGGAAAGTCGAAGATCATCGTATAGGGCGTTGAAAGGTTGGGGTTGGAGTCTCACAAGCTTCAGGGGCAGAGTCAAGCTTCGCGCTCCGCCCAAGCGAGGCTTGGCGGGGCTGGGCAGGGACCTCATCCGTCGCAATGTTCCTCGCTCCTCACTGCACTCCTTCATCAGCAAACAATACTATCAACAGTATCAGACCTCATCGCAGGATAACACCAAGATCATCCTGTGTTCAAATCATCTGGGTCGGTTCTTACCTCGTTACTACCATTACTTTCCCATCTCGACGTCACTGCAAGATATCGGTATCCTAACGCGTTGACTCAAGTGCCCACGCGCGCCCAGGCAGGGTGTGTCAGCTCAGCTGCATCCCACAGGATGCAAATAGGATGTTTGGGTCTGGCAAAGGGACCATAATGTGCCGAGTGGCTGCTGACGGAGTCTGGCTCGATCATAAGTCGGCTCAAAAATCTGACAGATTTGCAGTTCGACAATGGGCTCGCCTAACACCATTTTTGGAGTCTTTTACTGTACGGTACTGTACTGTACTGTACAATCTGGAAATCAAAGCGTGAGATGTCAACGGTCATCCACGTCTTTCAACGCGTCTCTCTTACGTCTCGTCACCCGGCGAAGAAGAATTACTCTACGCAAGTTGGTTCTGCCACGAATTCAATGGGTTGCAAGATGTCGTTTAGTGCTCCAAGCCCAATACTCCGCCCGTCTTACACCAGGTGGAGGCTCCAAGAATGCGGGATTGGCCCCCTCAAAATCCCCATACGTCAAGTACCGATGGCTATCCTCGAAACACGATTTCCTTGCTTCTCCATTGCATAAGCAGGAACCCGTGCCTTTAGGGCGATATTTTCTATGTGGTCTTGCTTGCATGCTTATGGTTGCTCCCGCGATCCTCAACTTGAATGAGGAGGCTCCTGATTTTTTCCTTACAGACTTCTTGCATCCTGGCCCGATCCCCGGGGCAGAGTATGAAGAACTTAGGTCAAATGACTGTTCTCATTCACAGGGCAAATCATGGCCACTCCTGGGATTCCATAATATTTCCTGCGGCTCCTTTCTCCTCCCACCACAACAGAGCTGTCAGAGAAGAAGTTCTTGCCACCTAGTAAGCTTCCTGTGTACTTCCTCGGCCCTGTTTCTCACTTCTTTGTTCCTAACATCCGTTCATTGCACAACTGTTGGTTCATGAGCTTAGTCAACGACCCATTCAGCGTGGCATACAGTTCCTTCTTAGCTCCAACCTCAGCTGCATTTCGTCCTTTACATCCTCTTTCATCCCAACGTACACAGATGACTGTCCACCATAGGCTCCTTTGCCAAGAAGGCAGAGAGGTTTGGATCCCCAAGACATGTATAAGTGAAGATGTCTCCACTTAGTGGCGATCACATCACCATTACCAACACAGAATACTCTCCCGTTCATCGCTTATTCCATTACTATACTTTGTTATTCCTGCATGATTTCAAACCCGGCTCTCATTCTTTTCCTTATAGTGTACTCTTTTCAGTGTGCACTAACCGCACTCTCCTCCCGCCGGGGATATACTTCGTGATGCGTCAGTCATTGTTTTTCGTCGCTACGTCGACGCTGTTGGCAGGATGCCATGCTTTACCTTCGTCAATTAACATGGAACCATTAATTGCTAGAGCCCAAAACACCCCTCAGACCGGTCCCGTCATTGACCTGCAGCCCATTACCCACCAAGACTTGGGTCTCCAACGCAGAGATACCCCTCAAGTCACGCTTCAGAATGGTACCTCTGTAGTTTGGGGCGGAGGGCATGAGAAGTGTGAGTTACTCAACCTTGGTTACTGGCTCTTCGCTAATTTTTATTACAGCGTCTATAATGTTCAACTTGACTTTGTCTACCGGTGAGAATGAGATGGTGATCTCTATGGACCATTTCAAGGATGAGTTGAAATCTGTCAAGTGTGACGATAAATTGAGCTTGAAGTTTAGGAACAAGGAGACTTACGAAGCTGCCAAAGCTGACTGGTAAGTCAAATCTTGCAACATAGTTCCGTTTCCAGTCGCCTATAGGGCCTCTGATTATTGCTACATCTACTTCTCCCAGTTAGACTTCCAGCGATCTATGCTGACTCATGTTACAGGGATTGGGTCAATTTTGCTCACGAGAGAACGTTCATCATGATTGTCAACTATGGTGGATGTTCCGTCCAAAGCGGACGAGAGCCTTGGGTGGTCAACAATGCCATGTACAAGCCCACAAAGTATGAGGTCGAGTTCAACGCAACTCAGAGGTCCTGGGCTGAATTGAGGAACGCTATGGAGATTAACTGGGGGTCGTATGGTGCTCGTAAGCCAGACAATGTGCCTTCAACTACTGATAACGCAACCCTCCCTGCATCAAGCTCAAACTCAGACTTGGATCTTGACAGCTCAGATTCGGATATCTCAGACTCGGACTCAGACGACTCGAACTCAGGTAACTCAGATTTTGATTCAGACGCTTCGGACTCCAACTCGGACAGCTCCGACTCAAATGGCTCGGACTCAAGCGATTCGCACTCTGACTACTCAGACTACTCAGACTCAGACTACTCAGACTCAGACTACTCAGACTCAGGCTACTCAGACTCAGACTACTCAGACTCAGACTACTCAGACTCAGACGACTCAGACTCGGAGAGAAACTCCGCCTTGGAAGCACGCTCTCCAGGCTTCTTCCAGGACTTAGGAAACGACATCAAGAAGGGAGCAAACGCCGTCGGGGATGAGGCAAAGAAGGCCGCAGACGCCGTCAAAGCCAAGGCTGAACAAGCAGCAAAGGATGCTAAGGCCGTTGCTGACAAGGCTGCCCAAGCAGCGAAAGACGCAGCTGCCAAGGTTGCTGCTGCAGCACAGAAGGCTAAAGACGATGCTGCTGCAGCAGCGAATAAAGTTAAGAATGAAGCAACAAAGGTCGCTTCGGCTGTCAAAGGAGAGGCCACAAAGGTCGCTTCGGCTGTCAAGGGAGAGGCCACAAAGGTCGGAGGAGAAGTCAAAGATGGTGTCGAGGCCGCAGCTAAGGAACTCGCTAGAGTCGCTGCCATTGGACTTCACGATGGTTTCCACATTCCTCTTCATGCTACCTTCACGAAGAACTTCATGAAGACAACCTCAAGTGGAGTCACTGTTGACATTGCTTGCGCTAACTGCGGTATCCAAGGCCAAATTAACTTCGAAGGTGCTGCTTCCATCAGCGCTATCACAGGAAAGGTTCAAAAGTTCCAGATCTCCGCTAAGCCTCAAGGTATCGCTGCTTCCTTGGGTGTTGCTGTTACAGTCGACGGTATCCAAATCGGCAAAGGCTGGTCCAAAGAAGTCCAATTAATCTCCGAGACCGCCGCTCCCCCCATGTTCAACATCGAAGGTATCTTCCACATGGGCCCTACAATCACTCTCTACGCCGGAATCAACGTCGGTAGCATCCAGGGCTCTGGAACTTTCCAAGCTGGTGTCACTGCCACTATCCCCGATACCTCAGACGTCACACTCGATTTCATCGACTCCAAGAACAATGAGTTTAAGGGATGGGTTCCGACTTTCAAGCCAGAGCCTATTAGTGCTTCGGCTGTGGTGTCAGTCGATATGGAAGTCTATGCTAGAGTTGAAGCAGATCTCCGCATCCAACTTTTCAATCGTTTTGGATTCGGCGCCGGCCTAAACTTCGTCGTCCCAGAAGTATACGCTAACATCGCTGCCGAGGCCAACACAGCTGGAAATATCTGCCCGGGCAAGCCTGAGGCTAAATTCGGTGTTAAGATTAACTCTCATATCGGAATGGATATACTCGCCAATATTTGGGAAGAAACTAATGGGAATACTAAAAACCTTTGGTCCAAGTCTCTTCTTCCAGCTACCAGCAACCTCCATAACTTGCACACCTTCCCGCAAGTATGTGTAAGCATTGGAAAGGGGCCAATCAAGGGTGTTACGCTTAGCACAGGGGACCCATCTGATTCTTCTGGAGCTAATTTGCCGCAACCTGCTTTGGTATGCTCCCCTCTCTCTCCCCTCTCTTTGTCCTCTCTTGTAGATTAATAGCTAATTGGTTTTGTAACAGCCTACTGGACCACCAAAAGCCACGGGTAAGCCAACGGGCACTTCCCCGGTTAAGCAACCGAAAACCAAAGGGGCTAGGAAAGTTCTCAGGAGTTTTGTTGCTTAAGTGAACAAGTGCTTGCTTGATGTCCATGTTTTATATACTCGATATATCCACCATGGTTTGGATGTTTGGATTTTGGCATGATTTAGCGGGTTTTGATTTTTGGGAGTTAACTGGGTCCGGGGTTTTGGTTGGAGGATGAGATACGCACTCATGATCGTAGTATTGGGACAGCGTTTGCTTTTGGAGTTGTTGGTTTTTGTCGCTCTCTATTTTGTTTTGGCGTTTGGATATGGAAATGGAATGGAAACGGGATACCCTTCGGTCGGGAGTTCAAGTTAGTGGGAACCCTTCGGTCTATGAGGGCTGTACGCTCAAATATAGACCATTTCTTGTTATGTCTTTCATGTTTTGTTTCAAGTTTTGTCTAGGCCATAAGTTAGGATGGCTGGCGGTAGTCATATTAGATGACATAACTAGATATTCCAGGTACCTTGAATATTCAAGAACACTGTGACTCAAAGAGATCAACCAATTCAAAGCACTTGAACATTCCGGATAGCGCTCACCAGAGGACTCGCCTGCTAACCACCTGACGGAACTTGCAGGAAAGCCCGAACAGCAAGTGTGGCTTGCAGGACACATCACTTGCCTGCGCTTGATTGCTCCCCTCCCCCTTCCCCTCGGTTTGCTCCTTCGTCTCACAATACAAAATTTTGTGCGCGCTTATTACAGCCGCCAGAAGTACTCGAATACATTCCTAGACAAAGATCTCGTCGCAATATCTACTCGTGCTCCAATCTCACGTGTACGTCGCAACTCGTCAGCTGGATTGACTGATAACACTTTCTTGACATTATCTACTGTCTATAAGGTGGTAATTCGACCCTCCTAACAGCTGTGGGTGCTTCACTTGGTTCGTGGGTAGCCGGAGCCACCTCGCCACCACTCTTCACGCCATCCTCCGGGCTCTGCTGCTCCCTGCTCACCCCCGTCCCAGCCTCCAAATCCACACGCCTTGCTTGTGGTAGGTGAGCCACACATCCATGACACCCATTCATACACCTCACAGCTGGAACCCTCAACTTCGCGATTTCATTCAAAAGCCACCGCCGACATTGTCTGTCTGCCTTCTTGGAAATGTGCCTCATGGTCTGCAATCGCAGTACGCGCATACTCCATTGCGCATCTCTTGGTGTAAAACCTTTCCCGTGTCTCGCCCGCCTGGAGGGGTACAAATTTCTCGGTGGGCCAGGTTAAGCAATACTCGCACAAGAGGTACATGGCGATCAGTCCGAGTATGAAAGTTGCAGCCATGAGAGGAATTGCAATAAGAATGCTCATGGATGGTACGCTGATGGTCGGCATGATGCTGCTGTTTGGAGTTGTTAATATTGCCCGCTTTGGAATCAGATATCCAGACGAAGATGGGTGGTAGGCTTACTCTTTCTATGCTTTTTGGAGGTTATGAAAATGGTGGTCTTTTATTTCTCTTTTTCCGTGTGATTCCGGAGTTTATTCAGTTTGTGTGTGTCAATTTATAGCATGATCGTGGACGCTAAATGCCACTAGATCCCAAAAAAGTCGACTATTCTTACTAGAAAGTGCCCAGATTTCTTTAGTGTAACTCCGCAAGGTTTCAGGGACTCTCGAAGTGGTAGATAAATTATATATACCGTGGTATCGAGAGTTGAAAGAGGTTAAGAAAGAGTATAAGAAGATGATGATAACGGTGATGGAAGTGTTGGACACTTGAACGTGATGCTTAACTGAAAGACCAGTTCTAGAAACTCTACAGGACAACCGGCATTTTCACACTGGTCTTCTGCTTGGTACTCATCCTCGTTGATAGCTAGCCCAGCTCTAAGCTATTGGTTTACTTCAGCCTCATTCTTGCCTTCTCACCAGACGCTCGAAGCTTCCTACCCGCAAGAAAATACACCCCAGCTCTTTCTACCTTTACTTACACCCAACGGCTTACCACTCTAGCCCTATCTTCATCTTGGCATCCCCCGGCTTCCGTGCTTTTAGCAGCACCAGCATTTCGAAGTTATACAGCAGGAATACTCAGGCTACTTTACTCCTAATAATTATTACCCAGATTTATTTTGGACACGCACATCGCTGTAATTACGAAAACGATCCGATGTTTCAAATTGTTTGAATTACTCTAATCTACTGTAATTACTCAATTTTTTCCCTATGAATGAGGTTGATTTGGGAATCGAGAATTTATTCTCTTGGGCTTTCAGTTTAGCAGAGAAGATACAGCCTGTTGCAGCCGATGCTCAAGCATCTCTGAGTTTTTGCCTGGTGCTACGTCGAGGTTGTTGACCATGGGTTACGACCAGAGTCTTAGATACGAAATCGTTATCCGCTGCGTCAACCCTCTCCTCGGCTTTTCTCTCCTGGCTCTCGCACTCTTCCTCATCCTCAGACCTAATCTTGTCAAACGGAGTTGAGGAGCGTTTTCGTTTTCGTTTCCGTATCTTCGGCTTCGTATTGTGGCTTCGGTTCCTTCGCGCTAGTTCTCGCGAGTTTTGCACCTTCTCAGCCCTATCAAGAAACTCTGCAAGTGTCTGGTATGATATATTGATATCTGTCGAGTCTCCGGGGTCTATCTTTGCCGATAATTCTTTAGTAGCGAAATCGCCTAGGCTAAGACAAAGGATATTTGTCGAATTTTCGACAGATCCGGCGGCGGCCCGAAATGGCTTAAGAAGGTTAGTTTTAGCTTTATATCTATATAGAAGATATCATACTTGGGATATGATTGTCTGTTCTACCTCCAGAATTTCCAGTTCCTCCCCATCTTCACGGATAAACCGCGGCCGCCAAACCGATAATGTTGCCTCCTTTGTGCCTTTATACTTGATATCGATACCAATAACCACTCTAATCTCTCCACTTGAGTACTGAATATAATCCCATGCAAGCTTCTTCAGATCTTTTCCATCTTCTGAAAATGCTACTTCTAAAACAATACCAGGGTACTCCGCGTCTTCGTGCTGAAACTGTTCGTCAGGTTCATGCCTATGAAAGACTCTTGTATCTTGACTATCGAGATCCGGGCTATCCTCTAGGAATATTCGAGCGGATCCCATACTAATTATCAAAGCAGCAAACTCCGCAGATGAGCTTTTATATTGTCTTATAACCTCGAGCTGTTTGGTAATCATATCTGCGATAAAAGTGGAAAAGATCTCGTGGATTGGTGTTGGCATACGAACTACTAATAGCATAGATATGGGATCGTAGTCGAACCTTGACTGTTAGTGATAATACCTTCAATTGGCCTATGGAAGGAGCAGCGAACCTGACTTTATCTTCAACGTAACCAAAGAGCACCGGATCTTGTTTTAGTTGGCTAAGGAGACACTCGTATTGCGCTGGCCTTAGTTGAATTGATGTCCAGGGATCTATTAAGCAATGTTCTTGATGCTGTTTGAATATCTGCAAAGCAGAACCCATAGCAAGCCTATCGCTTCCATGAGAGAACTGCTTATCGGTGGTGGGAGGCGTTAATGGAAACTGGATTAGCTTGTTTGGTGGTATTGCTTCACTTAGCACAGAGCTAGTAGGCTCCTGGGAATAGGTTTGTTCGTGAATCTGTAATTGAGCAGCCATTTCCCATAACTGGTAAGACGATGTTCAACAAGGGATGTAATAACCAGGTCATTATGCCTTGCCTTGCAATATATATAGTTGCCTAATTGCTAACTAGGAGCGGAAGATCTATCACCCGATATATTTGCCACGTAATTATTATTAAGACTTATTATAGAGTTCGTCACTGGTACGTGGTGGTCTGTGCGGGTGGTCTGTGCGAGAATGCCAAACACCCTTTACTAACCCTTTACTTTACACTTTACTCTTGCACTTATGCTTTATATATAATCGATTTTCTTTATTATTAGAAAACTACAGAGAAGTTCTAATAACCACAACGTTAACAAACTAAGCCAATATTGAAGATATTTCTGATAAATTTCAATTTATTAATCTACCCTTAGAGTTGCAGGGGACGGCTTCACTATTTATATGCAGAAAGGACAAGGCAATGTAAGGTAAGTTCGTAAAATGATTTCAATTCAATGTCTAGTATTAGCAGGTGAAGCAAGACAGTGCCGTCACCAAACCTCTATATATGCTTATTCACCTCTCGCTTTGATAGCCCTGCCTCTTGAACTCACTTGAGTAGCGACACTATTGCCTGTATCCTGCCTGCTCATTGGCTCACCGCCCAGTAATGCCTGCCCTGCCTGTCCATTCTCCTCCTGACTATCATCGTCATCAACTTCAATCTCTGGAAGTCGTGATCTATCATCTGAGACGGTCCAGTATTGATAAGCGCGACTCTCTGCGACTTCTGCTAACAGGGAACGACCGCCATCATCTGCGTCGAGGTTGCGACCGTAGCCCTTCTCGTCGTTCGACTGTCTTGCGCGACGGATAAGCTCAAATTCTGCTGTGGCCTCAGCTTCTGAGAGACCAGCGGTGTAACCGGGGCCGTGTTCAGATTTGGGCCAATTCTTGTTACTCTGTAACCCGATGGGGGGCATCTTTGGGATTCCGCGTGTGAGGGAGGCGAAGGTGCCGGGGTAGTTGATGCCTTCTGAAGCGTCAACTCCGAGACCAGTTGCGAAGACTCCACGGGTACTGCGGGTAGCATGGGAGAATGAGCGTTCCATGCCAACTGATTCTGCTGGTAAGTCGGGGACTTCGAGATCAAGGAGAGCGGCATGATTTCGCTCGTTATCGGAATTGGGGTCGGAGTGGCCATTGGCTTGCTCGTCTGCGTCGTCACTATTTGTTGCTGCTCGGTGCATCCATAAATCAGCTGCAATAGCGGCGTGGTTGTAGGTCATCGCAAGTTCCTTGTCACTGAAAAGTTTGTCGATAGAGTAGATCGGGGAGTCTATTTGTGTGGCGTATTGCGCCTTCTCTTCCGCATGCCAGATGGGAGTGCTGCCACCACCATCGATTCGTTGACGGGTTGGAGCGGGTGATTCATCGCTGTCGTTGCGCTGACGCTTGCGCTTGTTCGAGGTTGTGTCCGGGAAGGTGGATAACTCTTCTGCGTCTCTGCGGTGTCTGGTGGCTCTCTTGCCATGAATACCGCCTGGGCTGGAGGGATTGATGATGCCGTATTGGCTAGGGTGTAGAAGGGCTGCACTACCAAGGTCTGCAAGATCAATGGACTCCTTCTCTGAAGAAAGTCGCTTTCTCTTCATCGTGACACTGTTGATCAAACGATCGCGCAGGGTACTAGTCAACGCATTGTACTCAACCGTGGCGAGCTTCTTGCGATATGCGGATTCTCCGTTTAATTCGTGGGTCCTGACGTCAAAGTTTCGCTGCGCAGCTGTTAGTGGGCAGTAAGTGCAACGCCGAAGGGCAACAAACCTTATGAACAGTCAAAGATGTATCCCTCTCTTCCATGGCATCATTGATCTCTCGCACAAAATCCGCATACATCTTCCCCGCTTTGAGTGGGACACCAGCAATATTCTTAATCGAATTATTCCTGATGTTCTCCTGTACCAACTCGTCGATTTCGTTTGCATCGTTGGCCAGAGGACTATCTCCATTCGCATCTGCCTCATTGATGAGGTTCATGTCGACTTGGAGAGATTGTAATTGGACCCTGTAGTACTTGTCTCTGTGGTCATGGAAGTGTGTGGTAAGGTCGTCGAGGCGTCCGGCGAGCATTGTACGGCGTTTGTCTCTCTTAGAGAGCTGTTGCTCCTGGGGGGCTGGGGAGAGGGATTGATGGCGGTCATTTCGGTGAGAAAAGCCTATTCCAGGTGATACTGGTGAGGGACTCATTGCCATGGCTTCGTGGAGGGCTGGTGTTGAGTGTGAGGGAGCTGATTGTTGATGTTGTAATTCAGAAACCCTAGAGCCTCGTACACATGACGCTGGACTCATCCTTGCAGGTGCGGCGCTACACTAACCTAATGCGGCGTTGGGCGGTGGCAGAACTTCGAAGGCGGGGTCGCCAACAATAGCAAAGTCTGTGAAGGTTGCGAACAATAACAAATAAAGGTTGTCTTACTGAATTGTAATAAAATGTAGCAAGATGATTACGCCAGCTCTAAACACTGATAGGAGACAGATATCAAAATTCGAAATTCAAAATTAGTCATCAAACACAGAGATATTAAAGTTCCGAAATGTATGCACGGAAAAGCAGATATAACGTGCCAGATCTTGAGTGAAGGTGAGCAAATCCCGTTCCGTTTGCCTTAATCACACTCGAAACCCGCTTTTGAATAGGTGTAGGATGTCGAGTTGTAAATAGACAGTCGTTGGTGTGCGGTACCAAGTATTGATTAGAGGCTGGGGCCAGACTATGAAATTATTTGGTTGGGCATGGATGGAGTCAGGACAAGCGAGAGAGAGAAGACGATGAACTCGCTGTAGCAAGAGGAAGTAGCACCCTGGCACATTCTAAATCATTTAAATAGTTGGGAAGCGTTGTTAATCAAGCCAGATCAAGTAATTCGCCAGGATCCAAACTTTAGATCACCGCAATACTGGAATCCGATCCAGTAGCTGGAATTCGAAGGAGAACATTCACACTGTCCGTGGGAATTTGAATAGGAGCCATAAAGTCACAGCAAGGACGGAACAAGTTTTGTATAGAAGCATCTATTATTTAGCCTACGACGCGAGCCTATCTCTCCATCATGATTCATGTGTTGATCTTGGTATCATCACCAGCACTGTATTTCGCCTCCCCAACGCCATACAATGAGAAATTTATCCATGCAAACGATGCCTCTGTCTGTAAATACACCCAAACGCCTAGCACAGTTTCAATGTATGATGTCCGTTTTGAATGCAATTTGGAAATCTATGCCCTGCAGAAAAGCACACAATGGTTCTGGAAAGGACCATAAAAGCCGAAAGGACCATCAAGAGACTGAGCAAAAAGATTTGTGGTTGCTAATAGCCACTTGAGCCAGAGCCAGTTTGTTGGAAATCCCCAAATCCTGGAGGGACAGTCCAGCCATGGGTAGCGCAAGCACGCTTGAAAGCCTCGATAGCCTCTCCAGTTCCATAATCGCGCTGGTTTCCTTTACCCGTGCTCTCCAGACGCGCAGGTCTAGGTTCAGGGTTCAGAATAGCCATGCGGACTTGCAGCAATACACTCTCAATGGTGGAGACAGAGCTCCATCCATCGTTGGTGAGAAGCTCCATACACATAGCACCGCCTAACGTGACGTGACCGCCTCCACCAGAGTTAAAGGGGAGGAATCGGGGTCGAATGACGCGAAGGAAAGGTGGAGAGAAGGGGTAGTCCTTGCCGAAACGAATTTCGAGGACGATGCTCTTGATGTTGGCCTTCTTCATGTCGACGGCGAGGGGTAGGTCCTTATCGAAGGAGTGGAGCTCGACAATCCATTGGTAGACGTTTTCTACGTGCTCTCTATCAATGAACCACCCCAATTCGTGCAATGGGGTCTTGTCTTGAATGGCAAGAATCTCCTTGAGCGCACGTTGAAGGGTCTTAGTAGCCCCAGGAGTGGCGTAGGCTGGTGCCTGCAAGACCGGAAGGGTAGAGTGATCGAGTTCACCAGGAATGAAATCTGTAAACTTAGGATCTGCCATGGAGTTTCTAGCGTTTGTTAGCCTGAAGGAGCGTTGCATTGTGCAAATGGGACTTACAAAATCATGGGTGCCTTCCCGTTGGCCTCATCCTCTTGACTAATAAAGGCCAAGTCTGACGCATCCATTACTTCAACTGGCTCCACCATCTTGTTTTCATGCATGATAGTCTTCCTCGACAGACCGTCGTGCTTAGCCTTCTTCTTTGGTGGCGGTTGAACAGAGGGCACTGATTGGGTCGTAGAGTCCATACGGAAAGCTTGAGAAATGGACACCGCACATACAGGAACCCCGATAGGTTTACCACCAATGGCTTTAGCCGCGTACCTTGTGTCTTGTTGTACTTCGAGATCCGGATTAGAAGGATGGCTGACGGTTCTTGACTCACCGGAACCATAGGCCTCGGCACTACTGGCAACAAACAAGTAACGGCATTGAATCCAATCAATATGTTGGACCACCAAATAAGGGGAGCTGCTAGCGAATTTTGCCGGGACGTTCACGATCTCATTTACACTCATCGCTGACCCAGCTTTCAGCACAGAGCTGGGCCAAATATTCGAGTTGGGCTGAGCATAACCGACTGACACATTTTGATCTTGAGCATGGTATACTCCATTGCCATAAGCTCGGCCGTGTGCGATCTCCCTAAAATCGAGGCCGGATCTGATGATGCTGTGCCAATTTGCGAGTGGACTACCATGGAAGGCAAATAATGTTGGGAACTGTGGGTCAAGGCTTGCTTGTTCAGCTCGAAGTGCATTTAGGAATCTCTGCTCCTTGTCCGGTGAACCTTGAGCGAAGCGGAATTGAACCCAATATTGAGGGACATTCGAGACTCTCTGGTCGAGGCGAACTCTAGACTGAGCTACCTCCTCCTCGGTCTGGCCAGGGCATCTGTCAACTTGCACAATACATGAGCGATTAGAAGCAATGATCCATCGAAGTAGTCCCAGAGCAGCGGGCGAAATACGTTCTCTCCAGGACTTCAAAGTTGGATCGGAAAAGCGGCTTTGGTGCTCAAGATAAGCCTTCATATCCAGAATTGACGGTAGGGTTTCTAGCAGAGTCGAGATTGTTTCTGCCTTTGAGATATCCTCCATATCATCGAAGTTCTGATCGTAAATGATCATCTTGGCGGGTGTAGGAGCAGCAGCTCCAGCCGGAGGAGTGGTCGCCGGTGTAGGAGCAGCCGCATACTCATTTCTCCCTCCATTCTGAATGATTGGGACATCAGACAACTTAACGATCGGAAACGAAGCTATGTCCTCAACTCGATAATGTTCTCCAGCTTGGTTTGTTTGCATGACAACCACCCACTCCCCATTCCGAACAGGGCAAGCTACCGTAGTATCAAAGAGAATTTCCTTACAGGTGGAGTCGAATATAATATCTTTTGCAACAGCGGGTGTGATATGAGGTGCTGGAGCCGGGGGGCTATAATGTGTTCCATAAATTTGAGGGGGGACTGAGGTGACGGCTTGAAATACCGAAGGGACCATGAGACTCATACCTGTGGGATACTCGCGGAGCTTTCTACTCGAAGCACTTGCATAGCAAAAGCTAACAAGGAGATCCACGACATAAGGCTGAGTTAATATCTCATGCTCGACACTTGGTCCGAAGCCAAGCGACATGTATTGATAAAGACACAGGGGCTTGCTGCAGACGTAAGGCTTCAAAGCTTCAAAGTCCTCCTCGATCTTGTCATGGCAAACCAAGCAGAATTCAGTGCATCGAACCAAGTATCGCATGCAGAATTGGGCGGCAATGAGAGGGAATGAGACGCGCTTGATCGGCCAGTCGGTGAGATGATCGGCTTCGACAACAGCAGGAAGAGAGACACCCTTCTGAGTTGACTCCACGTAATATGCTGCAGGGAGCTCAGCACTTTCCATATTGATTCGTCCTTGTCGATCGTTGAAATAGAGCTTAGCTCCGTCCCATCCAATTCCTACAGAGCTTCGGATCTTTAGGAGGGAGATGAACTGGTTGTTGACAAAGTCGTTCAACGAACTGCTGATGAAAAGATTTGAAAACCCTGCCTTTGAAGCAAACACCGGGGCTTCAGTATCATCAGTATGGTGGTTAACAACACTAGCTTTTGAGACGTCGGTGAATGCGGCGATGGCTTCAACAAGCGTAGGTTTGTATTGATTGCTAACACCAACTCGGAATTGAATGTCGAGAGACTTGGCAGCTTCACCGAGAACCGATTCGTAAGTCTTATAGCCACTCGAATATCGAATAAGAAAAACAATGTACTGCTTCGACTCCAAGTCCCAAGCTTGCATAGCCTCTTCGGAGAGTCCCAAGTTACCGACCAAAATTGAGAAACTGACTAGACTGGTGACGGCATCGGCTTTCATACCGCTGAGAACTCCGACCTCAAATCCTGCCTTCATAGCAGTTCTGAGGTCAGCTCTAATTCTATCGTTCAACTCGGCAGCCCTCTCAGGGGTCAGCATGAATGTTGAATTGGAGGCTCTGCGGGCGTGCCCGGCGTTCGCGTCACCAAAATCAAGCTCGTCAGACTCGTACCCACTATACTCTTCCTCCTCCTCCTCTTCCTCTTCCTCTTCGTTCTTTTCGTTCTCATCCTCGTCGCTGTTGATATCTGTCATCTCGATATCTTCATCGAGGTTGAAAGGGTTGTTCTTTGTTCCAGCAGCTGGAGCTAAAGCACTCTGGAGCTTTTGAGAGAGTGACGTGACCAGCCTCAAAAGGTTCATACCCGCAGAGAAGCTTTGGACATCTTCGATGACGGTAGTAGCATCCTTGGGAATATCCGGACCATTTGTGTACATCATGTACATGCATCTTGGGTAGTCGGACACGTCTATGAATATTAGTATTGGGGATAAAGCAATGCAAGGGGAAGGGTGGCGAGCTCGCAGTAAGATGAGGAACCGTATCAGCAGTCCAAAATACAGACATGTCGAAACGAAATACAAAGTAGACAGCAAAATGGAGTGAAAACAGAAAGGTGTGTGAGGGAATATAAGAGCGCTAATAACATTACATACCTGGGACCAAAATGGTTAGTTCGATAGGTGCAACAAATTGAGGGGAGAAGCACACAACGACTTCACCTTCTTCGCTGCCTTTACCAATCGAAGATATTCCGGGAACAATCCATCCTCGAGCGGCCTCGAGGTCAGTAACAAATTCTTTTCGGGTCATGCTAATAGCGTCACTGCAGCCTGCAGGAAGGGCGTCAGAGCTATGAGATCCAAATGCTGGCAAGGGAAGCCCTGTTTCCTGTTGTATGTATTGGTGGTGTAAGTACGAGGAGGGTATTCTTCAGACAGAAGGGGAATTGAGGTAGCAAACTATCTGTAGTTGGGACGGGTGTTGATATTGTGCGCACTGTAGCCTTGTGCTAGACGAGGCAACTGAATCTGAGCTGGAACTTGGAAAGGTCGAAGGTCGGACAGGAAGCGCTGGTGCAGCAAGGAAAGCCACGGAAGGGCTAATATTAGAGTTTTAGATGTGATCCGGAAGGTAAACGGATTGTAGTGGTAAGGTTGAAGGGTTCCATGAAGGGGGACGGGTTCTGGTCCTGTAGTACAAGCGTAGTTGTGAGTGAGCTTGAGATCGAATGTGGTCCTCTTTGGTGGTCTGCCTAACCAAGCTAGGCAACGAACAAATCAAAATGTGAAAATGGCTGATTTGTTTCGTAAAAGCATATTCACGCAGCAAATAACCCTTGAGCAAAGCGATCAATCTGGCAAAGTCAAGTAAGTACGTGTACTTGTCAATTGAAGGTTTGCTGCTTTCATGTCACGAGAGATTGAGCGACCTCGATAAAGTTGCAGTCAGGAAAGAGAGTTTAGGAGCGTTCCAGGTCTTTGGTACAAGGTGGACCACAGCGGACGGGCAACAATCCCTGTAGGCGGCCGCTAGTCGGTACTAACCCCTGCGCTCCCTGGCGAAGGAAACCCCACTGCAGCGACTTCACGCCTCCACCTCCACCTCCACCTCTACATCTCCCTCTCCCTCTCCCGCTCTCAATAAACAGACAATCTGCCAGAGCGGAGATGCACTGCGGACGCTGAATTCATTCCTTATCAGTGACCTCATCCTCATCCTCATCCTCATCCTCATCCTCGTCACCAATGGCCTGGGATTCTAAATCATCTCGCAGACGCCAGAACAGCAATGCCGGTGGCACAACGAGAGCTACCCCGCCAGCGAGCCGAGCACCGACTATTACGTTCGAGCCCAAGTCAGCACACGTTGCAGACCCTGCTCTTCAGGCTTTCTTGAGCCCCTCCTTTGACCCCGCAGAATACCTCAATTCTACCCTCCCCGCTCTCCAAGCCCCCAATGGTCTACAAGGTACCAAAAGCGTACCACTAGCAGAGCTCTCAACACAAACCCAGACCCTCCTCTCTCAACTAAGCGCACACACGACACGCTTAACAAGCACCCTTACACAACTCACCGATGAGATACTACGAAGCGGAAGTAGGCTGGCATACGAGGTGGACGTACTACGTGGAGAGACACTGGGCTTGTCGGAAGCTCTGACGGAGGGGCTACAAGAAGATGTGGTCAAGTTTGTACCTGGCGGGTTGGATCAGGACCTTGCTCGGAAACCAGTGCGGCCAGTAGAGACAAACGGGCACCGAAGTCGAGCTTCTACAATCACAGTCCCAAAAACGCCTGTCCGAGAAGAGGTGCCTGCTATTGTTGATCCTCCTTACATACAAAAACTACGAACTCTCACACTGGTACGGTCACGACTAGAAACGGTGATCAAGACGTTTGGAGAAGCTATGGCATGGACGTTCCCACCTTCAGAAGTGTCTGTGACTTCATCATTCCTATCTGTATCTGCCCCAGAACCTGGGTCAGATATGGCTAGCACAGAGGAGAAAGGGCAGCAGATATCCAAACAACTACGAGACGAAATTGCGGACCTGTTGGTTGTCGGGGATCCCGTAGATGGAATAGAAGCTGCCGCGAAGAGAGTAGAGGAGCTAAAAGAGCTGGCTGCCGTATGGAAGGGCACAGCTGAAGAGAGAGCGAGGGGGAAGTTCGTCGAGACGTTGGCAAGGATGGTCGAGGAGAGGCATAGAGATTTGCTAAGAGACTCAGGACAGGACTCCAGGTTACGACAGAGGGTAGAGACGCTACAGGAAGCGGATGAGATAAGTTCTGGGGAAAAGTCTGGTGGGTATGGATTCATCAGTCATTTACAGAAGCTTCGCGGAGCCTCATAATGTGCAGAGAAGCAAGGGGAGAGAAAGTTAAATCCTTCCCCATGTTCAACATCTTCACGAGTGCTCAAAGATTCTAGAATTTTCAAGATCCTCTGGGAAATTCAATATTTTCCAAACAACCTAGATATGCTGAATCTCCAAGACCGGGTGGAATATTCTACTGTATCCAGGTGAGGTGGTTTAAGAACGCCACGCTGTCTCTCGGCTGCTATTGAATTTGCGTCATAAGCCATGATCGACAATCGCTCCAAGAACCCAATCTTGCGAGTTTGCGAAATACTTATTTGCCCGCAATCATTTCCTGCGGCTCTATTCTTCTTGTGTTCATCTAGGATGCGAGGATAGTAAGTGCTAGTGCTTCAATGATGCCACGATTGCTCCTTCCCAAAGTCATCTCACGGGACGTCCAAAAGTACATCCAACGACCCCATACCTCGTTCTGTCCCGCATTCCTCAACGCACTCCCTTTCTTTCCTTCTGTCTTTCTTTCTTTCTCTTATCCAACTTTTCTCCTTCGCATTAACCCCGAAGTGCTCGTGGATTTGTTCGCACTGCTGTCAAGTATCGTCTCTGCGCGTTGGTTCTAGATGCGTCATACTAGGGCACATATCCCATCTGTTTCCCTTCGTCATATATCCTCGCAGATAGCGCATCTACCTGAAAGAAAAAATGCCCATCTTCTCCCAAAAATCTAAGCCTCGTAGGCCCAGGACGCAATATGCTATCCTTCCAGGAGGGGATGAAAACGCCAGGCATCAGAGCTCGCCGGTAAGACTCGTAGCTGGCCATTTTTTTAGTCAGCTGCGACGACCGAGTAGATTCCGGACGCAGCTGCTGTTAACAGTGATGGCATTTACAAGCATCTTCCTCATGACTCTTGGCAGAAGACACACGGTACCTCCCAGTCAAACATGCTTTTCCCTCACTCTGATACTAAATTATTCTGCAGGTTGAATTTCAAATCGCAGCTTCAACACTCTCTGGATACCTACCTGGTAGCATCAATGATGTGATTGCACAATATGGGGAGGATGTCGCACCTGATAGACGGGATGACGATGTCTCGAAGAACTCAAGCGGGAGAATTCACAAGAAGCCCAAGTTTCACCTCCTCATTCCTGCCAGTAAGCCGACGGCAAATCTCTGCAGGACTCTTCTTTCTGCCGCGATTCTCAACTATCCACCACCTACACTTGTGAGCTTCAGGGCAAAGGAGGCAAACAAGAGACCAGGTGCAGACGTAGTCCGGAATACCTTCAGTTACTTACTTGGAAAAGAGACGCAACCAGATGATCTGATTTTGGTTGTAGAGGAAGGTTTGTGGCAGTAATTCTAGTAAAGTTTCGCTGCTGACGTTATCCAGATGCTTGGTTCCAACTTCTTGCCCAAGTAACGATCAATCGATTCTTCCATGGCATGAAAGACTCGAGCGCCGACTTATTATTGAAATACGGAAAAGGTAGAGATTATAATAAGTCAACTCCAATTTTCCAACCAAAACAAATGCTCACACAAAGAGTCCTATTTGGTGCCGCCAAGGAGTGTTCAAACTCGGAAACCGACCCTGCTTGCTACTCGGCGCCGCAATCCCCTCTACCCAAGGACATATATGGTTTCGAGACCGATAAACACAGTGAGGGAAAATACAACCGACCTCGCTACATGAGCTCTTCCACAGTCATGGGTCGGGTCGCGGATCTCCGCCCAATCTATAAATATGCCTCTGAACTACTCGAATTCGATCCATTGGGCGAGCTGGGCAGTCAGCATGTCTTCTCCAAGATATTTGGTGAGCAGGAATATGCTCGTGAAGTTTCATTTCCAACGAAGAACTCTAAGTGGAGATCCTGGTTCCGGAAGGAGGATAACTCGCTGGTCAAACTTCATAATATCACTCTCACACCAAACCGCAATTATGAATACGGAATTGCTCTCGACTACTACAGCTCAGTCTTCCAGCTAATGAACAACAGCGCTGAAGATGTGCGACTTTTAAAGTTCGACCATCCATCAATAATCGCCTCTCCATCTAAACTGTCCGCCTCAACATTCATAAATCCAATCCACCTACCACCGGACCTCGATATCATACCAGTACCTTTCTCTCAAAACTTAGTCTCGGCACCTAACCCCGACCCTCCCATCACTGCTCTAGACAATATCGATAGCTCTGACGATACAACCTGGTCAGATATCGAATTGGTAACAAATGTGATCGTCCCCGGCTCATCTGTCCCTGCTTCTCTAAACTTCCACGGCAGCGAGTCCCTCCTCGATGAACTGTGGAAAAACATGTGGTTCCACAAGAAAGCACGTGCTCTTATGAGACGCTATATCCGTTCTCCTGATGGTCCCGTCGCAGCTGAAGCAGCGGCTGCTGGCGGAGACTCCTGGTGGGATCTTCGAGGTGGGAAAGGAGGTGTCTGGACCGATCGAGGTGAATGGTTGGAGTGGAATGAGGTCTGTGGCGCCTTCGACTCAGAGGTATTTGGAGATGGGAAAGGGGAGTTTGGTCATGAAGATGCGGAGATGGGAGGGCAGAAAGTTGTTGAGAATAGCTTTGGGCAGGTAATTGCTGGAAAGTTAAAGAAGCCTGTTGCGGATACTCCGAAGAGCGAGGAAGAAAATACTGTGGAGACTGCGAGCCCAGTAGAGTCATCGAAGTCTAATACTCATGTTAAAGTAGCTGGGCTCCTAGACTCCAATTCTAGCGAGAAGAAAGAGGAAATTAAAGAGGGCATGGAGATAGTCGGGTTATTGGAACATTCTAACTCCGCGTTCGCATCGGATGAAGATACCAAGGATTCCTACATTATCTCAGGCTCAGGCTCAGGCTCAGGCTCAGGCTCAGACGCCACATCCGTCTCTACCCATCCCAAAGCACCCGAAGAAGAAAAAATGGAGGTAAAATCCGTCGAAGAAGATAAAGGAAAGTCTGTAAAAGAAGGAGAGAAGGAAGGAGAGAAGGATGACGGCGAGGACTAATTAGGTGCTAAGAAAGTCCCAGCGGCTGTTGAGGGCAACGAGGATAGGGACTAAGAACTGCTTATCATACTAGAGCTTTCATGATTTGAGATATGTATCTTGATTGCCAATAGAGATCTTGGAACAGATATTATTCCTGTTTAACTCGTCGTATTACATGGAGGACCAAAAACACCCGGTTTGACAACCCCTCTTCACGTTCTCCTTCCTCAATGCCAATTTGCTCTCTATAAATGCGCTGCTCCAGTATACCATCCGGGAGAGCATTGCATGCTCTCGGCTCACTCCATCACCACAGTATTTTTCGTTAAAGTACTGTACAACGCAGCAGTAGCTTTGCCCACTCTCTCTGCGGTCCAAACATCTACTCTTTACCGAGTCCAGAGCCCTCAAAAGAGCTAGAAAATTGATTCAGTCTTGGGTACGCAGTCATAGGCCCTCACTTCTTCCTCCTCCTCCTCCTCCTCCTCCTCCTCCTCCTCTTCTTCTTCTTCGGGCGGCGAGGGGATGGAGATTCGAGCCAAGCGGATATGTTCCTAAGAACGTGGCCACCGGCTCTCAGGACTAATTACGGAATGAGACGCTATATATACCGTAAGAGTTTGAGTACCAGGTTGGGGTGAGGGAGGATTTGCCCGCGAGATCAGTGCGTGAGTTCCTGGTAGTGGTTGTGCATAGTTTTTTCCCCTTGATTTAGATGTATTCTATGTTGAGACATAGGTCAGGGTCATATCAATGGCTTCTGGAGATCTCCCTGAGAGCTCGTTGGAATTGAAGGTGGTGTTGGATGGGAAGTAGAGATGCGCGGTTTCTGGTTGTTGAGGATGAGGGAGGGGTTTTGTTGTAGCTTGTAACTTGTAGAAGATGGGGAAGAGGATCGTACATTGGACTGTGGAAGTGAGGTTAGTTGGTGGATTGGTTTGAATTTGCAAGTATGGTGGTCGAGGGATGGAGTAGGCGGGTGGGAAAGAGAGCTGGAATCAAAATCATTCTTTTCAGAAAAAGCCCAGGATCAGGATATCTGAAGGAGACAGAAGACTGTAGGAGGTTGAAACTCTTGCGGCAGCTGGGGAAGTGAGATTTCTAATGCTGAGATCAGTGACTATCCAGCAGTAGATACGATCCCCGCCATTACAGCAGGTAAACCCAAGTCCTTGATTTTAGATGTATGGAAGCTAAAGCTGCTTGCAGTGAATACGTATGTGTCAATACTAAACTGCAATAGCTGGGAAGAAGCAATCACCATTCCCAAGCTCATAGAACAAGCCAAGTCCTAGCTCAAGCTCTGCGCCTCAGCCGATGCACCATGCAATCAATCAGACCCTGATAGCACATGGTGACCCGGTAGGCACAAAGTGTTTCTTGTCGTCAGACCAAAGCAGGAATTGCGGACAGAGAGTACAGCACACGTCATCGGATACCAGGAGACAAGTCCAGGCTTAGAACCTAGCCCTCTCTTCTCTTACTGAAAGAATGGGCCTTTAGTGCAAATGTAGTTTCCTGTAGGGCTCGGGTTAGTGTCTTCAGCCGAGTTCCGTTTTCTTGCCGAGGAAACGTAATAATCGGTTCATCCGATAAGTGGAGCGAAATTATCGGATGAACCGATTATTAGACAAGTTCCTTTTGACTAAGCATAGCAACTGTTTCTTGACAAGGAACTCTCGCGTAAACTTCTTTTGACCAGTGTCTACTTTCGCAGTGCACCTTGAGGTTTAGTGTCCTCATAGTCATAAGTGGCCTTTAGCCCGCAATCTCACACCTTTTATAATGTGGCGAGCTCTCGCCTCTCTTCCATGAGCTGTGTTGCAAATTCCATGTGGAATCTGGAAAGGGACAACTATGTGCTCCTTTCTTGGTTATCTTCGTGGTCTATTTTGATTAGTGAAGATGAGGGGTCAACGGTGATACAAGCGTCGAAATCTATGGCTAAGCAATTGATTGAGATGCAAGAAAGAGGCAATTGGACTGATATTGAGATTGAGCTTGAATAATTTGTCAACTCTAGATCTATCTGAAAACGAGAGGTGGTGCTCGAATGTTGGATACCCTCTGTGCCGGAGGTCTGCAGGTCACATTGGTACACACTACACCTGGATATTCTAGGTAGGAGATTGAGGATTCGGAACAGCTTGAGTGATCGCAGCTATTTGACTAATACTTGGAACTTGAATATCGGCAAGAACTTGAGTATTCTAAGAATCTAAGAAGGCAACTGAAAGTTGAAAGCTTTGTATAGTGGTGTCAGGATGCGCCTTTATATCCTTTGTGATGCATCAAGCTCTCGCATTTATTTGGCAAACGATGTTATAGACTGGCACGCAGTCTCAAGTTGCGAGGAGGTTGGATGGGAGTGGAATTAGACGACGCTAAGCCTCGGCTCCTTCCGAAGTTTAAGTCGAGCTGAATCCAACCTTTCCTTTTTCAACTTTACTATAGTATAAACACCGCAAACGAAACTACGCCTCTCTCTTTCTATTGAATGCTTGTTAGGCTCCGATCCTCGCAATGAAATTATGTTATGATTATCTGTCTAAGGTTGGCGCACGACACGTGCGGCTATCCAGTTGAGCTCTCGTGGCTATGCCACAACAGTTGTTGTGACAGCCTCCTTGTCGATGCTAGCAGCGCTACCTTCAGTCTCCTTCTCTCCGATAATTCCTTCCTCTGCCATTCCAGACCCACTGTCTTTCCCTTCATTCTGGAGAATATGCGCGGCGTGGGAGTTGAGGACGTCGTCGTTAGATCTGAGGAAAATCAAGTCAATTTCTTCAAGAGACTTTCCACGAGTCTCGGGGCAGAAGAAGTATACTGGAAAGAGGTCGTTAATATGAGGGTCTGCAAGGGAGTTTTGGGAGGGGAACATACCGAATGGTATTGAGAGCACATTGAAGACGAGGAACCAAATCCAGACTTTCCATCCGACCTTGGGGTTAGCTGCAGCGATGGGGCCAGCATATACAGTCAACCACGCGAAGAGCCATTGGCAGGACACACCGAGAGAGAAACCGATGTGTCTGTATCTGAGAGGGATAATCTCGGAAGTATATACGTAGGCGAAAGGTGCCCAGCCGGGACCGAAGGCAGCGATGAAGAGAAAGATCATGGCAGCAGCCGCGGCTCCCGTTTGCTTTCCAGGGTGAGCGAGCAAACCGGTGAATATTGCGAGGAAGACGCTCTGCAGGGCTGCACCAGCGAGGAGCCACGTGCGGCGCCCCATCTTCTCGATGTAGTAGACACCGATGAAGTTGGCGATGACAAGCACAGTTGTTGCAGCACCGGCAAGACCACTTGAAGTCAATGGAGCAAGGCCAATATACTCTTGGAAGACGGAGGTCGTGTAGTAGAAGAGGAAGTCGATCCCCTGGAGGTATGCGAGTGCAAAGAGACACATCCCGGTTCGAATTCTTCGGGCAGCTTGGGAGTGGGAACGATCCCAGAAGAAATCCAAGATCCTTAGCCCTTCGGTATCCATTCTCTCGAGCTCAAGAGAAGCCAAGATCTCAGATTTAGTTGCATCAACAATACTATCGGTGATTTCGGTGCCGTGAAGTCTGGCTAGAACGACATCTCCTTCTTCCGTCATTCCCTTGGAGTAGTACCAACGTGGAGTATCTGGGAGGTTGTAAATGAATGCAGTCGAAGTGATCGACCAGATAACTTGGAAGGCAATGGGGAATCTCCAGACGACCTGCCCAGATGAGAAGACCATGCCAAAGTCAACCCAATATGCCAACATAGTACCGACTGTTGCCATCGCGATCATTGCATTGACACCTCGTCCACGCATGTGCTTGTCAACGGCCATCTCAGCAACATAGACGGGAACCATGGAAGTAATCAGACCGTTGCCGAGTCCCTATTATTGCAAGTCAGATCTAATAATCTGGTCGACAAAAGACAGAGTGACTTACAATGACGACTCTGGAGGCGATCATTTGAGGGGCACCTTGACTGGAAGCCGAAATGATTGTTCCAACGGCGGAGACCACATTGCCGATAATGATGTTCTGTCTTCTACCCAAAACGTTTCCGAAGGAAGCCATGATCATACATCCTAACCATGAAGCCAAAAGGAAGACTGACGCTATCATGGAAATTGTGTTGACATTGGGCATCTAGAAATGGATGTCAGAGCCCTATACCCGCAACCGAGTGCTAGAGAGTGCTTACGCCCATAGCCGTTTGGAAATCATCAGTGAGTAGAATACCACCCAAAACACCAGCATCCCATCCAAACGTCAACATACCACCCCCACCGGCGGCCAAAGCCAAGAGATACAGCTTCATACCAGTCGCCATTATTAAAAATGTATGGATACTACAACAATGAATGCTGGGAAATTATCACAGATGGAAGAGACGACAGAAACCTTATGTATGTACTGTACTGGGCTGCCACGAGGTCGACAGATACGAAATCCTTTCATTTCTCGTTATGAAGCTTGTCCCTTCTCTATAGTGGAAGTCCGCACCTTGTTCCACAGCAGCACTATTGACTGTGCAGATTTTAGGATAGCCTTGCAGGATTCCGCTTCTGTATTTGCTCCGGCCGAGTTTATGCAGCGTGCGAGGGTCCTGACTGCATAATTGAACAAGAATGAAACGGCTGTCGACGAGGGAACGTTTTCGAATGGCTCTCAAAAAGTCTTTGAGTAATATCTGCAGGAGCCCACAGGGTCAGTAAGCTCGTCAATTTGAGGTCAAGCGAGGGTGCATATGCGAGAGGGGGCGGGACTGGCCTCCAACACCGGAGGACACTCGATTTGGGCTATCTACCTACCGGCATTCTCAATATGTGGCTTTCGCGGTTACTTGTTACTAGGACGTAGGATTGGGGGGAGACAAAGTTGAGTTGGAGCGGCAGACTCGAAAGTCCGGCTGGTGTCTATGTTCCCGTGGTATGACGCATGGGGGTTATTGAAAAGAGATGCAAAAACTGGGTATATCGATTCCAGAGACTCGGTTGGGAGTCCGATGGAATAACCTGGCAGGGGACTGGACTGTATATTTGCCCCTGTTTAACCAGGCTCTGTTTCAGTCAAATTACTACTACTGTACAGTAAAAGAATGTGACGACCCAGATTGGTTTGCGTTAGATTTTGGACTCCAGGGACCAGCATTGAGGATATAGTTTTGATCGGGTTTCCACAGGGTACATAACACTCCAAGTCTATTGTCCTCATCGGAGCATAAGAAAGAAGCGGCAAGAGTTTGAGGGGAATCTATTGCTCAGTAAATTGGGCTGGAGGACGTTGATTGAATAACTTGGCTTCTCAAGCAAAGATGACACAGGGCTTCAAATCACTCCATAGCGGTAACCGTTCTACTTCGAGACTTTCACCTCTGCGCGTTTCTGGATCTTCAACCAAACGTCCGCCCAGAATCCGACCCCTCCCTTTACCACGAACTCGGGTTCCTTTCCGCCTTCCACCGCGCTCTCAAAGCGGAAAGCCCTGAGGAACTCTAGTGGGCCCTTGAACAATTCCATCATCGCAATATCTCGTCCCAAGCAGACTCTAGCACCATATCCAAACCCAAAGTTATACTTCGCATACTCTTTCGCCTTGTTCTCATCCTCAAGCCACCTCTCAGGTTTGAAGTCTTCCACATCATTACCATAAATGCTGGTATCACGTTGAACAAAGTATGGGTTGCAAGCCACTTCGATTCCTTCAGGCACGAACTTTCCAGCAAGCGTCATACCACCGGGTGAGACCAATCTTGGGAAGATATTTGGTGCGGAGGGGCAGAGACGCATGGTCTCATATATGCATGCCAGGTAGTAGGGTAAGTGAGCTTGAACCTCAGTGTACTGCGCAACAGGTGAAGAGAGAAGCCCGCGTTTTGTTGCTGAGTCAATTTCGGCCATGACCTTGGCATACGCCGAGGGATTTTGGAGAATGAAGATGACAAGTGCTTGGAACTGGGTTCCAGTTGTGTCTGCTCCAGCAAGAAGAACCAAAAGAATCTCAGCACGAATGTAGTCCTTCTCTAATGGCTTCCCGTCATCTGTTCGGGCATCCAGGAATCTAAGACGTGTCAGAATGAAGTTGAAGGTGAAGTAATCCACGAGTCACATACGTTTGAAGGAGATCAACTCGTCCAGACGTAGTTCCTGCTTCAATATCCTTGATCCTCTGGTCCAGCAGCTTGTCTCTAGATCTCATAAGGATTCCCACTCCCGAGTCATCTTCTGGCTTTGCAATCAGACTATTTCCTAGGAAGGTCGTCTTTACCCACTCGGTGAAGGGATACAACCGACACATGAGACCGAAGGCTGGCAACCCATCATGGAAACCTTTGATAAGCCCATCAATATCCTCACCCTTTGGGATGAATCCAAGCGGAGCTCCGAAACCTACTTCCGAGATAATATCATAAGCCATAAACACTGCCCAAGGCCCGAAATCAAACCGCGAGTTGTTCTTAGCAAAGCGTTCTCCCAATGCTTCAATCCATTCAGCCACGCGGAAGTCGATGAGGGGTTCCATTTTCTTGATGTTAGTGAAGCTGTACGGACCAGCGATAAGCTTCCGGAACCGGGCATGCACTCGGTGGTCCTGCATGTTGAAGAGGGATTCGGTTTTCCCAAAGGATCCCGTGATGTAATGCTTTGATTTGTCGGCATTGCGATGATATATCTGTGGGAGTTTGGTGGCATCTGCCACTAGGAGCATAGTTGGGGTGATGCGAATCACGGGTCCTAGTTGTGGTTCAGCAACTACATTCTCTGACTATTGCGAGACTCGGGGAAGGTTTGTAGTACCATATTTCTTGTGGAGAGCTGCCATCGAGGCAATCTCAGTCTGATTGAGGTTTTCCCTGGCCAGCCATAGTCGAGTTACTGAGGCCCAGAACGGACCCGGGAAATCTTTAATTGGGGAGAAGAAGCGGTAATACACAACCTGCTTTGTAGCAGCGAAGACAATGTAGGTGAGAATACCGAGGAGGACATTGGTGATCGTCAATCTGGCCAGAATAGTGGATAGAAGGTTGCTGTCTACTGCCATCGTGAGAAACACCAACTTGGCAACGGGAACCGTTATAACGAGTACGAAGCAAGCTGCACAGACAGCTAACCGATGCCCAGTCCAAATATACAGTAGATCCAGCAGAAAAGAGTTCAACGAGATTGAGAGAAAAGCAACTCTAAGAAGCGGGGATCCGGCCCCTCCCCAACTACAGTACAGACAATCTCAAGTACAGTAACGAGTTGCATGTTCTATGGAGTACTTCGTCCCTTCGTACCAAACAACACTCATGCAGTTGCTATCTCATCCGGTCCCCGTCTCGCTTGGCAGCCACGAACGAAGCCTGTTGGCGCGCAAACATCCACCCATGTACTGTACTGTCTAGGGTGATACTTTCCGGTCCTCGTTTGTGTCTTTCGCCGCGGGGTGGACCAGTAGGAACACGACCGATACTTTCAACACAAAGTTATCTGCCCCTTTTTTCAAGATATGATTTTGCATGCCCCCCCTTAGCTTTGCCGTAAGGTTCGGTATTGGCTAGTGCTACAGTATGTACTGTAGTCCTGCAGCGTGAGCCAAGGTTGCCGGCGCTATAAAGTTCTACCAAAACTGTCAACGTCGCCAGATAGAAATAAGGACATTCCCAAATTCAAGGTCCACAAAGTCAAAATCTTTAAAATGAGCCTCATTACGAGTGGTCGTCCGGCTAAAATAGCGTCCGAGTCTAGGTGGTAAAGGTAATCTTACCAAACATAATAAAAGGGGTATTGTTATCTTTGTGAGATAGGAATGCTATTCTACGAAATATCTGGTGTCAGTAGTGAGCTTTGGCCTATACTAAACCTTTCATTCAGCGGCGGTGAGCAAAGTAGTGGGGATATGCAAAATCAAGTTCTGAAAAAAGGGGGATATTAAAAACGACAGAGTATCTGCCGTACTGTAGGAACACCGCGATTGCTCAATGCTTACCGGCGATGGAGTCCCCGAACGTTCACCCGTCTCTTGGGGAAAGTTGAAAACGTACTGTACAAGTATATAATGTGGCTTGTAGGGCTGGGGTGGTGTTGGAGGCCCTTGATCGACGGAATAATGTGGCCGGGAGGCGCATTGGTCCCGGTGGAGGCCGTGAAATCCCCGCCGCCAGGATCAGACGTGCTTTTTCGGGAGTCAATAACCGTCTGAGACATTCTGAAGGATCTACTGGAGGTGGATACCCAGAAAGCAGGGGCGCTTTTCTTCTCCCTGTACGTACTGAACTGTACGACTGTACGTAGAGGCACAGTATCAGAATCCTGGTGAGTCTTGCGATTGGTGGCAACGAGCTTTCGGTAAGGATATTTGATGCTTTGGCTTGTCTCTTCTCCAAGGTATGGAAGTCAAAGTTTCGTGTAGAAAGTTTGCGGTGTAGTTGAATTACCGCCCCCCTAAATAAATGTTAACTGAGGTGTTTTATGGGTATCCATCCAAGGCGTGCTGCCAATAGAAAAGTCACGATTCTTTGGCTTTTAAGCCCCTTCAAGCCCTCTACTCTACGTAGCACGGCATTAACCTTATATCGCCACACAGAACTTACTGGAACCTGCCTTGTACCAAGGCTTTCACCACTCAGGAATAGCTGTTCAAGTGCTCGCCCCACAAAAACACCAGCTAACATTTATTCGGGGGCGGGGCGGGGGAAGTAGTGGCTAACGAGGTTCTCCAAGCGCCTCCGGGCCGTCCCTAACGCCGTTTCTAGGCCGTGGAGGAAGACTTCCACACTGTTTTCTCATGCCTTTGTTCCCTCCAGGTTTCGAAGGGCCGCTGATATCGAAGGTTAAAAGCCTCAAAGACGTTGCAAACCGTTATCTGAGACCCGCAATTAGAATGACAACGTAATTCGTAGGATGGGTAACCATACCGCCAAGACGCTAAATGGCATCCCCACTGAACTTTATCCTTCGCCCAAAATAAACACCAGCTCCGTGAGGTCAGCACAAACCAAAACATAGCAAAAGTCTATTTGTGCCACCGTAGACACGCTAGTGTTTCTTTACAGTAAAGGGGTGAACAGTATTAATAAAGCCCCTTTGCAAAGGAAGAACTTGCTAAAATATCCAGCGCAATAAATACCAAAACTAAGGCAAGAGGAAACCCAACTTAGTAAATACCGCGTACTAACTAAAAATAAAACTATACAATATTAATTAAAATCAAATACGAAGGTAAAATCTTACATATATAGTATATTCATTGCATTTCATTTTTCTCTTAAAAAATATTATATAAAATAAACTAAAATATAATTTTAAGCATGTTTTTATAATCATGCTTTTGTACAAGACTAAGTAAAGTACAGACGACGAAATCACGCTTAAAGCTATATAAAAAGGCGAAAGTAGGAACGAAACTTTAAATTTCTATTCTTGGCTTGCAAGGTCTTGCCTTCCCCAGAAAGTTGTGGTTTGCGATCCGTGGTACATTTCCCTACGTTTCCGAAGTAAATCTGTCTCAGCGGGGTTTCTACCTAGGAATCACGGTGTAAATAAGCATTTTTATATTGCTTCGTTGTCGCCGTACAGGTATTAGGCAGGATCTACCACTAAGAAGGAGGGAAAATTAACCTACAGTACTGTATGTGCCTCCGTACACGCAAGCTGCAGCTTGGAATCTGTAACAAGCCACCCAAGAAACCAAGAGCGCCAGAGACATAACAACAAATCCCCCATGCGCCTTTTTGAATCCCACACAAAAATTTATGCCGACCCCAAGCCTTCATTTACAATCCCTTCCTCTGCATCTAGTCCCCCAAAAGATGCAACGTACAGTACATCCTCAACTTCATCCAAACCCGGTACGCTTGCAAATTTCCTGCAAGGCTGCAGCAATATTTGCAGCACACTTATAGGGTAATCGTGCCTACCATTACAAGGTGACAGTTAGGTAACCGTGATTTTCTACTGCAAATTCTGTTGACAATTGAAGGAGATTCTTTTGAAATGACTTTAAAATAACGTTAAAAATACAATATTCTGCAGATTTTCTTAGCCTAGCTATGCTCCTTTTCGAATTTTTTTATTATCTTTCAAATTACTCTCGAAAATAAAAAAGAGAAAGCCAGATTTCCTAGCAAAGATGCATACAGAATTACAGTCACTTAACTGTATCATGTTAACAGTTGTCTCACTTTCCGAAGATCACTTACACCCAATAGGGGTGGGGCAGCATTTACATACGGAGCTTTCTTACTGTATGGATTTGTCCGATTGGATACCTCGTGTCTAGGGGGTAGTGAGGTTCGGGGCTGGCACGGCTTTTTAACTTGAAAGTCAATCGAGTTCAGAGACAGCAGGAGAGGAACTGGAATTGTTCAGCTGGTGTTAGTTACAAACTCAATTCGCCTCAGGGGCCAAGAATAACGACAGCCTTGACCCATGAGCTGGGAATAGGATCTGGAGTATAATTTAAAGAAGAAGCCCCACTTCTTGTTCTAGGTTTTTGAGAAGTGAAGAAAGTGTTGTTAGACTTTAGGCTTTGAGAGCCTAGTTTTTAGTTAAGATCTTTACATCGGAATATCTTCTTAGCCTCATTTGGTTTCCGTTAGCTTTTTGACTTCAACCTCACTTCTCTCTTTTCGATTCTCAACTATGGGGTTTCCAGCTCCAGGATCGCAGGTAAGTATTGCTCTGTAGATTCCTTTCTGTTTAGCTTGAAACTAACAAGAGCTTAAAGGGTCCTCTGGTGATTACTGTTAGTATTGCTTTCGGTGTTCTGACATTCCTCGTCCTATCTTTGAGGATTTTTGCCCGAGTCTTTGTTGTAAAAGCTGTAGGACCCGATGACAGTAAGTCCCAACACCGAATGAATGCCAGCCAACACCTGCTAACTTCCAAAGTTCTGATTACCATTGCTTCTGTAAGATTGCCAAGCTCCCGTTTCCAATAAACTTAGCTAAACGCGAGTAGTTCCTCTCATGGGGATTCATCGTCGTCACTATCTTGGGTAAGTGCACTCTATCTCTCTTTGCATTGAATGGAGACTAATAAACCGTAAGCTGTTTACAGTGGTCTGGGAAGTCATATATCAGAATTCACAGACGCAGACTTCCTGCCCTATCTTAGGGTACCCCTCCCATAGGCTCAATGATTTCAAAAGCTAATATTCTTAGCTCGTCTGGCTGAGCTCATTACTCTACAATGCGTGTCTTGGCTTCATCAAAGTATCTGTTCTCGCGCTCTACATGCGTCTCGGAGATGCTACACTGCGAAGACGTGCCATTGTGATGTGCGTCATTATCAGTGGTCAAGCTGGAGCCAATGTCTTGACTTGCCTATTCCAATGTACCCCAATTGAGAAGGCCTGGAATTTGGCAATCGTTACTGGCCACTGCGTTAATATCGATGCTTTCTATTTGGCGAACGCTGCCTTGAACATTACTACCGACCTCTGCACTTATATCTTACCAATTGGCTTGGTAAGACATCTTCAGATGCCAACAAAGCAAAAGGTTGGCTTGGGCATCATGTTGGGACTTGGGCTTTTGTTAGTACCTTCCCTTTAGAATTCTTGAGAACGCATCTAATAGTCTATCAGCGCCTGTCTCTCCTCGGTCGTGCGTATTACATTCATCCCGCGCCTACTCTCATCGTCCGATGGAACGTACGACATTGGCCCTTCCATGTACTGTAAGTTCTTGCCCTCCCTTACTTTGCACTTTTCTCAAATCTCCAACTAACACAACCAGGGTCAACAATCGAAACCAACATCGGTATCCTGGCCGCCTCCATCCCCTCTTTCAAATCCATCCTCAAACGCTACCTCCCTCACCTCATCGGCGACTACTCTTCTCAAAACCGCTCCAAAGGTCTCGGAGAGTCCAAATTCCGCTCTACCCAAACCGACACCTCCCGCTCGGGCTTCTTGGAGCTGGATGAAGGAGGCAAAGCCGATATCGTGCTGGAAGACATGGATACGCGGTATGGTAGAGCAGGGAAGGATAGCGTGTTGACTAATGTGCAGACTGGGAAAGGGAGTTTGGGTACGAGTTTTAATGTTAGCGCGACAAGTAGTGAGGAGTTGATCATCCCACCGCAGGGCAAGATTTTAGCGCAGACGCAGATCTCGAGACACGTCTCACAGACCGGGGATGAGCAGAACTTTAGTGGGAAGACGGTGTATAATGCTAACTGAAAGGTACGAGGAATTGTGTGAGAGATATGACTTGGACATGTAAGGGGTTATGGACTTGGGTGGATCTGGGATATGACGGTATCATGAATCAATTTTCCCATTCTAGAGTCCCGTATGGGGTTTGTAAGCTTGCTGCTCTTGCTCAGGCGCTAGCATTATACTTACTTTTTCGCTGCTTGGAGAGCGTTTTTATATCGTTTTCTGTAACCCGATCTCAGCACCCAAAGCTGGCCTAGTCTTAGCCCCCCTAGTCGAAAAATACTGGGTTTATTATTGGTCCATAGCCCGGTCCCAGGGCTGAGACTGTGCTGTATATAGAGGGATAGGCTCTGCTATTATTATTGCGACGAGGCAGACGAAGAGAGCGTGTACTAGACATCTTCAGTTTACGGCTGAGGCTCGAGTTAGGAGGAGGCTTCATGTTTGGGCCGGGGGAACTTGGTGTCACTAAGCAACTGGTTCATTTAGCGAGCTAATGAAGTACTGTATGGTGTTTTGGTGTTCACATTGCTTGTGTGTTCAACTCGCTTGTGGAATACATTAACTTATGAGATATTTTGGAAATTATGCGGTGTATTTGAGATATTTGCCGTTATTTTTAAGTGCGAAAATTACTATTTGACACACTGATAACAAAGATAGATCATAAATAGTACAAGAGAGTGCCTCCTGCAATTGTAGATTGGCTTACTGTTCCATCTGCGCCCTTTGCTGTTACCTTCGATTCTAATGTCCAGTCCGACACGTTACTGAACGCTTCTTCTCGACGTCAAGGTCCCCCGCATCTCCACGAGGCGGCGGGAACCCTGCTGCATTTTCCCCACCGCAATCGTACCAATGATGCCTAGGTTATCACGTGTGAATACCTCCAACTGCTCGAGGTCTACTTCAAGCTTCATTTCGAGCGTTTTCCATGTCTCGATTTCCACCCATCTGCCACCCCCCTCGGCCCCAAACCACCAACCACAAAGTGAAGATCAAACTCATTCATTTGATAACATGAATGTTAGGCCTTCGCCTTCACACATCCGTCGCCCTTTGAAAACTTTGACTTTAACTTCAACCGCAACTTCGACGTCAAGGTCAAACTCGAAATCTACTCCTTCTCTTGATAATCTGCCAGCTGCAGACTGTCCTTCTCCAACCACCACCTGGGCGGCATCAACTTCGAGATCAACTTTGAGACCACCTTCAGCTTCGGTTCGAGCTCCCCACGATCTGCCACACTCTCCCTACTCTTCTGACACATTCATATCAGCTCCCTCAGCTTCCCAGAATCTGCGTGACCTAGCTCCTGCTCCTGCTCCTGCTCCTGCTTCAATCCCAACTACGCCAACCACCCCTACCCCCACATATCAATCAAACCCGACGACTCCACCTATCTCCGTCTCCCTTTCCACCTCACCTCATACCTCTCAATGCGACCAACACCTCGCGGTACAAAGACTCTCAGGTGAGCATGTAGGAGCAACGTCAACATCTCCAGGTCTCAATACTACATTGGAAGGTTGCCCCTGTTTTGGAGCATGGAATTGGGACTGTGGGAGTACAGCGACCGAGAATGCCCATGGCACTAGTGGTACCACGGTAGACAAAGGGAAATCCAGGACGCGTGCTGCGAGAAATGGACGACCAGGAACACCACCAACAACTGTCATCTTCGGCCAACAATCCAAAAATGCTGCATCAGACGAACAAGACCAGACGCGAAGGAAACTCACAGATCCGGAGGATACTTTGGTGGACCTGCCCTTGGCTCTGGTTGAAGATATTGCTGAGAGACTTGGTGTTGAAGGAACTGGGCAGGTGTTCAAATATAAATCAGATTTGGTATTGAAAGTCGGATGTCCCCACCCTCCTTGCTGGCCCTTCTCTCCTTCTCCACTATCCTGTTTATAAGTGTACCTACGTTTTACTAACATCAAACAGTATATAGACTCAAAAACATTACAAAATGAACTTCGCGCATATTCCCAGATCTCCGCCTCGTCGCTCCGATTTCCAATTTCCCACATTGAAGGGAAGATCCTCTTACCGCAATCGTTCCTCTCCAGACAATTCAACAACGACGACGAGACATATACTCCATATTACTATGGTCTTGTACTTCAACGTTCTGCAAGGTCCCCTGCTGTGCGATCTCCTTGACGAAGATCATTTCAGCAAATTGAAGCTGGACATCTTGGAAGAGGAAGTGAAGGAAGTGGTGCAGCGTTTACATGATATTGGCATCAGTCATGGAGATATCAAGGGGAATAACCTGATGTTTCGTGTGTCGGAATCAGAGGGTTGGTCAATCAACACGCTCAATACTGAAGGATCAGATGACTGGCGTCTTGATAACTTCGACGCCGAGAAGCAATGTCCTGTTTCTAAGATAGACGGAGATAGAGAAGATTGGTGTATCTTTGATTTTGGCCACGCTGTGTTGGTCTCTGATTGTTCTTCAAAAGCTTGGGAAAGACAATGCTGGATTGATGAAGTCAATCTTGAAGACATGTTCAAAGAAACCAGAGCCCAACTTGTGAGTTCAACGACAACAACTATCATATCATGTCCTATGTACTGATGTATACCTCTAGGCTATTACATTCCTGACTCAACACTTGAAAGATGTCACCTCAATCAACACTGGCTTCCCAATAACCCCTCAACCTCTCAACCAGGAACTTCTCCTCCCAATCCTCCGTACAACTAACGCCCTTCCAAGAGCAGCCAGCGACCTCATCACCACGACTCTCCTCCCTCACCTCTCTTCAACCCCTAGCTTAGACCTCGCCTCTCTAATCATCGACATCTTCTGCAGCGCCTGCAGATTCAACCAAGCACGCACCTAGATCAACAGCTGGCTTCGCGAGGTCACCACTTCCTCCTCATCCTCCTCTACTTCCAATCCCAACAACAACAACCACCACCACCGCGAAACAATTATCTTGCTCCACCTCCGCAATATAAAAATCTTGTCCACGTATAACTATTCCGTAAATACACGCATCAAGGCCCTTCGCATCGCCCTGGATACGATGAAAGGCTACTCGGTCCCTGCTGGTGATTTACGTGTTCTAAGCGTTAGGCGAGAACTCTCGCTGTTACTGGTTGACCAGGGGAAGAGGGGTGAGGCGTGGCGGTTGTTTGAAGATTGTGTACGAGAGGTAGATACAAAAGGAAGGGAAGGAGAGGGAGAGGCAGGGGAAGAAGCAGAGGCAGAGGCAGGGGGAGGAGCGAAAAGGGATAAGAAAGGAAAGGGGGAGAAGGAGAAGGGGGGTAATGAAGGGAACGCCAGAGGACAAGCGACTATCTTGTTGCAAGAGTGGAAGCAGAGCCTCGGAGAAGGATGAGTTTTTGAAGAGGAAAGCCGCTATTAAAGGCAGAGTGCAGTGTAGTGTAAGACATTGTAATGTAACCATATTCGCTCAGGAATTGCCTACAAATATCCAGCATCTTGTTTCCTTCTTTCCTTTCCTTTTTTTTTAATCCATCCTCCTCACCATCGGAATTCCTATACCTCAAGAAAAATGGACGGATGCAAGCCCTCCCTTTTCGTCCGTCCTCCGGCAGCTGTGAAGCAAGAGCATGAACTATGACTAGAATTATGGGCGACGATTTGCTAACACGAAAATGTGTTGAGCCTAAGAGCAGGCAAACTTGGCCTAGCAGGGCACACAACCACACAATTTTCAGAGGATTCAAATTCTTTGGATAGGGAACAGGAGCATGGAAGAGACGATTTGGACGAGAGAGAACGTTGTTAGGAAGGCTTTCCCCTGTGAGGACCAGGGGGGTCGTGGGATCACAGTGGCTGAAGCCTGCGGAGGGAGCGCGGGCACAGGAGGACAGTCGGTGGCGGAGTAAGAGCCATATACCAAAGTCTTTAACAGTGTGGTATGAAAGTCGGATTTGGGAAGCCTTTGAACCTATTCACGGCAGCTTATAGGATCGATTTTGCAAATTGGAGTGTGGTGTGGAAAGTATTAGAGTCTGTTTGCAATATTCGATGTTGTGAATTTGCCTTCTAGGCCATAATATATCCCCATGAGGTGGTCCGGCCCAATGTGGTGCGAGTTCTGACCAACCTGGAGCGAAACCTATCACTTCCGCAAGCAAACACCACAAAAGTCGCCGCAACATTTACGAGATTCCTGCATCTTTCGTTATACGGAAGACTATAGTACATAAGCATCTGATATCATCCAACACAATCAGCAACATTACACAGCACAATTCGCAGTACGTTTCACCATTGACCGAAAAACTTCAATTAACAACACGAAGCCCACGAGAAATTCAAGTCAATAACAACGACCAGCGACTCGATCTCAACGCACGACACATTATCTGCAGTTTTCTTGGCTACCGTCAATCTCATCATGATGCCGCTGTTAAGCTTCATCAATCATCCGTCTCCAGTTATCACGATTGTGGCTTGCGCGCCCTCGAGGTCGCTGGAATGATCAAGCATTTGGAAGTTGCTCTTTGATACTGGTGCATATTATGAGTGGGATTCAACAACTCTTCCCTGTGGTAGGGGTTTATTCATTCTGGCTAAAGACAGAACCCTTCCAATATGAGATTCCCAGAACATTCAGTTTCATTTCAGATATTCTCAGTTCGGTTAAGTTCAGTTCTCATGTGCAAGCCGTGCTTGATCAATACAGACAGCTCCAAAATATGTAATTGTCGAAGGTGGAAGGCGGGGTCTGAAGCAGAGGTGAGGAACAGGGTTCCTGTGGTTTTCAGTTTTCTTTGGTTTCGCATTTTCCCCTTTCGAATGATATGGCTGTAGCAGAGCAACTTCCTCTCTGTGTTCTATTTGTGCAGAGAACGCATATGGAAAGCCGGCGCCCGATTGTGGAAGTAGGTGCTCAGCAAATTTCTCCGACCGTAAAACGTAGTCAAAGAGCTTTATGGGCTCTGTCAAGAGACGTTATGCTTCGTGCGAGTCTTTCGCTGCTTAGTTTTATCAACCCCCCTTTGCTCTTCGAGAGCAACAGCATGACGTGTTCGGGCCCAAGTCTTCCTATGACTACGCCCATTCAAGTCAACATTTCCCTCAGGATCTGTAACAGTTAGTACTAACAGCTGCTGCAACCCAAGTGGAACCGAAACATCCTTCGACGATTGTGGTGGAGTTATCAGATTGTATGTTTGAGTATCAGGCGAAGCGAGCGAATCCATTATCTGTCCAGGACCCTCTGAGTAGTTGGTCAGTTGGGTCCACGTCATCGTCAGAGGCATTGTAGTTATAGCCGTCTAGTGGACCTGAGGAGACGGGAATCAAGGAATCGGTCGGTTGCTGCGCAGGTATTGGAACCCCGTTGTCATAGGCGCCGTTGTCATTTGGTGTACCTGAAGAGATGGAAACCAAGGAATCGTTCGACAGTTGCTGCGTAGATGTTGCAATATCTGGCGAGGTTTGTGTATTGTCTCTATTCGTGTAGGCCCATAATGCATCTTTCCTTTCAGTTGCCCACTTGTAACCAATGTCTTGAGTATTCCTCATATGCTTATATGCGCTGTGGAAGCACCGACATTCCCTTACTTAGTGTAACTTATTGCTAGGAGGATATTATCTTGACTTACATAATCGTAGATTGCGTAGAGGGAGCTCCAAACCTCAAGATTCGTAGACTCGTAGTGTGGCCGCTTGTGCCTTCTATGACAACTATATAGAAACGTCCATAGCGGAGCAGTGTGCAAGTGCGAGTTCTTATGACAAATAAGTTAGATAATTTCTCAGCAAATAGACGTCATATGTTTGAATACGATAACGTTGAATTGGTGTTATTCGGTAAATTGTGAGGCTGAATCACTAGTCACGTGCTCATTCACGAGAGGGATCCAAAATCTGGTCTGGTAGGGAACCTTGCAAGGGAGTAGAAACGGGTTCCCGGGCAAAGTTCAGTAAGGAAACTGTAGACGGGGCACATAGAAGGCCAAAATGGGTTCCATATTATGGTTCGCAGGCTGACTCAGGGCGTGCTCAGGATGCTCAGGCTCGGCTCAAGCCTGCTCACCCTCACGCCCGGAGACTAAAACGGAACCAGCGAAAGGGAAAATTAATCCTGAGTCTGCGGGTATCATGAATCAATTGTCCCTTTCGTGTGGTCGTATAGGGTTAGTAAGCTTGCTGCTCTTGCTCAGGCGCTAATCACCAGAGAATGGTGAGAATGTTTTCGAGTTTGATGCCATTTCTCCTGACATTCGCGAAAGTGTATTAATGCTGCACGAATGTTGGCAGATTCATGTCTTCCTTGAGGAAGAACCAGAGTTGCTCATCTAGAGCGGTCTTGAAAGGTGAAGACATTATTAGTTAGCATAAATCGAAGGTGATTTGGGTCGCAGAAGTGCAGAGAAGTCTTAGAGAAGAGATCGCGAAACTGATAGATAAGAAGTTGCAATATTGAAGTCGCAAGATTATCGAGAATTATTAGAGTTAGAGGAATAAGATCGAGGGTGTTATAGAGCTTTATGCTTCCTCACTAACCCATACTGCCGGCAGAACTAAATTCGCCGTCTCGAATCTTTCCGCTTAGAGCTAACCGCCAATTTACAATGACTAACTAGAATCGGCAAGCATATGCGTCATATGCTAGCTAGATGCTTCAAAGCTTATTTTCTATCCATCATCTCAAAAGCTGCGCTTCAACATTCCCTCACCTAAATCCTTACTTAAAACAAGATAATCAAGATGGCCAAATCGAAGGTACCTGCTACTACGAGAGAGAAGCGATCTAGCACCTCAACATTAACTCTATTGAGTCTCCAAATCAAACTCGGAGATCTGGTACTAGGTAAGCACGCCTCTTATCCTATTAATATATATGCTAATGGTAGCAGATTCACATCCTACTCTATGATATCTGTAACATCACCAGTGACCGAGCCGCTGAAGCACGTACCTTAGCCACAACTGATGAGCTATACATTAGCGGCCCTTCTCACCCGAGGAAGTCATGATTAATAAAGCTACACTGGTTTCGCCCCCATCGCTGAACGAGATCCCAGAATTTGAGTCTCTCTGTATGGATAATCCCAACGAAGTCGATGGAAGCAGCAAAGAAGTACCAACACCCGAGACAATTTCCATTGAAGCCGCTATCAAATCTTGCCTCCAAAATTTCTTTGAAAAGCGCAGAGCAAGTGGTGATGCTCGGCCATGTGGACCTCATGACATGGGTCCAATTTATCAAGCAGTCTTTGGCATTACTAAAGAAGATTTGAAGAATGAGAAGTTCTTGAGTATGTTGAGGAGGACCGGTCTTGGCCAGTCAAAAGAGAAAGAGAAGAATGCGAGTGAGAGTGTCTCTGGCAAGCAGAAGAAGAAAGGACAGAAGGGCTAGGCTTGGAGAGTTTAGGGTAATAGAGTTTTATCTAAAGCTTCCTATAAAAAAATTTATTGCTGGAGCAAGGAGAATTTAATCACTAGATGTGGGTGTTCTTATTCTGGAGTCCAAAGTCGGGAATCTCCGATGTCCATAGATTAAAATTCCACTGGAAAAATATTCAACCTTCACGAGCCAAGAAAGACAATTGTCGAGGAGCTTTCTATCCATCTATTTCAAAAATTAGCACGAACTTCTTTCTTAATGCGAACGAGCTGACAAAACATCAACTAGGAGGATTGCTGTAGCAGATGCCCGCTGGCGTAAGTTGTGCACTGAAACTGGCATGGGCGAGCTTTTGACATGTCGATGCACGTGTCAAACTGTGAACAACTTACCGATTTTGTTTTATTACAAGCATAGAATCAAGAAACCATGATCAAAATCAGAAGCAGGAACGAGGCATGGGAATTATTATAAAATGAAATTACGAAGGTACTATGTCGGAGGATTAGGGGAAGGCTGAATTTCTTCGAAAGCAAACCGTTGTGCCTCAGGCTACAGAACTAACGGGCCTCCCAAAGCCATGTCAATAAAGCTTTTACTCCAAGAGCTTCTCATCAATTTCCTGTACAATCTACTAGCGGCTCAAATACCCCAATTTCACCATGTCGCAGAAACCGCAGCTTTCCAATCTACCCACAGAACTGTTGCTACAGGTGGCCGGAGATCTCAGCAACCGGGATCTTAGTTCCTTAAGCCGTTTGAGTCGCCAATTTCACTGGCACTTGTTCCACCTCTTGTTCGACTCCGCCATATCAAAAGAATCTGATTCGAGACAACTCGAGTGCCTTGTGAACCTATTCTTCCATGCTGTAAAGCATGACTCAACCAACATTGCTCAATATCTCATATACTCCACCTACCAAATCAATCTTAATGGGTATGAAACCTCCGATTTAATAAACTGTACAGTACAGTACTACTCTTGATGCACTAGCTATCCCTCTGCGATTAAATATGGGCTCATTTACTACTAGGTCGATCCAGGCGCGCCCCTTATGTAGCACCGAGCAGCGCATCAAGCGCAATGCTGCCAGCAAAAGAACCAGCGTTCGGGGGTGTCCTCTCTCTTACCTTCCCCCCGACTTTACCTTCCTCCACTTTGCTTTGCTAGCCGACGCGCCGAAAGTTGCAGCAGCGTTGATGAAGAATGGAGCTGATATCAGCCAGGAGGTGGAGGAGTATCCAGATCTCATGCCTCTCTATTTAGCATTACCGAGGTCACTGGCCAGCAGCCCGAAAGAGCTTGACTCAGCTCTCCGTATTGCATGCAGCTATGCTTTACCAAAAACCACGGCCTTTCTTTTAACCAGAGGAGCGAACGCTAACACAACTAACAAATATGGCATTGCTGCTATTCATACTGCTGTTATGCGAAAGCAACCCTGGCGCGAGTTCCCGCTCATCGGCTTCCTTTTATCTCCCCAATACAGTGAAGATCTTTCACGCTGGGAATCAATGCTGCTACAGACAGTCTCCACATTACTGGACTTTGGAGCAGACATAGATCTCCGGACCCGGACTTTGAGGACTCACGAATGCGACCCCAAGTGCTGGCGCTCTATCGACTGCGACCACCGAGGCCAGGCTGCCCTGCATATAGCATCTGCCACTGGCATACTTGCCATCGTGTCTCGTTTGCTTGATGCAGGAGCCAACCCCAACTTGCCGGATGGACAGGGATACACAGCGCTATACGCAGCGCTCGTTCAAGGACACAAAAACGTAGCTCATCAAATCCTAAAAGCGTGTAATGACACTATCAATCCGATAGTGTACATACCTGAGCAGACTACCGCTCTTCATGTTGCTTGTCGATTCAGCTTTCCGGAGATGGTGGACAAGCTCCTGAGCCGTGGGGCAGACGCGAACGTCCTTGATTCTCACGGACGAACACCATTGCATGATGTTCTCGCGTGGGCCCGTTTAGACCGGGAGCAGGAAGTGATTCTGACTATTAGCCACCTTGACGAGTTCGGTGCAGATACCGATACAATCGCAAACCGGCAGACCACGCGGCAACTTGCGGAGACGCACGCGTCCACGCGTGTCAGAGACATGGTTTTGAGGACTCAGATTCGGCGTACAAGGCGTAGCTTGTCAACTCGCAACCTGAGTCTTCCTCAGGATGTACAAACAAATGTCGGCGTAGTATGGCACAATGCGGATTATCTGACTTTTCATGACCTCGGCTCTTCTGACATTGGTAGATCAAGGCCCGACGCTGAGAGCTCGAAGCTCCCTCAGGACCCCTTTCCTCCTCTAGCCTACACAGGGAAAGACCTCGTTGAAACTAAGATAACCGCACCTACAGGTCAGGTGGAATCCATGTTGGGAAATTGTGGCCGGGCTCCAGACATAACGACTCAAGTTGCTAAGGGTTTCGAGGCCAGCATGAATACCTCCGATCAGGATGATGGCAAGCTCGTGGTCCACGGACAGTTTGCTAAACTTATCGATCAGGCCAATCTTAATATTACCCACACAGTCGCCTCAGCCGCCAGTATTTGGTCAGAAACCAAAACTGCCCAGCTTATCAAAGGTCTTGAAACACAGGCACCACCTCCCAACCGTCCACCACAATTGCAAAAGCCTAACGAACCGTTCCCAATCCTCGGCGAACCTGGCAGAATCAGCCCAAAGGCTATTGTACCGAGCATGCTCAACGCAGAGGCCGCAAAATTCTGGGGTGGCTTGACCCAGCGAATCGGCAGTGCGGTTGAGAAACCGGTTAAAGAAAGCAGCGAGAACACGGAGGAGCTAAGAGCTGAAATAGTAGGTACGAAGAGAAGCCGTGACTGGAATAAAAGACGATGGACGCCATTACGGTTTTAAGTTGGACTTGGTAGGCGGGAGATTCGATTAGAGACTTAGAGTGGACATACATGGTTAATATTTGTTCCGCAGAGAGCTTTCCTCCTCCATCCAGGCAACATTTCTTCCACCGTCGTTGTGTGGCAGAATATCACATGTCTTTTTTCAACGTCGTTGCTTCAATGCCTTCTTCTCTTTCAAGGCCGCCTGAAATTTCAACGCTTCTATTGTATTTTCGTCAAATTCGAATTACCCCATCTTCCACGACACATTTTAAGGTGTCCCTAATCGCTTTCTCTGGAATCCCCTTCACCAATCTCCACAATCGTCCCACTTGGGCCAGCGTTCCAAACCTTTCAACCCAGGTATCGACTGGCCATATCTGGTAGACGAAATTCTCAGCTCCTGCCACATCGGATGGACCATTTCAAGTCGTAACCTAGTACCACCCTCCCTTTCTCCTTTCAAAATTGGCTCCTCTATCACCTGACACCTGGTAATTCGTTTGTCCACAGGGATGGAATCTTTCTGGAGGTGGGGGCAATAATACTACAACCCTTTCACCTCCTAAGATATGCCATGCAAAAACAGCCGAAGCGCCTTATATATTTATTCCATGTCCCACTCGATTTCTGACCTTACAAGCACAGGGGATGCCCTGGTGTCATTAAAGGGTCCATTACCGTAGTCAGTGTTGTCGTGTCATGTTCGTCAGCCCATGCCTGAGCATACTATATCAAAATCGACGGGCGGAACCCACAAGTTACAAACCTGGCAAACCATCAGGCATGCCAAGACTTATTCTCGGCTGTGATCAATACTGACTATCGATGTTATACAAAGCACTTAACCGTCCCTATCTAAAAATATTTTTAGAGTACAATATACTCAAGCCTAGCCTGTCGACACAAATCCAAACAGCACTGGAGGCAAGCCTTACCCCTAATCAGTCCGGGTCTCCCGCACACCAACGCAAGGAGCCGCAGACCATCATTTCCTGCCACTGCCACGACTCCAATACTACCAGCAAAATTGCTTTGCGACTGGTAAGTATTATGGCCAACAAAGCTATATAATGGCGTAATATAGAAAGCTATAAGCATCCGGAGTTTTCAAGTTACTATCCTCGGGGTGTGAACAGCCTCGCAAGAACACTGACTGCGCCAGTGCTTCAAGAATTTGGTGAGGATTGAACACTTTGGATGTGTTTGTAGCCCCGCAAGCCAGATGCAACGTGCCATCACCCTTGCTGGCCTGCCATACGAGTTGTTCTGTGGGTATCAAATTGATAATGCTCTCCACTGGCCTCTCATTCCAGCATGTGGACTTGGCGGCTGTATCCCATTGCCGACCAGTTCCTCCGAGAACCTGGTCGAACGTCAACCCATCATGGAAAATCTTGCTTGGTGCTCTACCGAGCTTCAAAGCTGCTTGCGTATTAAGTATTTGTGCGTCAAAGATCTGTGGATACACAACTTGGCCTCTAGCTTCCGACGCAATCCATTGCCTCTGGCCCAGCTTTGACGCCGCGTTATGCCCGATCAAGTCCAAAGCAAGTCTAAGGATCTCCAATATGGGGCATGATGCTGAGGCCTGACCGAGAAGTATCTCTTCGGTGGCAGTGATGAATATGTTGCGATCAAGAGACTTCGTGCCAGGGACTCTCGCTCCTCCGGCATAGATCAAGATTGGCTCAGTAGTATCGAAGAGAGACAAGCAATGACCTCGGCGGTTAGTTGTGCTAGAATGTCAGTGAAGTTACTCTTCAAGCATTCTGCAAGACTTTCGCTAAGGTCACCAGAACAGGATACACATTTGCATTTGCTCTTCAGAATTCTCATGTGGACATCGACCATAGGTAGGCTCATGAGATTCTTGCGATCTTCGAGCTCGGCAAGAATTGGATTGAGTTTTCTGGATAGTTCAGGAATTTATCCAGCGTCTCTTTAAGATCTTTGTCGCAAGGAAACATGGTCGTTTTGTACTTCGACAAATTTTCTGGCAAAGGCCCCGTCCACTCATCGTCTGAGCGCAAAAGATCTGCTTTTTCGAACTTCAATGGACGGTGCTGAGGGTGATGTGCCCGCAGCTTCGATGTTACAAACTTGATCGAGTGCGAAATTGCCTGGTAGAAGCCCATGTTGTCGAGCAAGTCGTACTCACTAAGGCGCTTTCGTCCATACATCTCAATCGGCACCATCCCGAACCATGGCTGCTGATCTCGGCCCGAATATTTCCAGAGTTGGACTGGATCTTTCAGATCTTGATACACTGAAATCTCAAAGTCAATATCCCTTGCATGCATCATCATCACATCGATATGCATCGCTGCATCCTTGCGGTCGAAAGATGAACTGATGGGTTTCATGATGGCAACAACCGTGACTCTAGCACGCGAGTGCTCTTTCAAGACAGTCCCATCCTCAAGAATGATTTTAGGTGGCTCCCCAAGACACCATTTAATGAAAGCAATCACCCAGGGACAGCATGTACCAGCCCTGATCTGAAGCGAGGTTGTATTTCCGATGCGGTCGAGAGTCCTTAGACTATTAACTATGGCTTCAAGAGCCTCGATAGAAGGATGATCAATCGAAAGACGGTTCAGAATTCTCAAATCGTCAGGTATCTTTGGATGTTCCGTCATAAATGTTTCCCAACCGAGCACGCTCTGAGCGAAGCCCGTTCGAATCAACTTATTTTCCAAAGCAGCCAGGAGTTCTCGGAGTTGCGTGGTAGTTGGAAGTATTTGACCACGACTCGCGGAAGAAGTGATCATTGGCTCAAGAGCTTGACTAGCTGTGAATTTGTCTGCAGTACAGAGCAGTGCCGCAGCGAGTCCAAGGAATCTCACTCCTGTGCTCGAGGAACACAATTGAATAGCACAGTCATCCTTAGCATATCCGATGCTACTCTTCAAGAACTCCACGACGTAGGAGGTATGATTCTTCCTTGCAGCTTGTTCCACCTTCATCTGTGTCTCACGACACATAGCAAGCGTCGCGCCGAATGCGTCGGCAGCTATGATCGCGACCGGCTGCACATTGTCACTTGTGGCCGCTCTTAAGACGCCTTTAGCAATTGCAATTGCTGAGTCTGCCGTTTCATTCAACTCCCATTGAGCTGCGACAACGGCAGAACTATTTGTCGGTGAGTCCATCTCTTTAAGCCGCTCAGGTTAAGATAGTATATAATCTAAAAAGTTTGGAAGACGTCGCAGACGTCTGTGAGTCCAAGAAGCTTGATTTTCGGAGCTAGTGCTGTAATGGAAACGCCTCGTTGATTTGGGTACTAGGATATCTACCAATAATGTACTCTTGCCTTCGAGCAGTGAGAGACCGAGTAGCACTAGGGGGGTGTCAGAATTCATGCAATATTCGCCAAATTGGGGAATTGTGAGATGGAAATTTGGTGGTGCACAATTTCTGATGCCTATTAAGTTGATCTATGACTCACACGCCTCAAATAAGGCAAAATACTTTTAATTTGCATGCTCCCTCTCTGGCAATCCAAATGGTTTTATAGCGTGTCCTATGCCGACATGTACTGGTACAAGCTGTGCCACGATTCAAGAAAGAAGCGGCTTAGCCCTACAGACAATTACCTGTAAACAAGGATTTCAAAACTAATGAGAGCGAAAGGGAGAATCAAAGAAGAGATCTGGAAATAACATGATTCCTGGCACTTGTGGTATGTGGTGCTGGTGCCACGCCCTGTGTAACCTACAGATGCAGGTAAGTGACGTGGCAGTGTAAATGTTTAGAATATGATCGGGCGCGCCAAATGCGTGCCTGCCTTTAATGTTCTAAAAGCTATGGTGGAGATGCGCCCTGGCCCTTACGAAGTTATATATTAAGACCGAGTTCCGGTTTGAATCTATCACATGTCATGTTAAAAATCCTTATCAAGATGTAGCGAGACTCGCGTAACCAGATGGTTTGCAGAGCACATCAAGAAGCAGAGCGATATATGGAGGTGGTGGATATGCACACACCCATGAATGGAAGTCAAGGATCTGCTTATTCCGAAATACATTAAATATTCAATCCATAAATTTTACAGTGAAATGGGAGCAATCGCCGTACAGTAGGTCTTCAACACTATCTGACCAATCCCTTTCACTTGCGACGAAAGTGGTAGTGTTGTATCCGACTGGGCAAAACGAAACCCCTAAGAAGATAGAAGTCTAAGCCTCGGGTTTCTGTGGCATTTCGTTCGGTATCGATCAAGATATAAGCATATTCGCGTAACATCCCGCTCCATAACTTGATTGTTCCAACGCCATGTGTTGTGGAATTGTTGCCGGATTTGCAGTTCCTCGTCAATTGTTAAATATTGACGAATGGCCGTAAAAACTGGCGTAGAACCTTCGGCACTCCTAGAGAAAATTGATTCGCAATTTCTATCGAAGGATATTCTATTCATTGGATCTTCTCCATATGAATAACGGCAGAGACACTATCGTGGTACCACTCGCACTCTCGAATGCCACGTGCTCTCCCCTCGAATCGTCCAGTCTCCTCCTTATAACCCCCATCCCCCTTTGCAGGAAGTTCGTAATTCAATATTACGAGCTCGGTATCATCGGTATCAATAGCGGTGAGTGTGAACTGCATTTTTCATTAAGATTGAAGTTGAGAAAGTCTAACTGCTGACCTCAAAACTTGTCAGCTACAGTAGGGCTATAGAAGTGGCGATGCTTTCCTAAACGCAGCGTGCTCTTGATATGAGAGCAGTTATAGCCGAGAACCATTCCCATAGTCCAGTTATTACTTTCTCTTGAATGAAAGCCTATTCTGTCTTTCAAGCAAAATACATGTAAACTAAGTAAATTACTTTGTTGTTAATATTACTAGCGGGTTCCTAGTTACAAGAATATTATTTTATTATCGAAAATTTATATATAATATAATATGCGACTTGCCGCCTCAGCTTATCCCTGGCCAAACTACAACCAAGCCGTTTGGGACGATGCGTTTGCACATTTCCCGAGCAAGTGGGAGCAGCTGCAGTACGTTTTCCACCCTACTATTGGTCGCGCAGGGGCGTCTGGTACGACAACTTGATCCGGACAAACGACGACTTGCTCTTTGCGGAGTTCCCGGAAGCCGGCTAGGCAAGAGTAGTTATACCCGGGTGACGAAACTCCGTATGGTCCATTTGTATGCTGACGACGTTTATCAAGCTTCGTGAGGGAGACTCGATTGACAACGTTAGGTGAGATCCCAAGCAACCATGCTGAGCCTGAGGGCTCAGGTGGTCAAACCAGCTCTCCAACTACCAACCCTGCAAGTGTCAGGACTCGGAGAACCTAGTAGCTCAGCGTCAGGTAACTGGGCTTGATACGAAATACTAACAAATCTCTATGTTCCAGGGAAATTCTGTGCAAGGTAATATTTGGAGTAAGATTGAAGTCATAGTACTTGCAGCCAATCAAAACATGTCACGATATTGACTATTGAGGAAGTGGGTCTAAGTAGCCGGAGCCGCATCCAACTAGCGTAACTGCTCAAGGCACATATGTCCACGTGACCAATACATGTCGACAAAACATAATAAGATTGAAGCGTTATAAAGATGGGTGTGAAGATGCTTGTATTAAAGTAGGTTGTTTGAGCTAAAGGGATAATATCCGAGAGAACTCTTCAGGGCCAGAAGTAGCCTAAGGCTGTAAAGCAATTTTTTTAATTTTTTCTTTAAATTCTTTTTAACTTAAGGTTATCTTTTTAGCTTTATAATTAGTTTTTCTATAAATGCCTTGATTTATTTGCTACATAATATTGCTTATTTGTTAATGTAAGATATTATTAATGCGGGAGAGGAGGTTCGGTCTAGTGGAGCTCAAATTTCCCCACGTGATACTTATGTCATGTGATTAGGCTGTATCTGTCCATCACCTCTCCAAGTTGCGCAGCTTGCGCTGATTACTCAATTCCCCTCCAGGATGTCTTTCAACCTCGAAGGGGTCGAGCCTCACACTCATTGCACCATCATCCTGTCCATTTAATCGCTTGGCCCCCCATTAGGAGCCGCGTGCAGTATGAAAGGAATTAGGATGCGCAAGGCGCACAATTATTTCTGATACAATTCCGTTGGACCCCAATTCCAGCCGCAAGTGCAAATCTGGGGTTGGGCAGAGCACCCAAGGATGGAGGCACAGCACATGTCGGCCGACCGGCAGCAGGGGCTTTTACCGAGCAGATCCTCGACATTTATAGCTGAACACGCTGTTTGGAGATGTGCAAGTTACTGTACTGTACAGTAACATGCTGAAGGAAGCTAAGCGTTGCGGCTGAAATCCTCCTTTGTAAGCCGAAGCCCTGTGATTGAATGTCGAGGAAGGATTGTGAGATGAGGGAATCGTGGAGATGGAGATGCAAATAAACTCTAGGACTATGATGTTACATTTTCCTCCTCTGTTCAGGTCAATCAGAGTGAGGATGAGGCTCTAGTCCTGCCACAGTGGAGATCCTTTAGTCTTGGCAAACCTAGGACTCCGTACATATAATGTAAATTGATTCCACAAAAGCTTTCATTTCATCATTGTCCTCTTTGCATTATTATTACCTTTTCTTAGAGCTTAGTTTTAGACCGAAGCAAAAAGCCTCTCAAATGCGTACCTCAAGCCTCATTGCCCTGGCGGGTTTTCTCGCAGCTCAAAATGCGACTGCGCTGGATGTTCCAGCAAACATCAAAGCCCTCTACAGTAGTATAGTCAAGGCTGGAACCTGCGCGAACAAATTGCAAGGAGGATTCTATGCTACCGATCAGGGGCCAAACAGTGAAGCTCCCAACCCAGCATATGAAATTCCATCTCTAACAGCAAATAGATTTTGCGTACTGCGGCACTCATTCTAAGTCGGACGGTTTTGTCTACCTTCAAGGAGAAAAGGGTGCATTGGCAGATATGGACATCGACTGCGACGGCGTGCAAGGTGGGGCAGCAAGTGATACCCGTTGTGGGAAGTCAACCGACACCCAGAGTGAAACCTCATTCAAGGATACAGTTGCGGGTTACAAGAAAGGTGTCACGGACTTGAACGCTTTCGTGCATCCTTACGTTGTGTTTGGAAATACTGGGAGCAAGAAGGGTTATCTCAACTGGCATCCCCAGAGTGCGGGAATTGAGCCGCTGAGTATCATCGCTGTTGTCTGTGGGGACAAAATGGTATGTATCTGGTTCCGAGGATTTTTGAGAGGCAGCGACTAATTTGAGGTAGTTTTACGGCATATGGGGTGACGAGAATGGAGATGATGGACCGAAGGCCATGGTCGGAGAAGCCTCGATCTCCATGGCGACTTTCTGCTTCGGAAAATCGATCAACGGAGGCTCTGGACACGACAAGACCGATGTCCTCTACCTTGCCTTTACCGGAAAGGAAGCAGTTCCAGGAGCTTCCGCTGCATGGGATGCTAAGACTCCAGAAGCTTTCCACGCCAGTATTGAGGCACTTGGAAATAAGTTGGTCGCGAAGATTGGAGGTGGAGGTGGCGCCTCTGCTGTTGGAAGCGGCGCACACGGTTCGGCAGCGACTACTTTCCATACACAAACCAGGAAGTCTGAGAAGACTGCAAGCCCCGATTCGGGATCTGAACCTGAATCTGGAACTAAGAAATCCGGGACGAAGGGAAAGAAAGGAGGCGAGAAGAGCTCGAGTTCTTCCTCTGACTCTTGCTCCTGGGAGGGGCACTGTGCTGGTATGTTTGATGCTTTGATTTCTGTCGTGGGGCGAAGAGGACTAGCTAACAGCGTTTTTAGGTGCCACATGCTCTAGTTCTAACGACTGTAGTGGTGAGCTCGCATGCGACAGTGGGAAGTGTGCTGCTTCCAAGTAAAATATTTTTCATCGGTTTTTGCGGGGGATAGCGCTGGCGTACCTGTTATCAAAATGGTTTGAGAGGCTTTTAGTCTGGGTTTGTCGCTTTCTCTTCGTCATTTAGATTCCTTTTATGATGTTTTCCAAATATTCAAAGTAACTAGAATTTTCTGCTTTTTCTTGATCACTCCAACTGTCCCAATTATTGAAATCATCCTGAATACCCAAACTGTCTTGGCCACGGGAGCTAAGGCGGGTTGATTCCTAGTCAATATCTTTATTCCTGACATCAAGTTAGAGATCTGAACTCAAACTTCACATCACCAAATGAGCAAGTTTTCCCCAGTTTCTCCCTCTGCATCCCGTTGTGATTTGCCACAAGCCCACAGCCCTATCGAACCACCATTCATCCAGTCTCAGCACCCGAGGGTAAGAGAAAGAATATAAAAGTCTCTCACCCTGCCCTTGCACTTCACACGAAACTTGAAGACCCAAAACCCTCGCTAAAATTAACACACTCTCGAAAGAATACCCAAAAAACTGCCCAAAATGCATCACTCGACCCTCCCGTCCATCTCCCTCGCCACCCTATCCCTCGCTTCGCTTCTCATGAGAGACATTTCCTACTGCAAGGGAGCCACTGCAGCCACCGAAGTCAAGTGCACTGAAGCTTAGCCCAAAGTTCTACCTAGCATGCACGATTCTGCACATGCAACTAAATGGTCCATCCCTTTCCCCTCTGTGTCTCCTCCCAGCAACCCAGAGCCCCAACTGATAACCCACAGTTCCACCATCGCTACCCCAACATTCCCAGTCGTGAAGCCAATGTCACGATCGCCGAAGCCAGGTGCTTTACTATGATCCGAAAGAGGCCAATGTGAGTGTGGAGCTCTGGCTATGCTGTTAGCTGGTCTCCTTTCCCTCCGATTCATAGCACGATCTGGATTCTGCTGATGGAGAGTATCTAGTACTGGTAAAGCTGCAAAGGGATATGTGGGTTGCTTTAGTCTTAATAAGAGAGATATCCCATCGTGCGGGACTGCCACCGCGGTCGCTGGAGTGAAGTAAGGGTCTTGAGGCCTGTCCCAAAGGCAGTGATGGGGAGGTGACGGTGGGTTGAGATCTTGCAAATAGCTCGCCTATACCGCTTTTAGATTGAATAAAAGACTTTGACAACTAGAGGTTAAGAGTAGCAGGAAGATAGAGATAGCGAGAATCTTTCATTTATTCGGTTTTTAACGAAAGCTAGAATAATATTTAGCAGTTTGGATTTTCTAGGGCATGCGGCATGAGGCAATCAATCAGAGAAGGTACCGAGCTAGTATATCACATGGAAAATAGCAAGGAACAGGAGAGGATGGTTCACGAAGCCTGCTTGAATTGTCTTGATAAACTAGCCAGGAGTTTGAGTTCCGATTCAAGATGTCAGAAGCAGGCAGTGGCAACCCAAGACGTGAAGGCAAGTAGAGCTGTAATGCAAGCAGCGGGACTTAGGAAGAACTGCCAACAATCCTTTGTCAATCTAGTCCGCAATCCAGCCAATCGCCATACAGCTTGATGCAGTCTTGAACCTCGTTATCAACCAGTGGCCCTAGTAGCAGTATGAGGGGTAGACATGCCAATGAACACCACCTAAGGAAAATTCCGTTCATAAGCCGTCTTAACAAGCGCCTTCATTTCCATCCCCGCCGCCCAAAGCTCTGCCCTCTTCGTCGGGTCCAGCACTTCTCCCTCCTCTCCCCCTCCTTCCGTTCCCAATACCCTCGCCCACATCTCCTCGGCTTCTCTCTTCGCCTTCTCAAACGCCTCAAGTCGTTGTTTCTTCGTCGGAACTCGTGTGCGAGCCTGGATTGTGCGAATGACGGTTCGGATCTGGATCAAGGCGAGCCAGAGAGTGAAACAGGCGAGGAGCCCCATGATGGCCGTGATCACGACGCGGGCACTGAATGGCATGTTCATATGTTGGTCGTGGTCATTGGGTTCGGGGCTTTCGATCCATGCTGGGGGTGAGGTGAAGGGGCTTGAGGTGGTGTTTGCGGGACTGGAGGTGTTGACAGGTGCGAGGGAGCTGGAGGTTGAGGTTTGCCAGGATGAGTGGCCAGTTGCGTAGAGAGTCATAGCAGTACCGGATGGAGTGCTCGTAGGTACACCAGGAATTGTTAGGGTAGCCAGTGTAGGAATCGCCATGGTTATCTACCTGTTTAGGGTATCTTGTCAGCATCGGATTTCTTGCACAGTCCGCCATTATGTCTGGCAACCATGGTAGTGCAGGAACGGAAAATGTTGACGTACTTTGTAGCTTTTTCTCCGCACCACCAGGCAATAGTTTGTTGTGAACGCAGTATTTCTAAAGCGGCGATGTTGATGTGCAAAGATGGTGATCGTAGAAAGGAGGATCCAGACGAACGCACCGAGTGGTGGCTTAGGTCTGATGTCGAAAGTGACAAGACTGCAACCCACTACCAAGCACAGTAATAATTGAAGCTTGGCTCCTCTTAGCGAGCCTCGAAAGTGAATTGTCTGATCGGGCTGTGGCCCCTCACCATGTACTGGCACTTCACTCTGGAGGCGATCACTTCTCGCGGGTCTCCAAACTTTACTTCATGCTTCCCCTTACAGCTTGGTAGTTCAGAGATCATATTCGCTCCTCTGACGTGGCCCAAAGGTAAGCTACGACACTTTTATGTACTGTACTTCATACCATCAAACGTCTTCTCCTTTTCACATCGGACTGGCTGGGCTGACCGTCCGACTCGGGGCCTCAACGTTTACGTGCCCGGCTGTCTCATGGCTTTGGAGCACAGGTGAGTGGGCTTCACCGTCCCGGGGGAAGGTGGCCGAGTATCGTGGGATTTGGGGTCCATCTTCGGGATGTGCTACTCCAGCTTCGGTATCATGAATTGGAGTCCTCTCACTGTGGATGCTGCCAACACCTGTCGCAGCATCGGCGCTATATGCTGGCAGGTCCTCTCCTCTGTCATGCAGCTCATACGGTGGTACCTTTTCACGCTCTTTCCTCTCCTTTCTCCTCGTATCAAGTGTAACCAAAAGCCATATGAAAAGCAAAGCTGCAACGATAGCGCCAATAGCAATGCCTGCTTCGGCTCCTTTGGTAAGCTTCTTTTTGGTTGGTATTGGACCAGTACAGTAGTAATTATAGAATGGGCCACTGGGACCAGTAGTGTTATGAAGCGTGTATGCTTCTGCACTAGGAGAGCAATCAATCTTGATATCACTGTCGATTTCCATTTCGTGGACCGATTTGAGGGACGGCCAGACAGCTCTGAATAGGTCTGTTAGATTTGGGGGCTGGGTAGCACAGGGAGAGGGCGAGGATCCGGACTCACGATGAGATATTTCCAGTTAGGGTAATGGAATAAGCCTCCTCAAGGGATGAGAAATTAACTTTGAGTGGGTAGAATGCCTCTAGCTGAAGATATTCCCAGTTGTACCGGAGTTTTGGCATAGACAAACTGTCTCGAGGGTTAGTGAGAATGCTTCCTAGACCCCATTGACCTGAGCCGTATCTAGTGCTGGCCTCAGAACACATGTAAATTTCACCGGGTCTCACACCTCCACACTAGGTCTATCGTTTCTCCTCAGTATTTAATCACGGCCAATGTTCAGGACGAGGCATGGTGGGCAATTGAACAGCGGAAGGAGTCTCAGCCTTAAGTGGAAAGGAAAGAAATGACATTGGGTCTTACCTCGCAAAGCTTCCCGTGAAGTCGGTATTATTCAACTCCACAAGATTGGGAAAGCTAACATTTATTGGGTTTCCCCACGTGTTGATTGTGAAGTACGAGGATCCGATATAACCATCATCTTTTTCATCGAGCGGCCCACCCACAATGAAAAGCTCTGGCATTGAAATGCTGGGGCTTTCTGTCAGTGCTCTGGTGGGGGGGAGCGAAGCAGCTGTACTGACCTCGATATATTCCCGGCCACTGTCATGCTGCTTACGTTGTAGAGTGAAGGGAAATTGAGGTCGAGTGGAGGATATGTGTGATTCCCATCAGTCGTCCAGCTAAACTGGACCAAATTATCGTAAAGGCTGCTGTGACTGGCAATATAAATGTTGGAAAGACCAGCAAGGACTGGGAAATTCATCCTAAGAAACTCAGCTGAGATTCACAACAGGGAAGGTGGACCAGGGGAAAAATACCTTGAGGGAGCCCCAATTATATTGAGATAGCGAGTAATGTTAGTTAATTCCGGGAAGTCAAGCTGTGTCCCTTAAATTATATTGAGGCTAATTTGATTTGCAAGTGCCAACTTGGGAAACGAAACGTCCCTCAACGAGGTTGTGTTCTGTATGTCGAGAGAATAGATCGTTGTCAAGTCGGCCATCTCGATGGAGGTGATACCCGGTGTACCTCACCTCTTCTATACGAGTTGTCAAGTTATGATGGAATCAGTGATGATTTATTAGATGTACCTTCCGCCAAATCCCAGATTTCTAGAGTTGCATCGTTCAGGACGAAAGAGCCAGTGTAGTTTCCTTCAATAACAATGCTTCCAACAAGAGTGGTACAGCTAGAAAAGTATCTCATCAAATCCTCCTGGCTATAGATTTGCCAACCGTAAAAGTAATCATCAGAGTTTCCTTTAGCAGGAGTGCACGCTTGAGCCCTGGCATCTAATCGCGATATCAGTCAGGAACTATTGGGCCTTTGAAGGTTAACAATAGAAAACGTACGATTGAGGAAAGGCACTGCCACTAACAGAGACACAAGAAGGCGTAACGCAGTCTGCATCTTGGACGAAGGCTCCTAGGGCCTTTCGAGCCGACTCTTTGGTCAGAGCTGAAAAACCAAAGCAAGACTCACGAAGAACTGAGAAAGCTGGGGATGATGAGTATTAAAATTGGCAAACCTCCGTGGTGCTAGTTGATAGCGAACTGTGCCTCATCTTGGACAGTATTAGATTTGTTGGCATGTGACAGATCAGATCATGATGCTACTGCAATGCATCTTATTGGCTGTCTGACGTAGAATTGCCAGAGACTTGACGGGCAAAGCGTCTCCCAACCACATGGGGCTTGATATCTCGAAATAGTATTCCCTAGCCGTGTGGCCGAGCAAGTTCAAAAGCCTCGAGTCGTAAGGATACTGAAGCCATGACGACGAGTTCCATTTAATATTATTAGCTTTATGATAGCCAATTGGCTTCGATTCTCAGCCATTTTGACCAGGCTTAAGTAGATTGAATCTCAGTACAGTATAAAGCGGGGATAGTATAGTATAGAGAGAGAGTAATTCGAGGACTTTAATTTCAAAATCGCAAAGGTCGGCACATTACTTCGTAAGCTATCGGAATATCAAAACAATAGGAAGATAAATAAAGAATTAAAGTTGGGCAGCGGTTAAAGTTTCACTCTGCTCCCCGGCGCCAAAAGCTTAGCACGAGGCTGGTGCTGCACAACCACAGACTGTGGCATCTTGGGGCTCGTCCCTGAAACATCAAACAACTCCGTCCCTGGAAGTTTCGTCTCATGTTCAGACCATCGCAAAAATGACACTTCTCTAAAACCTTCTCTCTCTGCATTTCTCTTCATTCTGTACCTTGAGATCTTTCCGATTCTGTAAACTACACACCCACGAACATCATGACCAGCCACCAGCCACAAAGCCGCGAGCTCTCCTGGGCCAAACCCCTCTCTGTCGACCTGATTCTCAAGGTCCTCCACGTTACCTTCCTCCACCCGTTCGTGGCATGGATGATACCACTTTGCATGCGTGCGCAGGTTATGAAATGGCAGCATCCTGCTATGCAGATCAGCATAGGGTATGCCGGTCTCTTGACGGTGTGGTTCTTCTTAGGGGTTCTCAATAGACAGCTTGCTTTCTCGAAGCCGCGCAAGGTCGATTTCTCGGAGGAGGTTATTGTGATTACAGGCGGTGCAAGTGGGCTGGGTCTCTTGATCGCAGAGGTGTATGGAATGAGAGGGGCTACAGTTGCGGTTCTAGATGTGCTGAACCTTGAGTCTGGGGAAGCGCGGGGTGTCTCGGTTTACAAGTGCGACGTTGGAGACAGGGCGCAAGTCGCAAAGGTGGCAATTGAGATCGAGAGAGATGTGAGTTATGCTGGCAGCCTCTGAGATTGCTCTGCTAATTTTATTCAGCTTGGAACCCCAACGATTCTGATCAACAATGCGGCTATTGTAAATGGCAAGCCATTCACCGAGCTCTCGATAGAAGAAATCGATCGCAGCTTCCGGGTCAACGTCCTTTCAAACTTCTATACACTCAAGACTTTCCTCCCTGGAATGATCCGTGCTGGTGAAGGTACCATCGTCACCATCTCCAGCGTACTTGGGTCTATAGGCGCCGCAGGTCTCACAGACTACGCTGCAACCAAAGCCGCTGTGACGGCGCTTCACAAATCTCTCACTGAAGAGCTCAGGGCTACGCCCAACATCAAGACTATCCTGGTCACACCCGGCCAGCTCAGTACCCCATTATTCAACGGCGTCGAGACACCCAACTCATTCTTTGGGCCGGTTCTCGAGCCAGTAGATGTAGCTAAGGAGGTGATTGCAGCTATCGATGGTGGAAGCAGCGCGGTTCTGGCAATGCCATTGTATGCCAGATGGATTGACTGGATGAATGTGTTTCCAGTTGGTGTAGCAACTATTGCCAGGAGGATATCTGGTGTTGATACTGCTATGAAAAGATTTGTGGGAAGGAGTGAGAAGGGAGAGAAAGGAGAGAAGGAGAGCTTGATATAGAATAGTATTCGGTGCTGGCACCATAGGAACATTATTGTAATGTAAATATGTAACGATAGAAAAGGCATACAGAGATGAAAATACCCCATTAATTTGCTGTGTATCAAAAAGACTAGACTTGAAGAACATAGTGCTTATGTGAGAAGAGAGGCCTTAAATTCTCCAATAAAACCCCAAAGCCTGGTTCTGATTCACCTAGAGGAGTAGATAGGAGTTGTTCGGAAGTAATAACAAATTAGTTGGCGGTGAGAGCCAGTTATTTTGAATTGGGAGGTAATTTAGATAAATATGAACCTCTTGAATTCTTAAGTAAATTGGAATATTAAACCCCGGTCGTTTACTGAAACTCTCCAGGTTAATTCACAAACGGAGGCTCATCCCCAAGCACTTCATTATTCAATTATTTTTGAATATTTTGATGCCGCTTTTTGTGACCGCTGCGAGATGTCTTCTTGCTTCCATCAGGCGACGAATGTCAAGATGCACGGACCACCAAATTTTGGAACCTCGACGCGATTTGGAGATTTTTACGCGGCATACAGTTAGGAGCTACCATCTCACCTGCAACTCTTCTCCCGACTCTCACCAGCTCTGCGAAACTTGCTGAACACATTGGAAATACGAGAGAAATTCCCACAAGTTCATCTAACGAGCCGTCAAGATGCAGGCGCCCGTTGTAGTTATGAGTATGTATACACCGATGAGCTTCCAAATACCCAAATGAGAGCTCGAAAGCTTTGTATTTAGTACTAATAAGATTTCCCTAGACACCCAGAATGGTGATAGACAAACGGGAAGAAAAGCCCAAATGTCAAATATCACAGCAGCGAAAACGTAAGATACCAAACAGCCCCTCCATCTCAAAGGCAACAACAGAGAACCCCACAACTGACTCCAAATAGCGTTGCAGACATCATTCGATCATGTTTGGGACCCAAGGCTATGCTGAAGATGTTGTTGGACCCCATGGGAGGTATTGTGTTGACGAATGACGGCCATGCCATCCTGCGAGAAATCGAGGTTTCCCACCCAGCGGCGAAGAGCATGATCGAGCTCAGCAGAACACAAGACGAGGAAGTTGGTGATGGAACCACAACCGTTATCATTCTTGGTATGCTCCCCAACCAAAATGTGGAATTTTGGCTAATGAGATGCAGCTGGTGAGATTCTGGCCCAGGCCCTTCCCCAGTTGGAGCGCAACATCCACCCCGTTGTGATTATATCTGCTTTCAAGCACGCTCTTAAGGACGCCCTTGAGATCATCGATGAGATTTCCCTCCCAGTCGACATCAACGATGACAAAGCCATGTACTCGTTAATTTCCTCCTCCATCGGCACGAAATTCGTCTCCAGATGGTCAGAACTTATGTGCAGTCTCGCTCTCAAAGCCGTGCGAACTGTAACCTTTGAGATCGGAGGCGGCAAGAAGGAAGTCGACATCAAGCGTTACGCTCGTGTGGAGAAGGTCCCTGGAGGAGAGATCGAGGACAGCAGGGTCTTGGACGGTGTTATGTTGAACAAGGATATCACTCATCCTAAGATGAGAAGACGGATAGAGAACCCGAGAATCATTCTGTTGGACTGTACGCTGGAGTATAAGAAGGGAGAGTCGCAGACGAATATTGAGATTAGCAAGGAGGAGGACTGGAACAAGATCTTGATGATTGAGGAGGAGCAGGTTAAGATTATGTGTGATGCTATTCTAGCTCTCAAGCCAGATTTGGTTATTACTGAGAAGGGAGTTTCTGGTACGTGTAAGAGTATAGGATCTGTTACTATTACTAACTATCTTTAGACCTTGCACAACATTACCTGATGAAGGGCAACGTCACCGCTCTCCGCCGAGTTCGCAAGTCAGACAACAACAGAATAGCCCGCGCCACCGGAGCCACCGTTGTAAACCGGGTCGATGATCTGCAAGAATCAGACGTCGGAACTCAATGCGGCCTCTTCGAAATCGAGAAGATCGGCGACGAATACTTCACCTTCCTCACCAAGTGCAAATCTCCCAAAGCCTGCACAATCCTACTCCGCGGCCCCTCAAAAGACATCTTGAATGAGATCGATAGAAATCTGGCTGATGCGATGGCTGTGGCGAGAAATGTCATGTTTCATCCGAGACTGAGTCCTGGTGGAGGTGCGACGGAAATGGCGGTTGCGGTTAGGTTGGGGCAGTTGGCGAAGAGTATTGAGGGTGTGCAGCAGTGGCCGTATAAGGCTGTTGCGGAGGCTATGGAGGTCATTCCCCGTACTCTCGTTCAGAATGCTGGTGCTTCGCCTGTGAGAGTCCTGACTGCGTTGAGAGCTAAGCATGCTGAAGGCCACAGCACCTGGGGTATTGATGGTGATACTGGAAAGTTGGTTGACATGAAGGAGTACGGTGTCTGGGAGCCAGAGGCTATTAAGTTGCAAAGTATCAAGACAGCTATCGAGGTATGTTTCCCATTCGTAATACTGAAGTACAGATGCTGATTTATTACAGTCCGCATGCCTGCTTCTGAGGGTCGATGATATCTGCAGTGCAAAGGCAGCAAGACAAGCTGGAGGCGGCGGAGCTCCAGGTACTGGCGAGGAGTAGGGGTCTTGAAAAGTCAATGTATCAAAAGCAAAAAGCGATGATAATACGGCGAGCATGCCCTTGTATCATAGCATAGAGCTCAAGGCCATTGTATTGCGGATTTCACGCCAGACTAATTACCGTGTCCTTACCCTCGGGTAACTTCTGACTACCATAACAATCTTCTTAGGTTTTGGGAAAAGTGAATACGATCGTAGAGGGGAGAGCGTTCAGAGAAAGGTTCAATCATCATCATCATGAATAATAATCCCAACCTCATCATTCTTCCACCCACCCTTATTCCCCGCCTCGTCGTTCCCCTCACCACTCAACCCCTTTCCCCCCTCCTTAACAACCACCCTCGGAAGCACCTTTCCCTTCTTCACCCCACCATCTATGACCCCCTCACCAACCCCCTTATCACCATCCTTCTTCCCATCCTTCTTCCCACCCTTCTTCCCCCTCCTCTTCTCCCTCTTCCTCCTCGTAATCTCCGCATCCCTCAATTCCCTCTCCGTGCGTTCCCTCTCCCAAACCTCTCCCTCCTCCTCCTTCCTAACCTCCTCATCCATGCCCCTCAATCTTTCATACTCTCTCCTCCTACTCGCTTTATAGACATGGAATTCTCCACTACCAGCACCCGCACTCGAACCCTGAACATTTTGTACAATCTCGGGCGGTCCATTGGGGTTATTGGGGTTGGCAATAAGAGAGGTTGAGGCGGGGAGGGGTATGTGTTGGTCTGGCTTCGCGAATAGGGCAGCTACTTGGGAGGCGGTTTGAGAGGAAGGGGAGAGGGCGCGCCGCTTGGCGGGGCGTTTGGACCGGGGGTCGTATGAGGTTGGGATGGATTCGGGGATGGGTTCTGACATTTGGAAGTTTTTTCGTTGTGTGTATGTAGGTTGCTGTTGTTTGCTGTTTGGTTGGGGCAGAGGATTGCGCCGGATGGTTTGGCGCAAGCGGAGTGAGTTTTCGACTTGTAGAATGAGCTTCTCAAGGCTTGCTTAAAGCTGAAGTGGCGTCTAAACGTTGCGAGAAGTGCTTGAGCCAGAAGCTGGCTGGATGTTGAACTACTTTTAAAGCCTTAACAGGTGAAGTCAGCCTTGCAGCCAAGATTAACCCATGTTACGTAAGCTCTTCAGGGGCAAAATCCGCCTGGGTCTTGAAGCGATAACGCCATCTAATCGATAAGAGTCTTGGCTTGGGCTATTGCTATTATCGCCTGCTGGACTGTACTTGAAACTCAGACAGGCCGCAACAAGAGAATTCCCTGTCGCAGCTGAGTGGAGAGACACAAGAGCTTTATACGCACACACACTGACATATCCCAATACAAGAGAGAAGACATATCTTCTTTTGTTCTTAGTTTGCCATCTGTCTTTACCAGCTGGAAGAAGTCAACAGGGGAGAGGGAGTAAGTATACCAACCGCGACGAGAGTTGGATCAAGAGAATACCCTCAACCAACAACCAACAACCAGACAAGGACAAAGTTACACCGGAAAAATGGGGAAACCCCGTATGATTATTCTGATTCGGCATGCTCAGTCAGAGGGCAATAGTAAGTCTTCTATTCCTTTTCCCTCCACCCCACTGGCACCTCCAAACCATTCTTTTACTATCTCAGAACCAACATCCTCACAACCACCTCTCCCCGCCGAACAACTCACTAACTTCCCCTCTCAGAAAACCGCGATATACACCAAACTATCCCCGATCACCGAGTAAAGCTTACCTCTGAAGGCTGGACCCAAGCCAGAGACGCCGGGCACCATCTACGCACCCTGCTCCGCGCAGACGACACCCTCCACTTCTTCACCTCCCCTTACCGCCGTACTCGAGAAACCACCGAGGGAATCCTCTCTACCTTGACCAGCGATGAACCCTCTCCCACACCATTCCCCCGTCACTCGATCAAAGTCTACGAAGAACCTCGGTTGAGAGAACAGGATTTCGGGAACTTCCAGCCATGTTCCGCCGAGATGGAGAGGATGTGGCAGGAGAGAGCCGACTATGGACATTTCTTCTATCGGATCCCAAATGGAGAGAGTGCCGCTGATGCATATGATCGAGTATCTGGGTTCAACGAGAGTTTGTGGAGGCAGTTTGGAGAGGAGGATTGTGCGAGTGTTTGCGTTTTGGGTATATCTTCACTTTTTACATCAATATTGCCCGATCCATGTACAAAGGACTAACAGAAAACAGTGACACACGGCCTGATGTCCCGCGTTTTCCTCATGAAATGGTATCATTTCAGTGTCGAGTATTTCGAGGATCTCCGCAACGTCAACCACTGCGAATTCCTCATCATGCGCAAGAAGGAAGACTCGGGGAAATATATTCTGGAGAATAACCTCCGCACCTGGTCTGAACTCAAGCGTGAGCGTCTAGCCGCCGCCGCCGCTCGAGAAAAAGAAAAGGCTGCTTCCACGGCACCAACACCCACCTCAACTACCCTCTCCGAAAAAGATCAAGAGAAAGAGAGAAAGCTGCTAGGCAACGGTGCCAGCACAGAGGTAGGTGCAGCCAGTACGGCATTGCAGAGTCCCGCTCAAGCAGTCCCAGTGAGAAAGAAATGGGGCGGCTGCCCCAACGGCTGCGACCACGGCAAGCACTATTACAAGAAAGAAAACAGCATGCACGCCATGCAACTCAACGGGCGCCCCGCCGCCTCCCCTAGTGCCTCTCCCATCACCCAACCCCCCGAATCTCTTCCTTTCCGCCGTCCCGCCGCCAGACGCTGGCAATCTTCTTCAGATGAGGATGAAGACGACCCAAGGGGTAGGATTATTCCGCCAGGTGTGGATGTGCAAAAGAGTCTGGATGAGACGGTGTCTAGTCCAGATGGCACCCCTTCGTTCATTAGCATCGAAGATAGACTAAGATCACGCATCAAATCTCCAATTGGCGACTTACTTATGGTCCGCACTGCAGGCCGTGACTTCGGCGGCTCTGCGTCTGGAAATACCAGTCAAGCGGGCTCGGACACTGATTTCAGCGCTGAAGAAGATACCCGCAAGCGTCTTGCTAAAGGGCGAAAAGTCGGTGTCTCCTCTTTGAACCGCAATATGGGTATGGGGCACGGCAGTGGCTCTACGCCAGCCAGTTCTCCTGAACTGGTTCCCGAGGGAGTGAAGGATTTACGAGTAGCAAAGGGGAAAGGCAGAGAGCAGTCAAGTATGGGCAGAGGCGCATTGGCTGATGCGCTTGGTGATCAGAGTGACGTGGGGAGCGATGCAGGGAGTGAGGCGGAGTCTGGGATAATGGAGCCACTGAAGGAGGGCAGCAAACTGAAGGAGGAAGTGCTGAAAGAGCAATTGAGGAAGTTAGAGGAGGAGAAGAGAGAGAATCAGAGTGTTCGAGGGAGCATTTACTGATCTCTCATCACTTTGAATCCCTTCTCCCCGGAAAGTGCTCGGTTAGCTTTGGCTAGGCGAGATATGACCATGCGCTGGGATGATGATTGATGGGTGATGGGTAAATATGGCAGGAATATTTTTCAACAGAGCAAGTGGGCATAGCTAGCGCGCATAGCGTAGCTTGACTTTAGTTATCGCAACCTGCTTTTCCTCTTTTTCCCTTATTTGCATTAGATAAATACCACTTATACCTGTATGCGTATAAATTCATGCATTGCTATTGTACTCGCAGTGAGACCAGGGGTAGAATAAAACAGAATTGAAGAAATGAGGCGACACTAACTTGACATCCGGATTCCCAAGTTCGTACTGTACAGTACAGTACAGTACATAAACGAGAAAAATAGGGTGAAATGGCTGGGAATTAACTATATCTATATCTATATATAAGATTACATAGTCCAGCTGATCTCAGATCCAAACACCGGCTCGCTGTACTGTAGACTGATCTAAAAGCCCTCCCGAAGCCAACGGGTCAATTCCCGGCCTTGCACAGTACAGTACTGTACATCGCTCCTCTGGGTGTTGGTCCAAGACTCCAAGCCAGGGCCGCTGGGGGCTACATCATATTATGACAGGAGCTAGCGCAAGTTGTCGAATAGCGACCAGTATGGCGGCTCGTGCTCGACTTCAAGCACAAATGCATGAATCGGAGACATGGGAATACTCTCAACAGCTTATTCATTTCATTTGTTCACTCAGCCTGTTTTCCTTCAGGCATTATAGCACCCGTTTGTGCTTCTACCGCGCTTTTTCGCAATCCATAACTCCTGAGATGAATCCATTTACCCGTTGAACCATTGTGATTACTAACTTCCAGTCCTTGCTTTTACCATGTCTCTCGTCGGGATTGTTTTTCCTTCGGTGAAAAGACAAGAAGCAATAATAAACAGTCCGAACGCCAAGCCAAGCGAAGCCAAGCACGTATCAAAACACCAGCCCAAGCTCCCTTATGCGCCTCGTGATCTGCAATTATGTATCCATCGTGAAAGTCGTGAGGTCGTCATCGCATCCATGTTGGTGGGTTGGGAGGTGGTGTTTAGCCGAAACTGATTTCTGAAGACTAGTTAGTTGTGAGGTCTCTTTTAAGTGCGATTTGCGAGAGATGGGTGTATGGCGAAAGAATAAAAGCAGGAGAGAGGAAAACATACCAGCATAAGCAGGCGCCTGCCAGGCCTTAACCTTCGGCTTCACCTTTGTATTCCCATTACTGCCAAAACTCCCACTACCAGTCCGGCTCTTCTCACTACTCCTGCCACTGCCTGCCAAACTAACCCCATCATCAGCTCTACTGCCCTTTCTCTCCCCTCTCCCAGTCCCATACCCCAAGCTCACACTATTGACCCTCTCAACACCGTAAATCACACCCCCAGTCAAGCCCAAGGTGCCCCCGTTCGCAGTCACCGGGTTAACACTCGCGCACGCCTCCGCCGCCGCTTGTTGAGAAGCAAGTCTGAGCTGGTCGAAACCAAAATTCCACTCATTCGGTTCCTCTTTCTGCTCGCAATGCACCTTACTAGCCGTCACCTCACCACATTGCTGGTCCACGGACAACCCCAACCCACAGTCCTCCGTCAAAATCTTATACAACCTCTGCTCGACCTCCTTCGCCGTCGGTCTATCCTCCGGCTCCGGCTTCAGCATCCTTCTCACTAATCCCATGATCTTGGCGAAACCGCGGAAAATGTCCTTCTCCTTGCCTCTGTCTTTACGCCCTAGTTTAGCAGCGGCTTCTTTCTCGAGAAGTATCGTCCAGGATTCGACTTGGCCGAGGTTCATGTGGAAGGAGGAGTCGGGGAGACCACCGCCACGGCCTGGGGTCTTGTTCTTGCAGCTGCGGTGGTTGGAGAAGTTTCTAGACGTGCGTTTGTTGGGGAGGAGAGTGAGAATTTCGAGGAAAATGGCGCCTAGGGCGAAGACATCTGCCTTTTGGGGATCTGGGGGCTTTGCACCGGTAGAGCGGGGAGGCGAGGCGGAATTTGAGCCAGTGGAAGAGGTGTGAATTGAGGCGGAATCGGAGGAGTATGCGGTTTGGGCGGTGGAGTAGATGGAGCCGGGTGCGGTTGCTCTTCTTGGTAGCCCGTTGGGAGGATGTTTTGAAAGAGGGCGAGAAACTGGGAGATAGATTGGTGGTGGTGCAGGAAGGCGGGGAGCTTGCTCAGGTGCAGAGTAATCGTATGATTCTTTATCAAAACCAATCTTCTCGCCATCTAGGCAGGAGGTTGGGAAAACACCACAGTCCCCAAGGAAGATCTTATTCTCGATATCCAACATAACGGTTGAGGGTCTGATATTCCGGTGAGCAAGACCTTGGCAATGGAGGAATGAGACCGCGTCTGCAAGGCAGTGAAGCCAATTAATGAGAAGCAGTCGTCTCTCGAATTTTGGAAGAATCTTGAATGACTGTGGGGTGACGTTCAAAAACAACTTCAGCGTACTGTCGTGAACTGGGGTGAGAAGTAAATAGCCATTGTCCTGATGTGTGTACGACGCCCAAAGTGATGTCAGGTGCTCGTGCTCAATTGCCTTCATAGCCTCCAGCCCAGATAGAAATTCCTCTTTTGGCATGCGGCCAGTTTCGACTCCAAGACGAATTTTGCGGCGAATAAGTAAATCATCCGGCCTCCCGGGAAGATGCACTTTGTCCCAATTGCTTGGTGTCAGAACAGCTCCCACGGGACGCTTGTCTGCAGCCTCCAAAGGTACCAACTCCTCCCAGTCGTATTCCACCAATTCCCCCTTCTGAATATTCCTCAAGAGATATTTGAACTGCTCCTTGAAGAACCTCCTCTCTAGCTTCTCATCCTTGTCGTACGTGAGTTGTAGTCTCTCAACCTGGTCCAGTGGCACCGGGAGATCCTCATCATCCCAGGAATCATCAATCACCCCAAAGATCTGGTCTGGTACGCCCAAGTCGACCAGAATCATGAAGATTCTCTTAGCTTTCTGGGCAATCCATTCCATGTATGTATCGTCCGTCAATCCATCTCCAAATCCCAGTGGCTCATCTAGTCTTACTTGTTCATCCGGCCGCAGTTTCGACATCACATAACTGCGAGTCACCGTCGTCTCAATGCGATCCTCGTCCCACCACATTTTGGGTGTTTCTAGGAGAATGCCATTCGTGTTGCGGTTTGGGCCCGCACCTGCGAAGCTGGCATATATATGAGAGCTGGCGGCAATTGTTTGGTGACGGTCCAAGTTCAGGGATGTTCTCCGATATTCCATGATTGCGGAGCAGAATAATAATCTATTACTTCGTAAATGGAGATGGTAAATAGAGTTAGCTCTCCTGATTGGCCTTGTTCATTCATGCACAGTTGCATTGATAAGCGCAGGTCTAGCTTCGAGAGTCAGAGGATCGTATGAGAACAGGGGCTGAAGAAAGCAGGGTGTGTGGGATGGTACGAAGGTATACTACAGTAATATGAGTTCTGGAACGACGACGTCGACCAGGGAAAGTATAAGTAGTGGACACAACGCTTTCCTTCCGTTCAAAGGGGTTCAATCGGCGAATCGAGGAGGGACTTGATGTCTTTTGGATAACACTTCGAGGCTAGGGTTTGATGGTTTTGGAAGCTCCCAAAAGCAAGTGGGAGAGAATAAAGTGCTTCCAGTAATTGCTGGCGCAGCACTAGTCGATATGGTATACACAATCGGGCTTGCGAGCCAGCATGGAGTGTTCCAATTACGCCCGGATGTCTGTAGGATTCTGGGGCAAGGTTTTTGGGGTTTGGGTTTAGACTTTCTTCGTAGTGTGGAGGCGTTTGAGAGACGTCTGGGTCTGCTGCTGTTTGGAGATCACCCAAATTCGAACGAATCTTGAGGGCTTCCCTGGATGAGATAGTGGATGGTGGATACTGGTACAGCAGCCGCGTGGTACTTACAGTAGAAGGAAAAAGCAAGCAATTTGTTTATCGCAACCCCTGTTGTCCCTGTTACAGTATCGAGACCCTAGAAAACCGCGGGATGGTAATCGGAGCCTTTTGACAGGAGAAACTGGCCGAGACTGATTTTCTGACTAAAGCGAATCGCTCCGGTTTCCCTTTTTCCTTCGGGATTCTCCTTGAAGATCGCTGATCTCGTGGACAAGGATAGTTATCCCGGTGAAGTACGGGGAGCGCTTGAAGTCGTATCAACACGGCCGTTGGGGCAATGAGGCAAAAGAGATGAGCTGACAGTGAGCAGTGCCCAGTTCTCCAAGAGGGTTGAGTTACATGTAACAACTCCCAGGGCGTACATAATCTTCCTATCCCGTTAATCATTGGCTGCGCACAGCAATTGCCACTTGCATCTAGGCTTTCATGCGGTTAGCTACAGATGGAACCAGCTATTCGTGACACCCTCGGCACGAGAGCAGAGTGTCCAAACCAGCGCCCGTTTATAAGCACGCAAGCCAGCAATCAGAAGAGAATGACATGATCTACCCAACCCTAGAGGCCGCAAGTCAACGTTTGGATGTGGTAGTAGCCGGAAACTGCGGATATACCGGGACCGCTAGGCTAGACAGCCCTTTTAGAGGCTGCAGTGAGAAAGGTATGTGGAAGAGAGTGTCTCGTGGTCAATAATATAGTAAGGGAAGAGATTTAGAAACAGGAGGCTAAGAAGGCTTGTGGTATAAATAGGATTCATATCCGATTCTTAAAGCTGGTACGGAGGTAAAGCATACGATTATTATCTAGTAGCTATACTATACCCTCCTCGCTGAATGTTTTTATATATCCCACTTAAATTGCCACGGTACGACCACCGGGAACCACCCAATTTTTCACTACTTTGCCAGATGATTTATCATAATAAATCCTTATAAAGCCTTTATACGAAGGTATAGTATAATGATTCTTTAATCAACTTTATTTTATTAAAATAAACTTTTAATTATTATTTTCAATATCTATAAAGTTGGTATAAACTCTCCTAGAGTTTTAAATTCTTATAAAATTAAAACCAGAGATAAAACCAAAACGAAAGCCTTATATACTTTAAAGAGAAACTCATTTGCCTTTATAACAAGAGCCTCTCTTACGCGCATAACAATCACAGCCCAAATGAAGTGCTAAACTCATGGTTCCGAAGTTACTTCTTTTGATGATGCCTCTGGATATTAGTGTGAGCCTCGCTGCAGCTCGTCTTACAAATGGCGAAGAATTCCAATTATTCTCCGCCTGTCATTGAATGGGGTGGCAGTACAGGCCACGGGGACTGTACCACGGGAAGCCGTATCAAATATCCCTAGCCCTGTGCGAATGCGGTATGGCGAGTAGATGAGGCATATTCTTTTGTGGAAATAGAGCGCAGATTGGAGTCCCAAAAATCATGATAAGCTTTTTGGATGTCTTGCTTGGATCAGTGCGTCACCGGGTATTTCCGAAAGAGGGTTGAATGTCTTAGTGGCTGCGAACTTTTCTTTAGAGGGAATATAAGGATGAAATAGTCGATTTCAGGAGCACAATGACTTTTTATTTCACTGTAAAGACCAACTGGATGCTTCAACAATAGGAGAATACTGAATTCTAAGGACTGTGGTTGGATGATTGTCGATTTAGCCAAGAGATCATTCTTGCCCAGATTCTGGACCAAAAAGAAGATGAAGCCCTCCAGGGCAGGAAAGAGTTGTGGAACCGTCACCACGTTCCCTCGTGGCTTGTGGCTTGTGGCTTTTGTCCCACGCTGTGCTCCCACTCCTCGTGGTCCAATTTCCCCATTTCACAGCCATCGCAGCCATGAAGGACCTCTCTCTTGCCATACAGTACAAGGTACAGTACTGTACATTGTAAATGAGCACTGAGACATGTCTCATTCCATAGTGTGTGGCTGGGTCGTTATCGAAAAATTATCGAAAAATGTCTTAAACGGATAGGACTGAAGTCAGGTGTACGCCCACTAGATACACAGCAGCTCCGAATGACATCAGGGGCTGGCAAGGATCTCTATTTTAAAGTGCGTTCTTGGTGTGCAAATACCCGCTGCCAAGAGGTGTTTGGCAGGGAGAGCCGATGCCTCTGTGTTCTGCAGCATACCTTTAAATCATGGAATGCCAGTTAAAGGATATTAGCATAACGAAGCTTTCAATGGCTAGATCCCCTTTAATCGGAGAATAGCAGGATATCAGTCCGCCGGGAATGAAGCATAACCTTTTTAGGGCATCTCTCCCTGTAGAGCTGAGCGGTCTGCAATTTCTCTCCGTAAAGTAAATTGTCTTGACACTGCATCGTATAGGGAGCTTGAGCGCAGGATCCGGTCAGGCAGGACGTTCAAGGAAAGCTGCAGCATCGTTTATGTATTTGCTACGCATGGTTAGTAAGCTCTCAATTTAGAAGAAACTGCTACTGCTTCTTGTGATCCAAATGCATGATCTTGACCGCTATAAATGATTTTGGGTTTGGCAGTGATGCAGTGTTTCTAGTAGTATTTGAGGTATTGTATATTTCAAGTATTATACGTACTTTACCACCAAGGTATAGTATTCGAAGGTATTAAGTACATAAGCCATGATACCTATTGTTGAATAATAATACAAAAGCATTAAGATTATCCCTGAAGTATACTTTTTGTAGTAACATATAATAATAGACATATTTTCTATTTAATAATATTTAAATAAAGGCTTTATTAAAGACTGGAATTAAAGAAATGAAGGTGGTAAATTTTATTTAATATTAATAATCTTATTTTATTTGCAGGTTAAATCTCCTTTATTTGAATCATAATCAAGAATTGCATATGACAAATACTAATATTTGGTTCGTAGGTAACTCCGATATCTATAAAATATACCTTTGTATACTTCCATATACTTTATATTACTATAGTATTTATCCCCAAATATTCTTGGTAAATGGTATTAAAGAGTATATGATTAAAAATACGGTTATATTAATACTACTGAAAATACTGCAGTGATGCTGCAGTTGTCTCCGTGAACTTGCAGGGAAAGACATCTGAACTGCTGACTGTTGAAAAGTGGGCCTCTCCCAATATCTGGAGTCGAAATGAGATGCAGTGGACGACTATAGTGCATGTGAATTGCGCGCTGATCAAACAAAAAGGCTGCCAGTGATGGGGATTTTGAGAGTTCTGGGCCAGAGGCTAATGGTCAGCATGTAAAGGGGAGACATGTCCGTCCTCAATCGCAGTTGAAAGTTCATTTGATCAATGCCAGGCGAAGATGCTGGGTGATGCTAGGTCATGACTGCGTTGATATGATAAAGAGCTGTGCTTTTTGGGGTATTGTGTCCTTTTGGGTGTTGGGGAATTTGGGTGGCTTCAAACTCGATTGTGATAGCCACTGGGTGGGGGAGGGAAACTCGACTTTTGGTTTAGGCTCGCATCACGAATTCTTGACATAGACAGGTACTCTCATAAGAAAGCTGCGTTATGTAATCCCAAATGGTGTTAAAAGGCTTTTGGGGATGAAGTTGCTTAGAAGTACCGAGTTAACGACCGGAAGCGAGTCTCTCCCAAACACGAGAACGAGCACCAGCCAGCCACGAGCGTTCCAGATAAAACTTTTAATTGGATTACATTAGATATACCCCACACTCATATACCCAACATAAGTAGACTAAGTGGCCTAAAATCTCAAAATGAAGAAGTGAAGGGAACACAAGATCAAGCCCTTATATCCAATCCGGCTCAACTCCATGCTAAGGAATGCGGTATTTTCCAACTCCATGATCTTGCTTGACCACAATGAAAATCTCGACGTGAAGCCCCGTGTGCTCTTCCATCGGACCCGAACCCTAAACCCACAATTTCCTCGAAGACCCCGGGGAAGTCAAGAGAATTGGACCCTTGAAGGGATCTTCCGGTACCGCCCACCCACTCGCCTGCCAACCCGAGGTTCATAAGCCCAACTTCTGCATTTGAATTCTTTGCCATAGCTCTTCATTCAAGAGATCTAAACACAACCTCGAGGCTAAATATACCGTTAGCACTGTCTTCTACGCATTTTCATCACACTGCATGATGACCACTCGGTCGCCAAAAACGAAAGAAAAAACCGAACTCACGTCTTCCATCATCAATTTCCTCAGGACTCATCCATCCACCTTCAAGCCCATCTACAGCAGCTTCTAGGCGAGCGCTCTTGTAGCAGTGGAATGCTCGTTGTAACATGACCATCCTGCTCCAACAATCCCTATCACTCTCCCTTTTCGAACTCTCTAGCATCTTTACAATCTCTTTCTCTTTGTCTCCTTCTTCTCTCCTATCTTCTGCTTGAGCTGTTCCCAGACCAAGACCGAGTCCCAGACCGAGACTCAAGGGTGGAAGAGTGGGTGGCGTTTGTGCGCCTGGAGAGGTGATTTTCCGGGAGTGAGTCCGCCGGTGATGGATTGTGTAGTTAGATTGATTAGAAGGCGGGGGACTTGGCGTAGGTGTTGGTGCGCCTTCACATGAAGAACGGCGGCTCCAAGATTGAGGGAGGAGACTAGGCATCTTGATGTAGATCATTGAAGTTGGGCCCTGATGTTTTTCGGATTTTGATACTTGCTCAGGTATGTTTCCACAGACGTTGATATAATCGTTCATCTAGGGCCGGATCTACTGATTGGACCTCAATTAACAATCCCACTCTTGCCTCCCAGACAAGAACTGGAGGACTATTGCAAAATACAACCGGTAATGGAAGTCTCAAAAAAATGTGCAGGACCGAGTCAGGAAACAATGAGGGACTCTCCACTTTATAAGTGCAAAGCAAGCGCATCAACCGCAAGACAGAAGTTTTGAGAAAGGTTTCAGGGGAAGAGGGGAGGCAGCGAATTTGAGTAAAATAGATTTGTGACTTCAAAGTGAAGTGTCGAATCATACGAATGACCTCAGCCCGGTATTGCCGGACGAAATGCAGGTTTGTATGCTTGGTGAGGTATGTATGGATGGACGGGGTTGTTGGTGTGCTGACCATAGCCTCAGACCTCATGCCATGTCGGGAGTACGGATGACCTTGCATCTTGCATCTTACATTTCGCAGCGTGAAGGGGACTAGAACGGGTGGGATGGTATCAACTCAACTTCTATTCTAGCTCTGCTGGGAGGGAGATACATGACAGGATGGGCGAGGAAGGGGGATCTGGGTAGGTATGCCGAGTCCGGCACTTGAAATGGCTTTCTGCACCCTACCAAAACAAGTGTGTCTCGAACTTTTTTTCAGGTGATGTGCGGTTGCAGCCCTGTCTGGAAGAGGGTGTAGATGTGTGGTTGTGAGGTTGACCGTTGGATATGAGTGGTAGATATGACTAACGGTGTGCAGTACAGATAAGCATGTGGAAATGACTCAGGTTTCATCCCTCTGCGCTTCTCTCAAAGCTGGTAAAGATTGGGATTTGAAATTCTGAACAGTGAAGGCAAGCCGTGCTCTGAAAGGATGATGTCGATATCTGGGTGGATGTCGTGTGAGGTGTCAGGCGATGATATGTCAGCAGTCCAACCGAACACCCCCGCTGGAGGATCTACTCGGAACGCACGGACTCACTGTACGAGGTATCCTCTCCCATAGTATCAGATGTCTCTTCGACGTCGACCCTCTAGATCTAGGACCGCCTGTTCGGCAGCTTTTCCGGATCAGTTCATGCATCAGATATGCTTGTACCAATCTGAAGTATTCAGATGCCGTGATTTAGCGAGGGAGCCTATCACAACCTGAGGATATTCCAGGGACGGGCGCAAAGCGAGGCCAGGCGGTATGTATGCGATATCGGGTGAGTGGTGATAGGTTAAACGAGTAAGTTATTTGTGTACGAAGGTAATCATTGCATAGCAAGCGCAGCGGTCTGTCTGGGTGAGATCAAGTAATTCTCGGTATCGAGTTGGAGGAGGGATGCAGGAATTGGAGTGGCAAGTTAACTCGAGGACCCAGGATTGAGTTAGTGTTTCTAAGCATCAACGTGAGTCAAATGGCGATCGAGAGGCTATAGTGATACATCACATATTCTCATTCTTGGACCGTGAAATTGAACCCCATTACCTCAATGAAGAATTGACAAGGATTTTGGACATCTTGGACCGGACATCTATATTGATAAATCCTACGGGCTTAATAACCACCTGGATTTAGGAATTATCGGTCTGTGTATCCGGTCCAAGAAAACGAAGTGCTTGAGGGAATATGTGGATAAATAAGGTAGCGGTAGTCTCGGCCTTGGAGAGCCCCATGTATGAGCGTTATATATGTTCAGAAATGTGAACACTTGAATATAAAGTCTATGTCTCCGACTCCAAGTTTCGTTGGACCATGAGTAACAATAAACGGCATATAACTATACATATGCCTGCCTATCCATCCATCAAACTCTTCCTAACATCCACCAACTAAACTTGGACTTCCTCCTTCGTCTCCCCATCCCCTTACACAAGGGACCATAACTCATCGCCTCCAACCAATCCAAAATACTCACTCTCGTATACATATCCACCAATATCAACGTTTGTTCTCTCGGCCATGTACGAATGGAAGTTTGATAACTTCGTGCTGGCAGTTGAGGAAGCCGTATTGTGTTGATATTTTTGGCTTCTTCACTCGTGGCGTTGGGATTGACCCAGGCATTTTTAGGAGACCTTCGTATACGAAGATGCAATACTTTACGAAGGCCAGTCGCAGTGGGGAAGGCAATAGACTCATAAAACTCAAGCCAGCCGCCGGGTTTGGTACACCTGGCAACTAGTTAGCATGGTGAGTGTTCTGTCCTTGGAATGGGACATAGACTTGCGCCTAATACTTGTGCAGTTGGATACTCGTTACGAAGTTACTTACTGACATGTCAAATCAGCGATCCGATCCTCCCGCTTGTGGTGTGAGGTCTTGGTTCCTACTACAGTATCCATATGCCCGTACCGGTACCAACATTGACAATATTTTGTGGATTATCACTAATAAGCGCATAGTTTAGCTTTTCCCCGCACAAACTGACTACCGCCGAGCGCCTGATGTCATCTCTGTCCTGCTCGCCTCGTCGTTTGGGAACACATACCTCCGTAGTGACCTTGGCGGAACTTGTGGCATCGCCGACCATTCTCGAACGCATACCTCCGTAGTCGCGTACACCGAACGAGATAGAGGTCGATGCGTTGATGATGTTCGCACTCTCTAACCCCTCGTCGTACTCGTCGGCCTCAAACCGAGTCGTCGCCGTGCTGCGACTTCTGAGGCCTCAGCTGTATCGTGTGCTGCATGTGAATTGGTTGAGCGTAGAGATGCGGTTTCTAGGGGCGAATTGCTAGCCAGGGGCGAAGTCGAGAGCGAGTCGGAAGCAGGTGCAGGTCAGGCCATTGTGACAGAAGGAGATGCTGGGGAATAGATATACTAATGACAGGAATGGAAGAACGAAACATCGAGGGAAGACAAGATCAAAGGACGGGAACGAAAATGGGTAATAATTGGACCCATCATTTTTCAGGACGCTCGTCCGGTGCTGCAAGTGACACTTCGCTTTTGAGTGTGTGTTCGTGAAACTTTTAGGGAAGGGAATTGAGTTTGTGAAGCCGGAGGCACGGTACGGCTCTCGGCGCAGATTCCGATGGTGACAAGAATATACTGCATACGGAGTAGTCAATATGTTCAATGAGTTAGCGCCATTTCAACGTACTAACCTTGATCTTCCCGAGATACCGATGAAGATTAACAAAACTGTGGAAATTTATGTATGGCTTGGCGTTATCGAAAGGTGTGCATTATGGGTGCACCCCAGTGGATCGCTGGAATGGAAGGGAACGTTTATGATACATGGCGGTCGTCGAGTGGGCTTGAAGCCTCTCACTTCTTCTCCTTCTCTTCTTTCTCGTCACCATCAATTTCCTCTTTATCCGAGTCCTTGACATCCTTCTTCTCGTCCTCTCCCTCGTCCTTACCGTCGTCGTCGCCACTCTCTTCTTGTTTTTCCTCATCTTCCTTAACTATCTTTGCACGCTTCTCTTTTTCCTCTTTCTCCAGTGCCTCCCACTGAGTGGTCTTCGTAATATAGTCCACTGGACTCCTCAGGCTAGCATCAGCATGGATGATCTGGCCTCTACCAACGAGTGTCATCACGATTGATGCTCCGACGAAGAAGGTCAAGACAAATCTGTACACTGAGTACCAGGCTGGGAACCATCCACGGGCTGTAGCACGAGCGTCTGCAAAGTATAGGAAGTTGAAAGCCAAGAATTGGGTAATCAGCGCATACTCGACGGGCATGAAAATTGTTGGCCATGCAACTGCAGGAGCAATGACCCCGTACATGTATCGACGATAGCTGTGGTATCCACCGTATCCAGCATACTCGAGTCCCCAGTGGATAGCTCCAAGGAAGGAGATAATCTGTAACTCAATAAGCAAGCAAGTACGTGTTTCGAGCTTTGGCCACTTACAACTGCACCGTACCCAATTTGAATTGGGGTTATTATGTCAAGAAGGTGGTGTGCTGTCTCTGGGGAAAATAGGACGCCATTGCCAGTAGCATGGGCATGATTGATATCCCATGAGAGGAAGACCGTCGAGCTAGCTGTGGCCGCATAAGGCAGGACACCGGCAGCTCCAATATATAAGGACTCCTTGGGGACATCAGCCAGGGAGAAGGTCTCCCTTACTGTTTGCAAATCGGCCTTGATAGCACTGCCCATGGCCTCCTCCTTCGGCGCCGGAGATCCCTCGAAGACATGGCGAACAGAAGATTCGCTCGACACTCGCTCCGGGTGTGCGTGTAGGTGCTTATCTGCAACTTCCTTCTCATGCCTTGCATCAATATGATCATATGGAGGCCCGGATTTCGTGGCATAGAACATTGAGGTCGTGGTTGGTTGAGCAATAGAGGCAAGGACTTGAGGACGTCGACTAGTCAATCGGCGAGTAGGAGTGGCATTTTGGAATTGGGACCAAGCTGCGGTATAGGTTGAGCGGGCTGGAGCAGCTTTACCAAAGCTCCTTAGCAGAGACCGCGTGGCTGTTGAGCGAAGCATGGTGCTTGTATTGTGTTGGCTCGATGCTCGATGCTCGATAGCTGTTTCAGCGGAAGCTTTCCCCGCAATCCGACTGATAGTAGTAGACTAGATAAGCAAGTCAATTGATGACGCACGAAGCTGTAGAATTGATTGAAGTGACCGTTGAATGTGCAAAGGAATGGAAATTCACAGTAGATTTGGGAGAAGAGGGGAAACCTTTGTTGTCGCACAAAGATTCCCAGTCTTGAAAACGGCAGCTCGATTGGAACTTTTCCCTTTTGAGCAAGCTTCTGGCTGTGACGTAGTTTTCAAGATCTTGGTGTTGTTCTTGACAGGAAAAGCGGCATCATCGAGGCCAGGGACAGAATGCCAGCCTCAGCTTGTACACACAAGCTAGCCTAGAGAAATAAGAGGGTTTTACATAACACTCAAACTGACCGGAATATACAAGAACTTCTGATCACTCTCGTGATTTTTATTACTCCAAGTGACTTGTGCTCTCTAAGTGAGGTTCCCTCTATTTACTCGGCAGTGCCGCTTTCTCTGCCGACAGCAAGCAAGCGTGCATGCCAGACAAGCATGGACGTGGGCAGCGCATCATCAACTTCCATGGCCAAAGCATTTTGTAGGCAGAAGCATTTAGTACTTACGTCCATTTGTACTGCGTTCTTCTACACAACGGAAAATCTTATCTACGTAATTCGACGACCACATCTTTGCTGCTGTTAGTAATTCATTTCACCTCTCTCTATTTACCCCTCACCTGCCTTGGAAGCTAGCTGGCGGAACTTATCATTGTTGCTTTTCTATCACAATTCGCACCACTCTCTTCACGCCACGAATACTGACAGCGCAAGACAGAATCGAATCGAGACGATCCTGGTCCCTGCGATGACATGAGATAAACCCAAATACAAGCTGTCTCAGAAGCTACACTGCTCACAGATGTGGATGACGACCACCTTTACCGATACCTGACCGAGCGCTTCCCCGCCTGGGTAACGGCAACAAACAGCCAAGATGTTAGAAGGACTCGTTGCTTCGCTGCTCAATCGATTCTTGGGCATGTACATTAGGAATTTTGACCCGAAACAACTGAATGTCGGCATATGGTCAGGCGATGTCAAGCTGCGAGATCTGGAGCTTCGGCGAGAGGCGCTGGATCAACTAAAGCTTCCTATAAATGTTGTCGAGGGGCATCTGGGACAACTCACGTTGACCATACCCTGGTCAAATCTGCGGGGCCAACCTGTGAAGGTCTATATTGAGGATGTCTTTCTACTGGCAGCGCCCAAGGAGGACGCGGAGTGGGATGAGGATGAAGAGGAGCGCAGGAGGCAGGCTGTTAAGATTGAGAAACTGGACAGTGCTGAGATGTTAAAGGACCGAAATCAGGAGGGTATGAGTCAGGAGGAACAGCAGAAGAGTGCAAGTTTTACGGACAGCTTAGTGACGAAGATCGTGGACAACCTCCAGATCACTGTCAAGAATATTCACGTCCGTTACGAGGACTCAATATCCACCCCCGGGCACCCATTTGCCCTTGGAGTTACACTTGAGGAGTTCAGTGCTATCAGTACGGATGGACAATGGAAACCAACTTACATACAAAACTCTGTTGGAACCACGCATAAACTTGCCACTCTGGGAGCTTTAGCAATATACTGGAATACAGATACTGGGCTTCTAGGAACCGGCAGAGAGGCTGAGGTTCTAGGAGCAACTATTGTACCCCACGATGAGATGCTCGCGAAGTTCAAGGAGATGATTGTTAAGGGTGAAGATCCCGAGACGGCAGGCCATCAATTCATTTTGAAGCCTGTTAGTGGCCAGGCCAAAATTGAGATGGATAAGTCTGGAAAGACTGAAGTGCCCCATATCAAGGCTGGTCTAATATTCGACGAAATTGGACTTGTTCTTGATGATGACCAATACCGGGACGCTCTCATGATGGTGGATTTATTCCATTATTTCATTCGCCACCAGGAATATAAGAAGCTACAACCCAAGGGTGTTTCACCAAAGGAAGACCCGAGGGCATGGTTCAAATTTGCTGGTGACGCCATATTGAGCAAGATTCATGATCGTAACAAGCGATGGTCTTGGGCATTCTTCCAGGAGAGAAGAGATGACAGAATCCGTTATATCGAGCTTTTCAAGAAGAAAAAGAAGCAAGAATCTCAACTCACGCCAGACGAAGTCACAGAACTCACTGCGCTCGAGTGGAAGCTCAACTATGAGGATATGCGTTTTTGGAGATCACTGGCTAGAAACCAGCTCAAGAAGGAGCATGTAGGTGTCAAGAAGGCAACGACTGCCCCAAAGAATCAAGGCTGGATTGCGTGGGCCTGGGGCTCGAAGCCCCAGGAGCAGGAGGCAGATCCCGGGAGTGCCCTGACAGAAGAGCAACGTAAAGAGTTGTACGATGCCATTGATTGGGATGAGAAGAATGCTCTGGCTGAAGCAGTGGACTTGCCAAAGGAGACCATCAAGATACAGATTGATGCAACACTCAATACCGGCAGTTTCACACTGAAGCGAGATCCTCACGACAAAGTTGTTGAAGTTCTCAGTCTGTACTTCGATGGCTTCCGAGCTAAGCTTCTCCAGCGACCAGAATCATTTTTTGCTGATGTCAGTCTTGGTGGCTTACGAGTTAACGATGGTACCACCCCTGGGAGTTTGTTCCCTCAAATCGTTTGCGTCAAAGACGCACCCAAAACACCCATTCCCAGGACCGAGATTGCTGAAGTGGATGCCGAAGCCCCTTTTGATCCATTCTTCAATTTCCAATTTGAGAAGAATCCATTGGATGGCTTGAGCGATTTAGCACTTACCGGCAAGCTGAAACCACTTGAGATTATCTGGAACCCGCAGTTCTTGATTGGTATCATAGCATTTTTCAAGCCACCTGAGAGACACATGGAATCCATTGGAGCTCTTATGGAAAGTGCCGGCGCCACAGTAGAGAGTCTTCGACAGCAGACCAGAGCTGGCCTCGAGTTCGCCCTGGAGGAGCACAAAACCTTGAATGCCAAGTTGGATCTTCAAGCGCCTCTCATCATCGTACCTGAAAGTATCACTTCAAGATCGACGACATGCCTGATTCTTGACGCTGGTCACATCAGTGTGAACAGCCAATTGGTTGATAAAGATACAATGAAGGAAGTCCAAGATAAGCAACGGCAATCGTATACCGACGAGGACTACAAACGCTTGGAGTCCTTGATGTACGATAAATTTCTTGTCAAACTCTCATCCACACAAGTCTTGATCGGACCTTCTATTAAGGAGACCAAGGCCCAATTGGAAGAACGCAATGAATCCAAGTCATATCATGTTGTTGACAAGATCAACGTTGACTTTCTCGTCGAAACTTCTATCATTCCAAAGGCTCCTAGTCTGACCAAGGTCCGGATATCCGGACACCTTCCTGTTCTCCATGCTTCGGTATCAGACAAGAAATATAAGAGTCTGATGAAACTTATCGAGGTGGCTATTCCGAATTTTGATGAGGAAGAGGATCAGCCAGTGCAGGAGCCTACCCCTCAATCTAAAACCGTGCTTGCTCCTCCCTCACGACCTCGGACTCAGAGTACGGTCTCCAAGAAGTCCAGCAAACATAACAGGTCATCGTCCGCGTTCCAATTCTCCACACAAGAGGCTATCATCCTCCAAGAAGAGTCTGACGATGACGATGCTGAATTTCAAGATGCTCCAGGGAACACTGAAAACGACAGCTTGAAAACTCAGCAGCGTAACTTTGAATTGAAGTTTGAGGTTGATAAACTTCAAGGTTCTTTGTTTAGGAGTGACCCCGAGGGCAGAAAACCAGATCAACTTCTCGTGGAAGTTATCGCCGAAGATTTCGGGTTAAATTTGGTCGTGCGACCCTTTGACTTGATTATCGAGACTTCTCTAGGATCCGTAACAATGGATGACTATGTCGAGAATCCTCCTGCAGAGTTCAAGTCTATTGTCTCATCTGGCGATCACGATGCCGAGGAACATAAAGACCTTGTTCATGTGAAGATTGTCAAGGTTAAGAAGGAGTCGCCAGAATTTATGCCGAAGTATGAAGGTATTGAACTCAACATTGATGTTGCCATCTCCACGATCAATCTCGTCGTCACGAGAAAGACGCTCCTTACTTTGCTTGACTTCATTCTCATTACATTCACGAACCCTGAACCCCAAAATGCGGAGCCTGCCAAGAAGGAGATCATGGATAGCGAGAATCCTGAGGTGGTTGAAGTTGCTCCCAAAAAGCCAGTTGATGCTAGCTCGATACGGATCAAGGTGGACTTGAAGAGTATCCGCCTGATTCTGAACAATGATGGAATCCGCCTGGCAACGCTCTCCCTCAATGCCGCAGATGTCGGGATCTTCGTTATGGGCAAGACACTGCGGATCGGTGCCAAACTTGGTGACTTGTCACTGCTAGACGACATCAACCAGGGCGCATCAACTGAATCTAACCTACGAAAGTTGATTACGATCCAAGGCGACGACTTGGCGGACTTTAGGTACGAGACCTTCGATCCCGACAGCCGTGATGCCTACCCAGGGTATGACTCGTCTATTTACTTGCGAGCTGGCTCCATCAAGTTGAATTTCTTGGAAGAGCCCTTCAGAAAAATCATTGATTTCTTGGTAAAATTCGGAAAGATGCAAGCCATTTTCAACGCAGCCAGACAGGCGGCCGCAAATCAAGCATCACAGATTCAGCAGAGTGCCAGCCGTATAAAGTTCGACATCAATGTGAAGACCCCTATCGTTGTGTTTCCAAGAGTCATGACGGCCGGTCGGCCAAAGCGAGATCTCATCACAGCTTACTTGGGTGAGATTTACGCCGAGAATAAATTTATTCCACTGGATGACTCCAAGCATTCTACCATCGCAATGAAGCTATCAGCTGGAATCAGGAACATCCGCCTTACATCTGATTTCTACTTCCCTAATGGAAAAACCGAAGAGCTCGAACTTATTGACAAGGTGGATCTGGGCTTCCAGATGAATTACGCAGATCACGAACCAGGTTTAAAGAGACCTGATATGGAAATTGAAGGAAGCATGACAGATTTCAACCTCCGAATCACCCAAATGCAGCTCAAGTTCCTGCTTGAGCTTGCGAAATCAGTCCCAGCTGCATTTTCCGTTGACACAGATGAGAATGGAGAACAGGCCGTTGAGGAAGTTCCTAAACAGACATTGAGGAAAGCCAGGACTATTGAACCAAAGGGAGAAGAGTTCAATGGGGGGAATAGTCTTGTTAACCTTGGTCCCGAGCTTGGAGTGGATGGAATGAGCTGGACAAAACTTGATCTTGCATTTCATGTCCATACAATTGGTCTGGAGCTGATCATGGCGAAGGAAGATGAACCTGTCGGAGATGTTGAGGCTGCTAGCCTGTCGAAATTCTCTTTGGATGATACTAAGGTCAAGCTTCGGATGATGACAGATGGCTCATTGGAGTCTGAACTCTTAATTCAGTCTTTCACCATTCAAGACAGCCGAAGCCTTACGACCAACAAGTTCCGGAAGATCATGACTTCTTCCAACAAAGACGTTCAGCAATTCATGGCTAGTGTGACTATCTCTGGCGGGAAAGAGCGCAATCTCATTGCTATAGTTGCAGTCGACAGTCCCCGGGTTATATTTGCTCTCGATTACTTGTTTGCAATCCAGGCTTTTATATCTGGGGGACTTGCGATCGAGGACCCAATCCAGCCGGAGGACATCGAGGATCCTATGGGGTCTCCTGATGATACAGACACTGATTCAGTAGTGACTGCCTCCAGGTCCAAGCCTGTGACAAAGCAGTCCAGCTCTTCAAATACTTCAAGCCAAGGCTCTTCCCCATCAGAGGAATCTGCGATGAGCATTGCTTTCAGAGTCAATGTTGTCGATGCTCAGATCATATTGATCGCCAACCCTCTCAGTGCCAACTCTGAAGCCATTGTTTTGGGAACGAAGCAAATTCTGATGTCTCAGCAACACGCTCTCACTCTCCAAGTAGCTAAGATGGGCATGTTTCTATGCCGAATGGATCGCTTCGAGGACAGCCGCTTGCGAATCTTGGATGACTTCTCTGTACGACTGTCCCTGGACAGCTCACAACCAGACCTCTCGAGCATCCAGGTCGACGTAGAGCCGCTGGTATTGCGTTTATCACTCCGTGATATTCTCCTTGCTCTCCAGATCGTCAGCAAGGCCTCTGAATTATCAAGCAATGACGATGACTCTAAGCCCAAGAAGCCCACTGCTTCGGAGCAAAAGGCAAAGCAACTCAAGGGTAGTAGCAACAGCACTCTTCAGAAGCGGACAGCAAGTGGCAAGGGTGCTTCGACGGTAACCAAGAGCCGTCGCGGCACTCTAGCTCCCGTAACGAGCACGATGAGTCCGAACGCTGGAAAACCGCCAATCCAAAAACACGAAGACCTCATAGCCAAAATCGAAGGCATGAGGATAATTCTCATTGGTGACCTTCACGAATTACCAATCCTAGATCTCAGCGTGAGGAATTTTTCTGCAACTGCCAACGATTGGTCGAGCAACTTGAGGGCCGATACAAGCATCGACATATTTATCAATGTCTATAACTTCTCAAAATCGGCGTGGGAACCTCTGATTGAACCTTGGCAGTTAGGCTTGCAAGTTGCTAGAGATCAAAATCCAGGTCGCATGAGCATTGATCTCACATCTCAGAAGAATTTGGAGATTACTATTACTTCTGCTACCATTGCTCTGGCTTCAAAATCGTTCGACTTCTTGACACAGGAAGAGGATGTGTTGTCGAAACCAAGAGGCGCGGAGGCTCCGTATAGAATCCGAAATTACACTGGATTCGATATCAATGTCTGGGCTGATGTCTCGGGCGAGGATAACAATATGACGGCGAGACTCGAAGATGGCGAGGAGGGGCCATGGCGATTTGAGGATTGGGAGAAGATGCGTGAGAATTTGACACCTGAGAACAATACCGGAATTGTTGGTATCAGACTCGAAGGCAGTGGATTCGACAGCGTCAACAAAATCCCTGTCAACCGTGAGGGTGAGTATCTCTACAGTCTCAGACCTCGCAAGGATCAAGTCCTCCACCGGCTCTTGGTTGAGGTCACACTTGGCACCGATAATGTCAAATACGTCACATTCCGCTCGCCTCTCTTGGTTGAAAATAAGACCCAGATTCCGGTTGAGCTTGGTGTCTTCGATGCACAAGAGGGACATCTTTTGAAGATCGAGAAGATCGCTCCGGGAGAGAGTCGTCCTGCTCCCGTTGGCGCTGCTTATTTGAAATCTCTGTTGGTCAGACCGGATCAGGGCTTTGGGTACGGTTGGTCGACGGATTCACTGTGGTGGAGGGATCTTTTGCAGAGGCCCACTAGAACTTTAACGTGCAAAGGGGAACACGATACGAATACGCCGTCGTTCTATTTCCAGATGCATGCTAGTTATGATAAGACTACCCCGTTGACTAGGTATGCCCCACGCCTTCTTCAATGACATTCATGACTGACCATATTCCAGCATCTACCCATACATGAGGATTAGACTATCTGCCCCAGTCGAACTGGAAAATCTCCTGCCGTATGACTTCAAGTACCGCATCTATGACAAAAACACCAAGAAGGACTGGACCAATTTCCTCCGGAAGGGAGGTCTTAGTCCAGTCCATGTTGTCGAGTTGTCTCACCTGCTCTTGATGAGCATTGACATGCAGGACACAGTCTTTAAGGCAAGTGAGTTCGCCATCATCAATTCGAACAACCAAGAGGACTTCCGTAAGGAATCAATGCTTGTTTGCAAAGATGCCGAAGGCCTTGCTTTGAATCTGCGGCTGCATTACTACAAGATTCCAGACAGCGGTGGCGCTTTCAGAGTTACTGTCTACAGCCCCTATGTCATCTTGAACAAGACCGGGTTGAGTATCAATATCAAGGCAAAGTCACTGCTCCAACAAGCTAAAACCGCAGCGGGTCAGGGATTCCAGACCACTACCGATGCAGACCATCACAAAGCTCTCCCCTACATGTTTGCCTTCGGGGCGGATGATCAACGCAACCGTGCAATTCTCAAGGTCGGTGAGTCGAACTGGAGTAAGCCTCAGAGTCTCGATGCCATTGGAAGCACTATAGATGTAGTCCTCCCGTCTGCAACAAAAAACACTGAGATTCATGTTGGAATCACTGTTGAGTCAGGAGAAGGCAAATATAAAATGACTAAAGTCGTTACTCTTGCCCCTCGATTCGTGCTCAAGAATCAGATGAACGAGGAGATCAATGTTCGGGAACCTGGATCCTCTGAGGTTTTCACTCTCAAGCCTCAGGCACTTCAGCCTCTGCATTTCTTGCAGAAAAGTGCCATCAAGCAGCTGTCGCTGTGCTTCCCCGGTCTGAACAACCAATGGTCATCCCAATTCAATATCAACGATTTGGGAACGACTCATGTCAAGCTAGCGAAAGTTGGGCAGCGACAGAAGCTCATTAGAATCGAGGTTCTAATGGAAAACGCCACGGTCTTCCTCCATCTTAGCCTGGAGACCAAGAACTGGCCATTCTCAATGCGTAACGAGAGTGACACTGAATTCACATTCTTCCAAGCCAACCCCAATATCGACGACGACGATGTGGAAGACCGATCTGGATGGCGCCCAATTCGCTACAGACTTCCACCTCGAAGCATCATGCCATATGCTTGGGACTACCCTGCCGCCAAACAGAAGGAGCTTATCATCAATGCCAATGGAAAGGAGAGACATATTAAACTTGCTGAGATCGGTAATCTGATCCCCATGAAGATTCCAGCACCGCACCAGGCGACTGGTGCAAGGGAACCGAAGATTATTGAGCTCAATGTCGCGGCGGATGGCCCGACCCAGACATTAATCTTGTCGAATTACAAGGCTTCGAAGAGTTTGTATAAGCAGAAATCGAGATCTGAGTCAACGGCCAGCGTTGCTGGTGGCTTTGAGGTCAAGGGCCAGGATACTGGTGTGACATTCCGCGCACAGCTCAAACTAGCTGGAATTGGGATCTCGCTGGTCAATGCCCAGTTGATCGAACTAGCATACCTCACTTTCCGAGAGATCACGTTCAAATATTCCGAGTCGCCTCTCTACCAAACGTTTACATCGTCCATCAAATGGGTTCAAATCGATAACCAACTTTATGGCGGCATCTTCCCCATGATTTTGTACCCCAGTGTGGTTCCCAAGAACTCTAAGGAGACCGAATCACATCCTTCAGTCCACGCTATGGTCACTCGTGTAAAGGATGACTCCTATGGTGTCCTGTATATCAAGTACGCAACTATACTACTGCAGCAGATGACCCTCGAAATTGATGAAGATTTCGTCTATGCTCTTCTGGATTTCTCTAAGGTTCCTGGTGCTAGCTGGTCTGAGACACACGAAGGCGTTCTCTGTGACGAGACTCTGGACATTCCCGAACCGAAGCAGGATCAATCTGGCCAAGACATGTACTTCGAGTTGCTCAACATCCAGCCTATGCAGCTAGATCTCTCATTCGTCCGCACAGACAGAGTCAATGCCGAGGATAAATCATCTTCGAGGAACCCGCTAATGTTCTTCTTGAACGTCCTTACAATGGCTATTGGCAATATCAATGACGCACCTGTTCGAATGAATTCTTTGATGCTTGAGAATGCGAGGGTGTCAACGGCTGTTCTCGTACAGAACTTGACGAGCCACTACTCTCAAGAAGCTTTGTACCAGGTCCACAAGATTCTTGGTTCTGCGGATTTCCTTGGAAATCCAGTCGGTCTTTTCAACAACCTCTCCTCTGGAGTAGCAGACATCTTCTATGAACCCTATCAAGGCTTCATTATGTCGGACCGTCCCGAACAACTCGGCATCGGTATCGCCAAAGGCGCCACCTCCTTCGTCAAAAAGTCCGTCTTTGGTGTCTCAGACTCAGTCTCGAAATTCACCGGCTCCATCGCCAAAGGCCTCGCTGAAGCAACAATGGACAAGCAATTCCAAGACCGGCGCCGCATGACCCGCTCCCGAAACCGCCCGAAGCACGCTCTCTACGGCGTCACCGCCGGTGCCAACTCCTTCGTTTCAAGTTTAGCATCTGGTGTTGGCGGGTTAGCACGCAAGCCCATCGAAGGCGCGGAACAGGAGGGCATTGCAGGCTTCTTCAAGGGTGTCGGCAAAGGCGCTTTAGGTTTCGTTACGAAGCCAGCAATCGGCGTCTTCGATCTCGCTTCCAACGTCAGCGAAGGTATTCGCAACACTACAACAGTCTTCGACGGCGAAGGTCTAGACCGCGTTCGCCTCACCAGGTTCATCGGCACCGACGGTATCGTCCGTCCTTACTCGCAACGCGAAGCCCTTGGCCAATTCTGGCTCAAGCAACTCGATAATGGGAAATACTTCAACGAGCAATATATCGCGCACCTCGAACTCCCACGTGAAGACGTTGTCGTCATGCTCACTTATTCGAGAATCATGTTGATTAAGAGTAAGAAGCTGACGAGTGAGTGGGATGTCCCGTTGAAGGATATACAGACTATTAGTAAGGAAAGGACAGGACTGAGCTTGACGTTGAGGGGGGGCACGAATGGGCCATTTGTGCCGGTTGCGGAGGAGAGTTCGAGGAACTTCCTGTACAGGAAGATTGGGGTGGCAGTGGGGGAGTTTAATAAGAAGTATAAAGCTACTGAGTAGACTGGTACTGGTGAGAGTTGGGGATAGAATATGATCGCGGTGCTTGAGAAGGATGAAGGGGGGAATAGGGGCAAAAAGCAATGGCAATAATGATCGGAATGAGAACATGCATGGACGGAGTTGGGGTGGTAGACTGAGAGTAGAATAGTTACGATGAAAATATAAGCCACTTTTCTTTTCACAGCTCAACATTCTATTGCAATCTTGGTCTTGCTATTGATCGTCTGTTGCAAGGTAGGTCTTAGCTCAGAATGATTTTAGTGTTGCATTTCGAAATGCTTTAGATACCAAGGAAGATATTGAATATGACAGTCAGCCTTAATACTCAAGCGGGTATAATTGCTCAAGTACAGTAACAGTTCAGTGTTTCCAGTAGTATTACCTTTAGCCCCCAATCTGTGCCATTAGGCCGTGCGGCACTACAACCGCCACTACTTTTGCTAAAACCATTTATATCCCCCCATCCACGACCTTAAATCTGTGACGAAAGTAAAAAGTGGACGATGGGGCACTTCAGGTGCGTGGCCTAAAAGTATCAAAATATTACTACAGGAAAGAGAACCAGGAGTATCCGAGCATATAATTTTAAGAGATGAAAGGCTATTTGATTGTTGAGTGAGTGTGCTTATCAATGAGGGTTGCTATAAGCGCTTGAGTAGGCTGAGATTCTTCAGTGTCCCAGGTTCATATGGCGTTATTGTAGCATGCACTTCAAGTTCAAGTTCACAAGATATGTCACGGTTCGGTGGGGGTTGCTTGGAGGAGTAGGGTACTCCCCTCGAGTTCCGTTTTTCATAAGACATAAAATTTTAGTGTGGTGAGATTTTTTGAAAGGCAGCGCTTTTTTTTGCTAGGAAAATTAATTACCAGATCCATACCATCAACCAGAAAGAGCAGCTAGGTCGCGAAGTTGAATTCCACCCCACGCTACCGCTTCCTTTTGACCCGGACTCATTTCTCCAACGCTTTCCCCTTGCGCTTCTCCATCGCCGTATTCAACTCAAATTTCTCCTTGCAGACGCACCAAAGTCTCTGCAGTTCCTTGAGTTGCTCCTCCGTAACATTCAGCTCCAAACTGGGCGACACCGCACGATACATGTGTCCCATGGTATCCATACTATTCTCTTTGGCTTGCTCATGCAAACTCCTCAAGAACCCACGAGCTTCCTCCCACTGCTCCATTTGCACCATGCAATCCACACTTGCCAAGCCGACATCAAAGAGGAAGCGAGACTTCATTCTATCCGTTTCCTGCAGCTTCATGATGATTTCTATAGTCGGGATTGTCGGAACCTCGAACAAACTATCCGCTCTGATCAACATGACGCAGATTTTCTCGTGCATCATCGTAGAGTGTTCGAAATCTCCCATAATTCGTGCTTGGGTTGCAATTGAGAAGAGCCAGGTGCTGATGGAGAAGATGTCTTGGATATTTTCGTCGTAATAGAAATAGCGAAAACCGTCGCGGTGCAAACAAGGTCCCTGCCAGCGCCGAGTAACTATAGCATTGGTTTGGCTGACCACATTGCCCATAGCAGCAATCGCCTGTCCGTTGATTGATTGATGGGGTTGCTGGAGTTGAGGAGGCCCAAAAGGCTGAACAGTTCTCGGATCTGGGGTCAGGGCCGCACTTCCCCAGTCGTTTTTTCCAGGAAGCACACCACTGTCAGTGTCAGGGCTGGCATTGTAAATCTTAACGGGACCCATGTGGTTCATCGGATGTAAGCACTTCAACACGGCCTCCTCAGTCGCACTTGACGTTGGTTGTTCGCTATCTGCTTCGTTGAAGTGGACACAGATACCAAAGCTGTATAGTTTCAAGATACCAGGGTAGTCAGCTAATTGAGAATCCATATCGTAGGCAAAGCATTGTTTTCGAATATAAAGCGAAAATTCGGGTAGGTCCTGTATAAGGATAGCTGCAGCCCAGGTTGGTACGGTGTGCTCGTTATCGGCTGGCATGCCAAAGCTGATACGGGCAATAGGCTTTCCGAATTGAGGCGAAGTGTAGCAGAAATACTCCATTAGAGAACTTGAAGTCTTTCCAGGGAACCTATCGTGCCTATGATGATCTCGCCATTGAATCTCTTTAACAACTGGAATTCGGTATCGGGCAAGGTCTTCAACGAATTTGTGGGGGTGGCGAAAAACTCGGCATGTTGAAACCAAAACCACATTGGGTGGTGCTCTACCCACAGCCTTCATTACTTCGGCATTGATGCGGCGGTTAACATGAGCAACTGCTAGCATATTCGGGTATGTCTTATCTCCCTTTGTCCAGTTTGGGGGTGCTGGGTTCTTGACGATATCCTCCCAAACTTGGTCTCTGAGCTCTCTTGGTAGACCCTCAAGAGTCAAGCTACCTAATGGAGAGGTTCTGACAGCACGGATACCGTTCGGCGTATGAAGGGGGGTTTGTTGGGTTGAAGTTTGTCCTGCAGACTGGTGTCCGACACTTGATGGAAGAGGACACATTTCGTTGACAGATGATGTGCTGCTTGTTTTCCAAGTAACGATTCTTTGAAAAAGGTTTGTATAGAAGATGGTGCGAGCCAAAACTACGAGATCTTAAGTAGCTCAGGTTGGGGGTGTTGCTAGCGCGGATTACGTTTGTTTGTTTGTTTGTCTGTCTGTTTGTTTGTTTGTTTATAAGTCAAGGACTTTGATAGGACGGATTACGTTTTATCAACTTCAAAGTTGAAAGTGAGCCAGCCTCGCGTTCGGCAGAAAATTTAGCACTGATGAATAATAGAGAGCCTATTCAGCTTGGCTATTCACAATGAGCTTGATAAATCAAAAACTCTTGAACAGTTGAACTGAAAGCTGGCTGATTACTCAACCTCTTTGGGATTATTCAACTGGATAACTAATAAGGGCTTGAATATTCAACCGATACTATATATATAGGTCATGATTTAGCCTCGCCCTCCACCCCTTTGCTAATATTATGCCGGTTTCAAAGGGTTTACTTTGACTCTTGGCGAGACATAACTTGTTCTTTGCAATTGATATTCTTTATTAAATATCTACCGGGGCATCTACAATATGTTTCTTTTGTCAACTGCTCTTATCTGAACTATATGACTCCCGGAAGTTGTTTACACAAGACTCCAAAGTCTTGGGTTGACTTGAATAGCAACAACTTTGGGAATCAAACCTAGATCTCATTGTTCTCATTGTTTGGATTTTAAAGCGGAGCTGAATATTCAACATTATACCAGTAATTAGGATAGCAACGGGAAGAATAAGCGCTGGAGGTATCTTATATTTACGTCTCGTATATGGGCCTTAAATGCCAAAGTAATCTGGTGAAGACTGAATAAAGACGTCACCAGTAGACCCCTTATGTGCATGTGCAAGGAGGAAAGAATGGCAGATCTGGGGGAGGCTTCGCGGAGGCAGCGGTTGGCTCGGCTCAATCGTTCGCCGAATTACAGGCTATAGTCAGTGTATTTAAAATCAAAAAATCATATTGGCTAGCAAGGATAGGAGCCATAAAACCTCGGAACTCCCCTGTCTCTCTTATTTCAGCCTATGAATTCTTTCGTTAATGCTCAGTAGATTTAGTTCTATTAAAGCAAATCTTCACAACCTTGACTCAATCAAACACCCTTCCTCCCCCCATCCATTTCCTCCACCTCCTCCACCTCCATACTCCCCCCCACCACAGAACTCCCCTTCTCCCCCTCCCCACCCTGCTCCCTAATCCTCTCATCCTGCTCCTCATAAATGCTTGGCCGCCTCAACTGTGTCGCGATCTTGTTCCTGTGAACAAAAATTCCAGGTTTAGTTTCAAAGAATCGGTCGATGTCTTCAAGTGAGCGGTTGGCAGTCTCGGGGTAGAAGAAGTATGTGATTGGGATAAATGAAAAGCAGAGAACAGCCCAGATAATCCAGAACCGCCAGGAGAGGTTGGCAATCCCGGAGGGTGTTACTTCGGCTACCATATAGTTCATCTGGTATTGGTTAGCTTGGGTTTGAGTGTCGGCCAAGGGAGGACTTACGATCCAGTTTGTAGCCATTGCTAGACTTGCACCCTTCGTTCTCATTTCCAGAGCGTTAATCTCAGTTGGGTATAGCCATGGTACACCTAGGACACCCATTCCAAAGGAGGCAAAGAACACAAAGAAGAATGTGACAGCGACAGCCCCATAGTTATATGAGTTGCCAGGGTCCGATTCGGTGAGTGCAAGGACGATGGTGATGATAATCCAGCAAGTTGAACAAGCGGCTGCTGAAGTCATCATAACTCGACGTCGGCCGTAGCGCTCGATCACGAAGTAGGCTAGGATAGAGAAAAGAAGATAGTCTACTGAACCTGCGGCTGCGAGGATACGAGCTCTAATTCTACATCAGTTGGTGTCCAGAGAACAGGGCGTAGTAATTTTATATACCTGAGAGTATCGATACCAAGAGCATGGATGAAAACATAAGTCATGTAGTAACTAGTGACATTGATACCACTGATTTGGTTCATAGCTTGCATCCAAGCACCAAGTATCATACGTTTGAGAACACCCGATGGACCATTTCCTGACAGAAGCTGGAGCCAAGTATATGTGTTCATGTGCTCGCGGTCGAGAACGTCTTTGATGATGTTGAATTGGGTCTTGACGGAAGGCGAAGAGACTGTTGCACCATGACCCTCGAGAGCAGCGAGAACTTCGTAAGCTTCGTCGTATTTACCTTTCCGGATTAAGAGACGGGGCGAGTCTGGTAAGAAGGGGCACAGACACCAAATGAGGCCAGTGAAAACTATTGCATGTTAGAAAGGCCTAGGCAGAGGAGAGGAAGACTTGCATATTTGAAAGGCCAGTGGGAATCTCCAAGCCACACTGCCCTTAGCAAACGAGAACCCCAGAGTCAGCCAGTTGGAGATTGAGAATCCTGTGATGCAGTTTGCCATCTGAATAATGACAAGCTTGCCACGGCTTCTCATCTTGCTGGTCTCGGCCTGCCAAACTCCTGCAGTAGCAGTGTTCATGCCAGTCCCCAGGCCTGCAACAATTCGTCCGACCATCATTTGGGCTACGCTGTAACTCGAAGCTTGGATGATAGCTCCAAGTGCGATGATGGTGCTCCCAACAAGAAGCACTCTTGGCCGACCGAGGATATCGCCAGTGAAGATAGTGGAAAGAGCACCGAAGAAGCAGCCAAGGTTGTAGACTGAAGTGAGGGTGCCTTGCACTGCCGTACTAGGATACGACATGGTGCGTAGGAAATCATCACCTACAAGCACGTTGCCAAATACACCCTGGAGCCATCAATTACTGCTGAGGAGTGGGGCAAAGCCTCGATAGATGTACCTGATCGTAACCATAAAAGACAAGGACCGTTGAGGCCGCAACAGAGATCCACACAGTTAGTGCTTCACCAGAGCCTCCAAGGTATTTGCGAGCCATGTTCCTAGCCCAATACCTGCAGTATAGTCTTCTAGTGCAGGGTAAAAGAAGACAAAACAAGACGAGATAAAAGTCTTACGAGTGTCAAATGAAAAGAGGAAAGCTTTGTTGAGGGAAGGTAGGTTCTTTTTATATCCCCAGAACCGTACCTCAAAAACTATGCCAGCAGATATGACGAGGCTATCCAGAAGCGGGAATTATGCCAACTTATTCCCCAACTTATTCCCCACCATGTCAGCAACTGGCTTCGCCTTTTGATATGAGGCAAGTCGTGTACTTGAATCTGAATGGGCAATTTCGTAGAGAACCCCCACATGGTGCAGTTACACGACCTTGGGTTCCCATATTTTGTTTGGAACGAGGGGAAGTTCTTGGTTGATAAGAAGGTATTCCGAGGTGTTTCTCCGCATGCAACTCAGCAGTCGGCTATAGACAGTAACGTCTTGACTCTGTTGAGCTTCTTGCACAGAAGAATCGCGCCGAAGGCCGAAGCAGAAGTTAGAGGAGGTGAGAAAGGCGGGGGAGGAGCGGAAGGACGAGAGGGGCATTCCGCGCCAAGATGCTGACTAAGGCAGCTCCAAGCGGTGGCTTGCCCCTTTGCCCCTTTTGCCGCTTTTCGCCAAACCTTCCTTGTTTCACCTCCTCCCGCCCTGAGATCAGATGTCAACAACTTCCGGTAACTGCTTCCCCGATGTCTAACTCATCCTTTTATCCTCTCCTTCTCTCATCTCAAGAACAGCCGCAAACCTATTGACTTGTTTTGACGGCATTGTTTTCATGGCCAGTTGCGGCTTTTTAATTCTCTACCCCGCAGAGCTCTCGGGAAACCTTAATACCGACTGTTTCAGAGCTAATTGTCTTCCAATTGGAATAGTTGCTAGTCTTGGTGGCTTCAGAGCTGATATTGCAATCTCACGATGTTTGGACAACTCTCCTTTTGTCAAATTCTTTTCCCCTGTCTTCTCGGAACGAGCTCGCACTGGCTGGTCCGTGAACGGTAGGAAACTAGACACACTATGGTGAATGTCCTAAAGTATATAAGCCTGTAAACTTTCCACACCAAGGAATTAAAGTCTCCCGTCACCCACCCCTCTCTTCCGTTGCCTTTTCAATACCGCAATAATGGCTATGGATGTGGCTTCCAAGACAGCAATCATCACTGGAGCTGGTTCAGGAATCAACCTCTGCTTCGCAAAGCTCCTCTTAGAAGGCGGGTGCAATGTCGTCGTTGCAGACCTCGCTCTCAGACCGGAAGCAGAAGCTCTCGTCGCCCAGTATCCACTCACATCTACTGGTGCCAAAGCCGTCTTCCAGAAAACTGATGTGACGGACTGGTCGCAATTAGACAAGATGTTCGAGGTTGCCATTCAGCATTTCGGAGGAGCAGACATTGTGTGTCCAGGAGCTGGAGTTTATGAGCCTGTAAGTAACATCTTCCGCCGGAACAATGGCATCCATACTAATGGTTATGAGTAGCCATTCTCAAACTTCTGGCACCCCCCCGGTACACCACCCTCTAAAGACGACCCCTTACACTCTCGCTACGCCCTCGTCGACATCAATGTCACCCATCCCATCCGCGTCACCCAGATAGCCATTGCTCACTTCCTGGCGCAAAAGAAGCCTGGGGTCATAACACACATCACCAGTGTAGCTGGCCAAGTTCCATTCTTTCCCACACCAGTATACGTAGCGTCCAAGCACGCCGTTTCTGGATTCGTGCGGTCTTTGCATAGGCTGGAGGATCCGCCGAAGGAAACAGGACTGCCGAAGATTCGGGTGAATGCCGTTGCGCCGGCAAGGATTTTGACGCCGTTGTGGACGGATAATCCAGATAAGATGAAGATGGTAGGAGATGAACCGGGGTGGGTTACGCCGGAGGATGTGGCGAAGGTGATGCTAGATTTGGTGCAGAAGGAAGAGTATGTGGGAGGGACTGTGATTGAAATTGGAGCTACGGTTAGGAAGGTCGAGGCCTATGATGACCCTGGGCCTGTTGCGGGTGGAAACTTCGTACCCAATGATCCAGGATTCGAGGAAGATATGTGGAAGAGTTTAGAGAGCCAGTTTAGAGGGGAATAGGTAATCGTCTGAACTTATATGTCTGTATTCACTGATTCGAGCCTGCGAGTCCCAAAAGTGAATTAAGTTAAAGTGGATTTAGGTGAATGGTGAAAGTGAACTTGTGCACGAGCCCACTTCGATGAGTTTTCCGCCATCCCTTTCCAACCATCTTTTCCACGAAAAATTTCTCAGCCTTTCGATCCATTAACTTCAAGATGGAGCAGAAAAGGTACCAAAGCATCCTAGACGTCAAGATCTGCGATTTTCGCCAGCCAGCATGCGGCAGTAGGGTCTGGGAGACTTTTCAGAGACTCTTCGCTACATTCATGGCCGTTGATGTTCGTGGTTTGAAGCGTCCTAACTACAAGGAAGATCTCATCGGTATCAACCGCCACGTTAGATATCAGGGATTCAAGACAAATACCTGGGACATGAACCTACCCCGTCTGGTTTCCCGCCGCGAGATGGAGGCTTGTGGCTTCGCACTCTCCTCGGCTATTTCCGGAAGATCGAAGAATCCCATTATGATTACGCCTTCCTGAACGACTTGGTTCAGATGTTGACTCTCCAGGTAAGTCCATTTCCTTTCCTAATCGATACTGAAGCTGATGGCTATTCAGACATACTTCCAAGGCTCCAACCATGATGACGACAACTGGTGGATTAAGAAATCTCAGAAATTCCCGGGTCCTGACTACCAAGCATAAGAACATTTGTCCCCATCTCTCGATTCCGAGCACTCATGTACAATACACCTTCCGCACTGCCTTGCGTCTAAAGATCAAGAGGATTTGAAATACTCCAGATGTCTCGAATAATAAATGTCCCTGAGTCTTCGAAATCTCTTGAATTACCATACACCCCTGAATTCTCAGAATTTTTAGAACATCCTCAATATCCTCAATATCTTGATAATTCAGAACATCTTGCCGTCTTTGAAACAGCGTCAGGGCTCGACATATTTCCATTCCTGAAATCCACTGTTACTGTACAGTACAGCCACCAAGAACCAGTCTGAACTCTCAGGGGAAACCGGCACTATTATCGCTGATATATCTTTCAATGCCGATGAGCCAGTCTTGTAGATTACAACAAGGGCGTCGAATTCCGCATGACTTAAACCCTCAACGAAGCCCTTTCCAATTTGAGCATCTCAGCGGCCTACGCGCTCAAGCTCTGACACCTCGATATCTTCTCAACAGCTCCACCTTTCAAACATCTATATTCTCAAGGTTTCTCGAAGAATCACCCGCCCTATTCCCATAATCTTCTGTGAACTTCGACTCTTAATTGTGTTGAGTTCTATGCCTTGCAGTAAGACGGAGTTAGTGCAGCCCTTCTAAAACTCGAAAATGACGAGCAGCGATTCTAGTTTAAGAGAATTGGCGAAAGGCTCTTGCCTTGGGAGCAAAAGAGTTTCTCGAAAGAGTTGAAAGAGATTGAGGTCCGGTCTGGCGAGTTAAGGGGGCAGGAGATGGGGTTGGGAATGAGAGGGTGGTGATGAGAGCGGGGTTTGAGTCGAGGGAGAGGTGGAGTTGAGTTTTGGGAAAGAGTATGGTGTCCATCAATGATATGCCGTAAGTCGTTTTACTTCTGTCATGTCGTCTTATTCTGTTTATCTGAGGCACAAGGGTGAGATGATCTGCTTAGAGTTTGCAACATTCACACCTCTGTATAAGATAATTCGCAGGCCCACAAGCAACAATCCCAAAGCTCCCAATCCCACGACAGCCCCCAAAGCTCTTGATAATAGCCCCGATGCCCCTTTCTCATATCTGCCTTTGCCTTTCCAGGAGTACTCCATCGCTAACCCCACATCATGATCATCACGGGTAACACGACACAACGATAAGCAGTTGTCTCACATCTCTATCAATCAGCCGATCTCGCATCGTACAGGGCTTCAACTTCCCTCGTCGTCCCCAAACCAGCTCTTTTAAGCCCCATTTCCCGCCTTCTCTAATATTCACCAGCAAACATGCCCACCACACGCCATCCCTCCATCCCTCCTCTCCTACCCGCCGACACCCCTCCATCTCCACCTCAACCTTCACTCAACCCCTTCCCCCCACCACGACGCCCGGAAATCTCCTCCCTCATCTATCCTCCACCTCTCTCCCTCTCCCCTCCCTCTCCCCCAAGCTCCACCTTAATCCCGGGTCTGGAGACAGAAAGGGGGCCCGTCTACCAGCAGCCACCAGGCGCCCGCGATCCCCTGAGAAGCACACTAGCGGCACTAGCGGGCGTGAGCACGAAAGCCGGGCAGGAGGTCGGCGGGCTTTGGGATTACCCTGTGCGGAGCTGGAAGTGGGAGAGGGTTGTTGGTGGCTAGGGGAGTGGTTGGGAGTGGAGGTCCGAGGAGAGAACAGAGGGAGGGGAGACGGCTGCGAGAAGATGGCTGATGAGGGACAAGAGGGAGGAGAAGCGCAAGGCGGCCACGCGATATTATAGGATCTAGTGTGCTCTTTTTTTCTCTTGTTGTCGGGCTGAAAGAGGTGAGAGGGTGCAGGGAGGGAAAGCGAGTAGACAGGAAAGGAGAGGATTTCTTCTCGTCAGCTCGAAACGAGGTATGAAGTGATTGAAAAGAATTTCGAGATCCTCGATGTCCAAAACAGCAATAGAGAGACTTGAGTAAGCAAATTCGCTTTCACGCTGGAGCAAGACTTGGAAAGTGGTGAATACTGAGCTCGAAAAAACAACAAACTAATTGATGGGAGTGCAAGTTATGGGTCTTGTCTTGGATATCGGAATCCTTCTGGCTTGTAGCAAAAGGCTAGCACAACTTGGTACTGGGCCCAATCTCAACCTAACATATAGAAAGCGTTGAACAAGCATGATCTGGGATCTCCGGATAGAAGATTTAACATTGAAACATAAGTCACTAAATGATCAGGTGATATAAAATTCATCTACTCTCCATTTCTGAGGGGCCCTGGGCTACTTGTACTTTGGCTTGGCCACCGCCCCTGAGGCTTGTTGTTGTGCCGTTCCCTGCTCAAAGCGACGCCCCCAGGAGCATTTCATACGTACAGCCAGTTACAGCCACAGAATAACGCCATGGACATGCGCCAAACCGCCACGCGATAAAGTCTGTCTGCCTTGGAAAACCAAGAAAGCCATGCTTTTGAGCTGGCGAGCTAGTAGATTGCCATATTGTTGAGGTTCTGCAATGGTGGGGGTGGGAGCTGGATTAATTGCATATACAGTACATTTAATAATTAATGATAATTACAATTACAATTATTGTTCTCCTTCTCCTGGCTGGTCACTGAATAATTTTAAATTTTAAATTTTAAAATTTACAATTTACAATTTACAATCCTCAACCCCCTTGCACTCCTCTCTCGCTGTCGCTCTCTGTGCCTCTCTCCCCTGGCTCGTGCAGGTCCCCATCCACATCCGCACACCACGCACCACCCACACCACACCACACATACACACACCCATACCTGTCCGTATCCATCCACATCCGCATCTCTTCTTCTCTTCTTCTCTTCTTCTTTTTCCCAACTTCTGCTTCACTTTCGCTGGCTGTGGCATTGTGGCAGGTACTCAAGCTCGTTCATCGCAGGAAGGTTTGCATTCAACCCCACACTCGCTCGCTCGCTGTTGCATCTTATCGCAAAAAACAGACACTCGCTCACGTTTGGGCTCGTTCCTTGGCCCTCCCTCCAAAACAAAACAACCTCCTGCTCCACCTTCGCTCAGTTGTTCGCCTGTCCACGTCTTCGAATCCCTTTGCCACCAAACATCGCGTCGCAAATTCCTCAATACTGCAAGAAACTCCTCCTGTATTCGACCCCGGAAATATTGAGTATTTCGCACACACATTTCGAAGCTCAAAATGTGGTTTAAGACTGTGGCCGCTACTGCTTTGGTAGCTGGATGGGCTCTCAGCGCCGTCCAAGCTGTGCCCACCATCCAGGCGGTTGGATCCAAGTTCTTCTACACCAATGGAACTCAGTACTATATCAAGGGCATGCTATTCTCATACTGCTTACTGACATGCCAATCTGCGAAGCTGTAGCTAACTCAATGGTGCAGGTATTGCGTACCAATTGACCGAGGCCGACCCTTTGACCGATGCTGCTCAGTGCAATCTCGATGCTACCCTCATGGCAACCCTGGGCGCGAATGCCATTCGAGTATACCACGTTGATCCTACTGCCAACCACGACGGATGCATGTCTGCTTTCGCAGCTGCCGGTATCTATCTCATCGTGGATTTGGATACCTTCAACACTGCAATCGACCCCGTACGCTGCTCCGTTTCCTCCAAATCGTAAACAGCCCACTGACAGAGATCAATTAGACAAACACCTCATGGAACCAGACCCAATTTAACGCCTATGCCAAGGTCATGGATGCCTTCCACACGTACAACAACACTCTCGGGTTCTTCATTGGAAACGAGGTTATTGCTCTCAACAACCAATCCCTCGCAGCACCATACATCAAGGCCGCAGCTAGAGACTTGAAGGCGTACAGAAGCAAGAAGGGATACCGCGCGATCCCTGTTGGATACTCCGCCGCAGATATCGCTGAACTTCGACCCATGCTGCAAAACTACTTGGCCTGTGGCACCAACTCCTCCGAGTCGATTGATATGTTTGGATTGAATGCATACGAATGGTGCGGTAACAAGGATGTTTCTACTTCCGGCTACAATACCCTCAACACCTACGCTGAAGGCTACAATATCCCCATCTTCTTCTCCGAGACGGGTTGCAACACGGTTGCACCAAGAGATTTCGCTGATCAGGGTGCTATCTTTGGTTCTGCCATGAACAGCCGGTGGTCTGGAGCCATTATCTACGAGTGGATTGAGGAAACCAACAACTACGGTCTCATCTCGTACGGCCCCATGGTCTCCGCCACGGTTGTTGCCCCAGGAGTTGTTGCTGGTATCTCACGTCAAGGAACTCCCACCCCAGTTGCTCCTGATTTCACAAACCTCCAATCCCAATGGGCAACCCTCACTCCCGCCGGTGTTGCATCCTCCACCTACACACCTTCCAACTCGCCACCTGCTTGCCCAGCCTCAACAGCCGGCGGATGGCTCGTCAACGGCGACGTGGCGCTTCCAAGCATCGGCGAAACCCTTTCTGCCAGCTCAGCCGGAGCAGCTAGCACTGGAACTACAACCGGCTCGGCCGCTACTCCTTCAAGCACAAAAGGCAGCGCCAACGGTGGCAAGGAAATTGCTGGCATGAGCGCTGGCCTTGTTGCCGTGATGCTTGGCTTCATCTTCTGGCTGTAAACACCCTTTTAAAAAAATCCCGACAAAGATGGTTGGACATGATGAGGACGTGCAAGTCAGGTCTTTCAACTTTTCTTGAATTTCTTTTCCTTCCACCTTGAAGGGCAGCGCATTGTGGTTGTACATATTGCATTGCATGTTCGGGGTGATGTTTTCTGTTCCTTTGGGAGAGCAAGCAAAGCATGGCATACACATGATAGACGAAGCACGGCGTTCAGGATTTCATTGATTATTGAGGATCCAAATGGTGGGGCTGTCTGTAATGGGCATCAGGCTGATGCGCTGATGTTGATTGAGGGGGGCTCAATTAATGATAATGATCACAGAGGTCTGATAATTTAGCCAGTTCCGATTCCTGAGAGAAGAATCAAAAAGTAAATCAGTTTGCCTTTTTGGCAAGTGCCAAGTGCCAAGTACCAATTGTAATCAGTCGCAAAGCAAGTGAGTTCTGATTCAAGTAACTCTAGAAGTTGCAAGTGCTGGATATGTCTATTATCTGTTCTGAAACCAAGGTCAACAGCACATCAAATACTGTGCTTGATAACATGTGGTTAATGTCACTATGTGCTTTGCTATTCTGAAATTCACCGCAACAAACAATTACTCTATTGCGATCTTGGAATCCGAACCCGTCTCTCGCTTAGCCCATAACCTCAAAAGGGGTTTCTCGCTTAGCGACTCCATCCCAACCAACCACCACAAGTTGCGATCTTACTCACCTAAATAGCCAGCAAAATAGCCCGAGAAATCGGGGACCGCGGTCTAGCGTGGATATTTGGGATAAGTCTGATTTGTTATACTCAGATAAGTCTAGATAATCAAGTACGGTTAATTTCTGAACATCTTTGTATTATTTATCTGGATTAGATGGTTTATATGGATTTTAGCATTCAGTTGCTGGTGCTTATTCGCCTCTGCTGGTTGGTTCTGGGTGAGGTTTGTTTGGTGTTGGTTAGGTTTATTTGGGATAGTGGTTTGAGAGAGGGGAGTATGCTTTTGGATGGTTTACTTGGGTTTGCTGGGAGGTGGAAGTTGGGATATGATGTACAGGACTGTTTGAATAATAGCTTAAGAGGAGATAGGGCTTTTTTCTGTACTCTTGAATCTGCCAAGACTCAAGAGATGGAAGTTGGGATTTGATATCCCATCTAAATCGAAATCAATTCCCAGCTTAATTTCCAACCCTCATCTAATCCAAAGATAAAACACCAAAAAGCAATTTTCCCCACCTCTCGTCCAGTCTCCCTCCCCGATCATCCCAACCGCAATCCCAAAACCCAACATGAGGCCTATCCCCCTAACCCACAACAGCAAACCCAATACCTCCCTCCCACCCCACCATCCGCAAACACTCTCAAATAAACAACCCACCACCTACTTTCTCCCTCCCGACTCCCGACCTAATATCCATCCATACTCGTATTCACACCCCCAAAACAAACCCACAATATCCCTTCCCCCCATCCCGAAATCACCCCGGGGAATAAAGAACCTTGGTTTAAGCTAGCTTGTTCACTTATAACCCCAGACGATATCTAGCTTACTGGCTCGAGCTCTGTGGTGCTTGTTTTAAATATGTTGATTTATCGTTAGCTTATACTTATACTTGCTAATAAATGTTGATTTTTGCGATGAAATGGAAAAAGGAGGCTTTGGTGGAGACTTGATAGTGAGGTTTTTTTTTTTTTTTTGGGATTGATATTTGGGTTTGTTGATAGGTTCTTGAGTTTGGGGCAGGGGGAGTGGTTTTGGTTTACTTTGTGAGGTTTTTTTACTTGGCAGTTGGGTTTACCTCACACAAGGCTTTGAATTGAACCTTGGGGAATTTTGCCTACTTTTGAATTCTGAGGGGGATCCACTTTGGGGTTTTGATTTACTCCACGGGCCTTCTTACTTAGATTTACCTTGCCCAAGGCTTTGAATTGGGTCTTGGGGATTTGGCGGGGTTTTGTGTTCTGAGGGGGATTCACTTTGGGGTTTTAATTCACTCTATAAGCCTCTTACTCGGGTTTACTTTGGCTTGAGTTACTTTTGGGTTCTGAGGGGGATGCACTTTGCAGTTTTAATTCACTCCACAAGCGTAATTCACACACAACCCTAATTCACTCCACAACCCTAATTCACCTCAGGGAGCCACGCTAGCTCCAAAACACAGTACTTAAGGTCATCTCAACTAGCTTTCTTCCACATTCAACCATCATCCACAACAACACCATACTTTGGTGTTTGAACAACATCCCAAGTTGATTGTGGTGTGATCAAAGATCATCAGTTGAGTCAACCCAAGTCGAACCCAGTGAATACAAGCTGTGATTTGGCAGGTCTCCTTTCATCTCGAAGAACCTCCTCAGCTTATCTCAGATTAGCTGTGTCAACCCAGCTTTGAATAGCCTTTCAGCTTGTCTTTAATGAGCTTTGTCAACTTAACTTCGAACCTCCTTAGCTTATCTCAGATTGGCTGTGTCAACTCAACTTCGAATATTCTTTTAGCTTATCTTTAATAAGCTATATCAACTCAACTTCGAACCTCTTTCCAGCTTTACTCAATTGGCTTTCTCAGCTTAACTTCGAACACCCTATTAGCTTATCTTCGATTTGCTATATCAACTCAACTTTGAATACTATCTAACCTCTACCACGTTAACTTAAAACCTAGGTGTAACAACCAATTCACCACTTCCCACTCCATAAACACACCACAATGCCTCCATTCCCTAACCAAGACACCTCACACCCCCTGCACATCCGCCCCCTTCCCTCTCCTCGACGCGCTACGCTAGGTACGGCTAATGCACCATTTCTACTTGATTCCCCGGATTTTCGAGGAGGCAGAAACCGCTCCACCACCGTCTCCACCAGCTATCCAACATCAACTTACCCATCCAACTACGTCCCTTTCCACAACACCGCGCCGAATATGTACACGAACCAAGCTCACCACGCTCTCAACGCCTCTCTCTTCCCCTCCGCCCCCAGCCAACCAATCCACCCACCGCCTCAAACACTACAACCTGAGATCTGGACGGTGCCGTTCAGCTTCGATACTTTTCCCGAGCAGAAGCCGAGTCCCGAGTTGAATCGATGGCCGCGGGTCGTGGATCAGGGTAAGCGGCTGGCGGAACTAGATGCGGGTTTAGTTGGGCGCGCGAAGATTCCTGGTGAGGAGGTGAGGGAGGTTGGTAAGTTGCTTCCGGCTTTCGACGGCGATACTGCGATGGGAGAGGCGGGTGCTGTTGGTGGAGAGAACGGCGTTGCTGGCGAGGGCAAAGACAAGGGGATGAAGCAAGGCAGAGAGAGTAACTGGCTCTGGCTTGATGGTGATCGGGTGGTTGGTATGGGGCGGAATGGACGGTGGGGTGAGCGTGAGGATGTGAGTACTCTTATCCCCCAGCCTGTTTGCGGGAAGGCTAATGTGGTGTTGATAGGGAATGGCTAGAAATATCCGTGAGGCTATGCCGATTCTGGAGATGCATATGAAGGACCGACAGAAATATGTTCATTTGGCAAGCGATAGGTTGCAGGCTGCTATGGGGGTGATGAATGCTTTGCCTTTTGGTAAGTGTTGCTTTCTTAGTTCCCTCTCAATCTAGTTTTTCGGCCCAAGCAGAAGTCTGCTGCTACTTCTGATCTAGATCTCAAGAGGAAGCCTCGTCAGAATATGTTGGTCTGGCTATTAGTTGAAGTATCGGACAGGGCAATGGAAGATTATCTAAAGTATTTGAAATGATGCTAATATTTGTTCTCACCAGATCTACCTGTCCTTCCAAACAAACCAAACGTTTCACGATCTGTTCTCAACCGTCTCTTTGGCCCAGAGCTAGGGGGTTCAGCAGGTAAGAGACCTGGTACTGGACTTGGTCTCGGTCTTGGTCTCGGAATCAGCAGCCCAGTTACAGTCGCTGAGGGTTTGATGCCACCACCCACCTTCGGCCTCTCCCAACCCACCAAAATCTCATCCCCCAAACTCCCCCAAGTCTCCCTCCCCTCCCCATCATTCCCCATCACCAACTCCAGCATCGTCGACCCCGCTACCGGCAAAGGACTCCGAGAATGGCTCGTCCAGGCATCCAAGGAATACGGAGGACACAAGAAAGTCTGCAGCAGCATCACATTCCACGACTTCACGCCCGATATGCGCACCGGTGCTTGGAGCAACGTTCTACTCCGCCACGTCGAGGCCGAGAACGGTGATGCTCGGCAGAGAGTTGAGAGCTGGGAGGTTAACTTACCGACCACCATCACCAATCCCCAAACCGGTCTTCCCGAGACGACGACTAAGACTTGGCTCTGGTTCTTGCTCTCCTCGCCTACCATTCTGATCGATCCGAATCTGAGAACTACCAAGCCACCAAACTCTCCCGAGTTAAGCCCAGCACCCTACCCCTTCCTCCCCCCCAACTTCCCAGGCCAGATTCCTAGCTCCTGGCTCGTGTTCGCCTGTCCCATAGACCATCTCACCACATACCAAACCGTCATCGAAACATTCAGCCCCAACAATCTCTCTGCCCAATCCTCAGCCATGGACGCGAGAACAGGAAGCAGAAGACCGAGTGCCGGTGGCCGAATACTCAACAAGCGAACCGATTACGACTTTAGTTTCCAAGGCGTCCCAATCTTCGAATTCGGCGGCACCGACACCGAGCTCTTTCAACTCCCATACCAGCTCGTGTCCCGACCTTCATCTCCCAGCTCCACATCCTCTTCGTCGTCTTCGGAGCCGTATTTCCCGTCTAGCAATCCCAAGATCTTGAGCGTGGTTTCGATGCCGCCGTTTTTCGCTAGCGATAGATATGCGCGCCGTGCTTGGCGGGAGTTTGAGGATGCTGTGAACGACTGGCAGGATTCCAAGGAGGCTTTTGTTAAGGAGGGGAAGGGAGCCGATCCGGGTGATATGGGACCAGTTCCTTACAGGGGTGTTTGGTGGGCGCACTTCTGGGCGAGGGTGGAGGAGGAGAGATGTGCGTGGGAGGCGGTGAGGAATGCTATGAAGAGTGGGAAGTGTAGGGTTGTTGTTAGGTGGCAGGAATGGGAGGCGGATGTTAAGGATAGCGGAGAGAAGTTTGGCGCTGATGGCGATGGCGATTTGTTCATGATGGAGCAAGGAGGTTTTGGGGGCCAAGCTAATGGTAGAATGGGCGCTTCTCGAGGCACTGGTATGGGTGGTAGTGGCACCGGATTTCCAGACATCAAGAGATCCAGTCAATTCATGACCGACAGACCAAGCAAGTTAGCCAAGAAAGCAGCACCAGCCAAGGGTCCAGGCAGCCGAGTAGCGAAGCGCACCGAGTTCCTGAAGAGATCTGGTAGTCTGGGAAATGACACGAAGGCCAAGGACTTTTCGGATGCGAACAAGGCTTGAGGGGTTACGAAGCGAGTTTATGACTTGGGGAGGGTGTTTTCATTTTTTCATTTTCTTTTAAAAAAACTGGCGTTTTATGGCTGAGCACTTGAGAAGACATGCAGGGTGAGGGAGGTTATGAAAAATCCAAAAAGGGGAGACCAGATCTAATACTGGTATTAAATAACGCATGATAGCTCCCTAAGAGCGCCCAGAATCTCTACTTACATAGAATGAAGAACTTTCAAATACTACTTAACCAGAAATCAGGACAGACTTGACAAATCTTAACGAATCACGACTAGAACTCCTGTATTTTCCAATACTCAAATTCAGTACAGGAATTCAACCTCCTAGTCGGGTAAATAGTTGGAGCGAATAAATATATTAGTTAGAGGTCCTGACACCGCGGTAGCTCTCGATCGACCGATCGGGTTAACACTCTACACTAATGTCGGCGTGAGCAAGACTACAATAGTATAGTTGCAGACGATACAAATAACAATAACAACAGAAAGAAAAAGCGAGAATCATTAATTTCCAAGGCCTCTTCTGCTTTAGGCGCTTATAAGCTTACAGTAAAGCTTGAGTACCCGCGCTCTCCCCACAGATTTCGTTGTCAACTTGTTAGTATATCACAGGAATGCAAGCACCCAGAATTATCCTCCAGACGAAACTTCCCAGCTCGGCAGAGTCGGCAGTAAGCGCGAAATATCGGATAAAACACTATCTGCACTCCTGGCACGTAGCTAGCTAAACGGAACACTTGGCTGCCTGTCATGGAAATGAAATATATCTCTAGTCCTGAGAGACTGGTCGAAAAGCACTAAGAAAATTATGGATTCAGATCCTGTTCCTCCGAAGTTCTGATCGCTTTGTCGGCTTAGCATTGTTGCTCTAGCTGAATAGCATAGCTGACGCTAGTGGCTAGATCGACGATGGTTTTTGAAATTTGACATGAGGAGTGTAACTTGGAGCGATTTGGCTCCGGTAGAGTATCACGTTAGCATAGCGAATTCCGCACAATGCAAAGAAGGGGTTAAGGAAGGCGTGGAGATTCCCGCCAGGTGATTGGAGGGTTTGATAGACGGGTACCTTTTTTTACTTGGCTGTTTCTACTTCCCCGCGTCCTGTACAGTAGTGGCCCGTATTGGTAAACCCTGAAATTATATTATCACGAGGAATTCACAGGATTTCTGCAGGGTTATTAAACTTAATCCTCTTTGAACTAGATGCTCAGATACTTGAGAGAACTTAAATGATTAAGTTCGGCGTGATGAGGTTGGAGATTTTGAGATGGGAGAGCTGCTCGGAGACTTGGAAGGGTTTGCTTGGAAAAGGGGGTTACAGTAGGGGAAAGGATAGAAACGAGGAAGCGAGGAATTTGTAATGAGAGAGGGTGAGACTGAAGATAAAGCTGGAGGAGTTGGAAGGCTGAAGTTGTAACTTCCATGAATTTTGCGAGAAGAGTTCCGTCCCAAAAAAAACCGCCCAAATTAATTAGCATACCACCGAAACAAACACAACAGGTCCTATGTTCATCACCCCTTTCTCTTGCCTAGCACTTGTACCCCCCAATTATCAATTTTGTTTCCTGCCCCGAAATATTCACCAGTATTACCTTGGTCTTTGTTAATCCGTTCCGATTATCCCCTTCACCTCCTCTCAGTGCTCAAGGAGTTCAGACAGCACCACTCGCAAACCCAAATCCAGCGCCGTCCCTTTTCGGTCCCACATCCTTAACTGCATCCTTCACCCCCTTCCAAAGACCTCCAAATCCAATCGGTACCTTCCTCCCCTGCTTAACCGTCACCCCGCCGCTGCGCTTAGGAACCACAAGGGAGAGGACGCCGTTGTCCACTGCAGCGCTGTCAGTATCCGAACAGTAAAGCTAACCCTGAGGAAAAAAAGGAATTGAGAAAAGATTAAAGAGGAGTTATTTAGAGAGGGTCGGCATTTGGAGGAAAGGTACTCACTGCTGGCCCGTACGCCGTCTTCAACAACCGGCTGCGGAAACGCAAATGTTCTATGAAATTCCCCCGTCAACCTCTCGGATAGCAAGATATGATGCCCGCTATGGGGGTCGATATTTGGGTTCTGGGGTTGGTTTCCCGAGTTCGGATACGGGATTTGGGTTTTGTTGTTGTGGTTGGAGAGGAAGGTGGTGTGGCGCAGGTGATGGTGCTCATGCTCATGCTCATGCTCCTGCTCCTGCTTAGTAGGCTCGGATGGGGGAGGTGGGAAATAGGGGGCAGGGGCAGAAGCAGCTGCTGGCTCTGTGGTAGCTGGGAGAGCGTCTTTCTCAGGTACAGCTGGGGGAGAAGTGGGCGTGGCAGCGGCGGCTTCACGGTGTGGGAGTATGAAAGCCGTTGAATTATCCGTCGTGCTTGCAATCTCTGGCACAGGGTCCGTTGCTTGTGTCTCGGGAGTTTTGGCGTCTTCGGCTTTGACTTTCACAAAGTCATCTCCACTCGCCTCCTCTGCATTTGCTACCTTCTTATCACCAGGCCCAGCAGGCTTGTTCGTTTTGCCGTAGATGACCAAAGTATGATTATCGTGTGCTTCAACAGTTATGTCCTCAACATTGGCACCGGGGATGTCACCGAAGAGGTAGTAGTTCTGGCTGTCTTCTTCCAGGTCGAAACGGGGGATGAAGCAGTTTAGGAAGGAGTGGTGGTGTGAGAAGTGTCGGTCTAGGGAATCGATATACTGTATTTCGGGATTTAGAAACCGGAGAAATGGAAATGGGAGAGGAAACTAGAAGCGGAAAAGACATGGAAGGATGGAAATGGGCACGTACGTTTAGGATTGGAGAGAAGTTACGATCAATGCCTGAGCCGTAGCCTTGGGCGAATTGGGTAAACGGAGACATCTCTTTGCTATGATTCGTAACAAGACTGTGTATTTCACGATTGTCTTCTTTCTTGAGCGTAGAATAAAATGAGAACTGAAAACTATGTATAGGTTTCCGGTCTAGATGTTGCATTGAAAAGGTGTGGAGGTGGACATCGATGTAGAGTAAGTAAGGAGCTTCACTTATATGCGGGGTAGCTGGACAAAACTTGAATCAAACCACGAATCATATGTTTATGCATAGAAAAGGACTATCATCAGACAATGCTATCAGCTGTTCCATGACGTAAAATTGCAAATGGAATCTGTGGAATCAGACCATCTACTTTCCCAACATCACCCCACTCGCTCAGGATAAGCATCACGTGCTGCCGCGAAGGAATGCAAGTAAACGGATGATGATGGGATATATAAACGTGATGCCCCAAGTAGATACTTTATCCCCCTCCTTACTTGCAGACACAAAACAATTCAAAATACACACCAATTAACCAATATCAAAACCGAAAACATGTCAATCCAATCATCAAAGCCGACAGAGATCAGCGACCAGCTTTACCACGTCAAGAGAACCATTACTAACTATGCCGAGGACAAGTCTGGAGCTACTCGTACAACTGATATCCTAGGCACCTTCACTGACCTCGCTGCCGCGAAGGTAGCTGCCAACTCTGCGCTTGCGTCTGAAGGCTACCTTAGAGATGACTTCCAGAAGTTCCAGTTAAAGACTGAGACTAATCCCGAGGAGTGGAAACGTGAGGATGGAGTTGTGGCTTATGCGCTTGCACCAGCTGGACAGGAATTTGAGGTCAGACTGGATACGAAGGATAATGATGAGAAGTTGAAGGGTAATGCGGAGGGAGAAGTCGAGGGGTACTTGCATTACGGTAGGCTTTTGATTCTCCTTCCATAATATCATGAGGAGTAGGAGGGATACAGGCTCATGAAAACAGTTCTCCAAACAACAATCAACTATAACAACGACCGCATCGGTGGAATCCAAAATACCGAGGTTGAAGGCTGCTACCCCAGCCGGAAGCTCGCCATGGCAGCGGCGAAGGCCACCCTCCTCGACGACGAAGTCACCAAGGCCTCATACGCTGAATATGATGAGAAGGAGGATTTCAAGGGCGAATGGCCGTACGGAGACGAGACGCTCGTCCACGCTGTTCGTGACGACGGGGAAAACTTCCTCGTTGTCGTTAAGGCGCAACCACATTCTCACAAGCACCATGCGTGCGAGCATCATGAGGGAAAGAAGTGCGACTGCAAGTGCGATAAGGATTCTGGTACGTGCAAGCACCAGGTCTGCAAGCACGCTGATTGCAAGTGTAGCAAGTAGAGGATTTGCACTTGCTGGATGGATGGCGGGATTTCCACACAAGGCTTGATTAAGTTATGCTTGAATTCATTGGCGGAGTATTGGGAGGGCACATGGGAAAATAATGATGCATTGAAGTAAGGAAACTTGGTGGCTGTTGGTGGTATGGGAGCGGATTGGGTCGTCAGTTGGGATTTGAAAAAGGAGCAACGAGGAGCATACTGAATGCAAACACTTTTCCACAACTCTATGTTTGAACTGAGTCAAGTCTCCATATATCGCTGTATCCTGGAACCGCGCGACATGTGATATTTTCGGAATCGACACTTCTACTGTACGAAGTAGATTGATGATGCAGTATACACGTGAAGAGAAAGGAAGCTGGGGAAATATATTGCCTCGGCCAGCTAGGTCGCTATTGGCATTATGAAGTACCAGCTTCCTCACTGGCTCCTGCAAGACTGCACTGTACTTCGTACAGACTACAGTACAGTGTGAAAGAATCCATCTCATGCACCTTGTCGACTTCGACCTCCGTGGGGTGAGCTGGAGAACAGAAATGGCGGGCTGCACCAGGTCGGCCCAGGTCACTGGTCACTTGCTCCAGCTCCAGCTCCAGCTGTAAGCCCAATATCGCGCCTGATATAGCACTACTAAACATGATATATCTTGAGATCCCGATGCTATACAGTACCATAGGCCGCATGCATCACACAGGTCAGATGTTTTTGTAACGTCACTCCTCCCTTCACCCAACATCACATGTCCCCCGCAACTTACTGTATGCCCGACACGGATGTGCGGAGAACGGCCATCGACATCAACATCAACATCAACATCAACATCAACATCAACATCAACATCAACATCAACATC